>CM034361.1:109115354-109117854 GCA_019925275.1 Mytilus edulis | reverse complement strand
ATGTACTAAAGGTTCATAAAACAACGTGGTGCCGATATCTCTCAAGACTTTTCCTAGAGAAAAAAAATTGCAATGCCGTTAAAATTGCTTGCTAGGTCCGTAAATCTCAGTGAAATGCTACAATAAAATGTCCGCTCCTAGATTGAAATACTTATCTGTGTTACAAACTGGTGCTGAAAAATGTATATTATCAGAAAATAATCCTTAAATGTGTTTTAAAGTTACACCGAATCAATTAAATCCAAAACATGCACTGCTACTGAACTGTGATCAAAATGTCAATTTCCTACAATGACAAAAGAAATTACATTGTGTACATTCCGTCTCTATTATACATGTTGTCTGTTCAACGTCCCCACCTAAAGAGAAATAAAAAGACTAAGTTTTCGTTATTATAAACCCAAGTCACGTGGTGTCTCCTCAATCTGGCGCGCGCGCTGGACCTAAAATAAAATAAAAACTTTCCAAACTAAACATGAAACTTCCCCGGAATAATATAGACCCCTTACAGAAACAAACAAACAAACAAACAAACAACAACAAACAAACAAACAAACAAACAAACACACACACACACACACACACACACACACATGTTTCTAAGGGGGGAAAGACCGTTTACAATTGCTTTTGAAAGCAATTGATTTATATTATTATGCTTATATTTGCAAATATATAATATAAACACTTTTTCTGTTAAAGTTGTAGTTTTCTTTTTTCATTGCTTGCTATGTACAATTATTCAGTCCACTATACAAGCTATACGCAGCGATGTTAAGGCGATTTACATAAGATTTTGTCAGGGGCAGATAACCCCGTAAGGACCTCATTATGTATTCATATGTTCATTAATGGCGGAGACTGCGTCTATCGATGAAAATGTATGAAATCAAATTACATACATGCCTGTTAACTAAAAACGGGTATTCATATGATGTAATTTATTTATCAAAATACAAGTATTGTATGTTTGTGCTTTGATTATTATGGCAAACAGTTGCAATAGCTGTTTTTCTTGACGAGATTGTCGGCTTTTGGACCCCGGCTTCTATTGAGGATCAACCTATAAGAAGACGATCGACGTCAAATAGATGTTTGCAGAATGGAAAGAAATTTGCAGCGAAAATTATTTTCACTTCTACGTGAAAATCTAATCAGAAAAGTAAGTGTTAGCCACACGACATGTATTTATTATGAAACATACGTTGCTTGTTGTGTTTCTCATTTGCTCCAGAGAGCGAAAAACTGTATAATATTAGATAAAAACGAGTGGAAGCAAGTTAACTCGTACTACCGAAAACTCGTACCACGTTAACTCGTACCAACGTAAACTTGTACCACTGGGAAGTCGTACCATTAAAAATATATTAAAAATATGAATGTTTTATGGTTTGTTTTTTTTTTGTAAACTTAATAAAAATAAAGTTGAATTACTTGAATTTTATACTGGATTTTAAGGAAAACTTAGACAAAAATACGAATGTTTTTTAAGCTTTATTTATTAAACTGATCTTTCAAACTAGTTTTAATCCAGAAGAAAGTACAAAACATTGCTTTAACTGTATCTTAAGTTGAATATCTATATCCAAATAAGATTAATTAAAGCTGTAAATTAGATTAATTAAAGCTGCACAAATCGAATGCTATGTTTACAATTTTTGAAAGCCATGTGCTTTTTGGCGGGAAAATTCGGGAAACCCCTTAGCAGGAAACAGTTACATTTCATGTTATTTATAGACAGTAAGAATTTCATTTTGGAAATCATTTTGATTAACCGTGTTAACTGCTAAGATTTATTCATGAAAAATAAATAAATTCTTGGGGTGGAATTTTTAATACTTTAATAATATTACAAATATAAGTTAACCAGTTTGAAGTATTTTCTATCCAGGACCAATAGACAAGGAACATTAGCTACAAATTGGTTATTGTATTTTCAAATTATATATATTTTACAGACTTAAGAGGTATTGAGTGAAAGTAAAGTATAATATATTCATCATTTAACACCATTTAAATGCATTTAAATAAGTTGGTTCGAGTTAGCAGTGGTACGAGTTTGCATTGGTACGAGTTTTTTTTTTAGTGGTACGAGTTGACGTTGGTACGAGTTTACAATGGTACGGGATAACTATAATTCAAAACGAGTTCAATGATGGCAAGCATGATATACACGTGGTCAAAACAAACAAGACTGCAACAAATATCTGCAATTTTAGTAATTTATCAAGTCTCGTCAATAAATGAACAATATATCGAATGAAACAAGTTCCCTGCATTATACCAAGAGCCCATTCTCATCTTTTACCCCGAAATTTGTTTCTAATTTTCGTTTCGCATGTGTCCTGCCTGCCTGCCATTCCTGGTTGGGAACATTTGCTGTAATCCAAATAATAATGATGCATGGAGCCATTAATTTGGAGCACAGGGGCTGCGCTTACATACTTGCTTAAAAGGAACTTGAAACACGTAATCTGGAGCTCAACAAACACATAATCTG
>CM034361.1:108753823-109115254 GCA_019925275.1 Mytilus edulis | reverse complement strand
CAGGTGCAAACGACTGCAGTGAAATTAACGTTTTAATAGATACCAACCTACTCCCAAATTTTTATGTTGAAATGCAAAAAAACACCTTATTTAGATTATTTTTCAAAGCGTTCGTTTTGTCGTAATTTTATGAAGAAATCTAAATCACAAAACAATAGAAATTTAAAATTTTGTATCAATGCTAATTGTGATTTTCTCGAAAGTAATCAAACATTAAGATATTCAAAACATTTTAATTATGTAAATGTAATATTAACTTGAAGTCAATCAATCTACTTTCATATTGTTTGGTTATTTTCAATTGAATCTAAATTCACAATATGTCAAACAATCGAAAAACTGGAATGCCATATTGACCCAAGCAAAGACTGCTTGTAAAAATTGAGTATGTTTAAGGCACATGTATTATCTGCAATGGCTTTCATTCAAATTTGTTTTCCTTTCTTCATAGAACAAATCACACAGCCACCGTGTCTACCGTCGTACTCATTGAACGGTTATACTGCACATATCTTCTATATCCCAAACCTGCAACAAATAGAAAAATACGGAAAAAATACTAACACGCATAATGCCGAACGACTTAGTTACAAATATACAATTGTATATATTTAATTAGATTTCTTAAAATAGACAAGTATAGGATGATATATCAGAGTTATAAAAGTAATGAATGAATAAACAATAGAACTTTGAATATGTAAGCTTCCCGCACTATATTAAACTATATATTGATAGGATAAGTGACACATGGCATAATCTCTATCATACAATGAACTATGCAAATACCGGTTAACAGATAACATGACTTGATAAACGTATTGTGTACACATCTACTTTTAAATAGGTACTATTTCTGTACCAAACATGTGTAGTACTGGAAATCTACTTTTAATATTCAGTACTATTGTGTTACTTTAAAATTATTGTTATATCTAGGTACCTGCATTTTACAGTTCTTGATTGTACTTGAAATTTAAGTACTACAGATTTAGGTTACAGGGTTACATTTTCAGCATTTTGAAAGTTTGTCTATTTTAATTGTGTTATAGTTATGATGTTCAAACATGTAATACTGTGATCATTGTTGGTAATAATTGTGTACCAATATTTGAAGTACAGTCAAGTACCCGAAAATAAAAGTACATATTTATTACATTAATTTTACAGTAGAAAAATAGTACTAAATATTACAAGTACATTTCAAGTACTACAGATTTTAAGTACATAAGTAGTACCTATGCAAAAGTAGCTGTGTACGTTGTAACACTTCTGGTATCTGACTTAAGGTTATCAACATTTTGGTCGAGTCTATTTCATTCATTCTAAAAAAATTGGGGATGGACTCAATTGTTTATTGTTTTTTTTATTTCCGCAGAAAGGAATTCTCGGTTACTGGACATCATCCCATTTGATGGACTTCAATGGTGTTTAGTCTAAAAAAAAATCTTTCCGTTTTGTTTTGTATTCTGTTGTATCGTTGTTAGTATGTTTTCTTAATGTGAGTTTAAGTATTCCGCTGATACATGTTATATTCCTCTCTTTCTTTCCCAGAAGTTCCAATACACCTAGTGTGAACGGATTTTGAATTCGTGTTATGAACACAACTCAGAATGCAGAGCGAAAGTTTATCAATCGAATGAAGTAAAACAAAAGGTTGAACATTTTTGGGGAATTTTACGACAAAATAGACAGGTATGTATTAGTCACTATGTCCCGTCAGTTACTTTGTTCTGGTGGAACTTTTTAACTAGTTGTTTTATTCCGAGTGCAGTCGAAAAGTTCCGGGAAAAAGTAGCTTGTTGAAAAGTCCCGGAACAATGTAGCTAGTTGAAGGGAATAATACCCCCTTCTCATGTGGGTACCTTTAAAAATATTAATTTCAGATTAATGTTTACCAATAAATTAGAAATTATTCCGTTATTTTACTTTGCTCGAATTCTCCAAATGGAACTGTGTGACTAGATCATAAATTCCGATGGAACTTTTGGGCTAGATTGTAAGTTTCGGTTTTGACTAATTTGATAAAAAGGAACTTTTTAACTAGTTGATATTTTCAGTTGGAACTTTTCAACTAGTCACTTTGTTCCGGTGGAACTTTTAAACCAGAGGAAGAACAAAATAACTAGTTAATAAGTTCCTCTGGAACTTTTTGGCTAGTTAATTTTTTTTCCACCCGGAACTTTCCAACGTCGGAACAAAAGAACTGATAAATACATCATGATCTTGTGGGTGGGCTTCTATTAAAGAACTATTTTGAAATATCGCACTTTGCCAAATTATGGAAGATGTAATCAAATTGAATATAGACAAACTAATGTGAATAAGTTACAAAATAACTCTTACCTGAACCTTGTCGACGTGCAATGACAAGGACAGTAAAAGCAAAAGTTTTGCAGTTACAATCACGAAATTAATAAAAGTAAATATTTGATGTTCTAACGGCCTTTTATATCAACATTTGTTGGGAATTTCCAAAGCAATTTTAACAAATCGTATTGACACATTTAGATAATATTAATCATTGACCAAGATGATTACATGCAGATGTAAAGCTCAACTGATAAGCACCTTATACAATAGACATATGAAAATGTTGTATCACTGAATTAAACAGGTTTTCGGTCAATGTACTAGTTGCAAAAATTAAAATCGTATTTTAGTCCAAAATAATCAAATCGCTATAATAAATGAACGCAACAACTTCTGAATTTACAGTAATTTGTTCAGTTTTACACCAACATATTCCTTGTCTAAGTACTAGAAACTATAACAACCAAGACGGTTCAAATTTTGAAATTACCACTTCCCACAACTTAGTCACAATATACCAATGTACCTACACCTGGGATATAAATTTCCAAAAAATCATTCGCTATTCAAGAACTTACCGCTGCTACTTCTAATTTCAAACTGTCATTTTCTTGACTATCAGTGAAAAGATATTTTCTCTTCTATCTAATGAATTAAGAAGTCCCTGTCGGTAGATTATGTCATTTTACATTATAATGTTGAAGATCACTGATATCGCAAGAACAGAAACTATGTAGAAGGACCAGAAAATGACACTGACCTGAATTAACTAACATGGTGCATTGTTCTATTGTTGAGCTGCAGCAGATTTCAGCAGAGGAATCTACAAAGTTCGTTTATGATAATAAAGACAATTTTGTTTTGTACTTCAAACCATTTGACTAATTTGACAGACTTCTCATGTAAAAGTATTGCTTTATTTCTCGTCCTGCATATAGATTTTGCTATTATATTTCTAATTTAAATACAATTTTGTAAATGATTTCTGAATAAACACATGTGGGGCAGGATATGCTTACCCATCGAGACCACCTGAGACCACCTTAAGTGTTTGATTGGGTTCGTGTTGCTTAGTCTTTAGTTTTTTATTTTATATCTTCTGTACTATTATTTGTCTGTTTGTCTTTTTATTTTTGGCCATGGTGTTGTCAGTCAATGTTCTATATATGAGTATTGCTCTCCCTATGGTATCTTTCGTCCCTCTTCTATTTTCAATTTTTTAACATTCTATATGACGATTATTTTGTCTGTTTTTAAATATAACGTTCGAGAACTAACATTCGTTTTTTTTTTTGCAAAATAAATTACTTTACACATAATTTCCGACTGTTTACGTTATTATCGTTATTAGAATAAGGAGCTTCGATATTTTTGGCAAAGTAGATAACAATACATTTATTATTAAATAACTTTGCTGAAAGCACCTACAGATTTATGATCTACCACAAGACATGTCTAAATTTGTTGGGTTTCTTATTATCATAAACATTATTGTTTTTATAAAAAATGGAAAGGTTAACATATGACATCTATTGTATTTAATAATTTCAATATAATATGTTACATAGCGATTCACTATCTATCCTTCGTCAGTAACACAGATTCAAAAGCTAAAACTTGGTCATCAAAATCAGAAATAAATCAAAATCTAAAGTACACAATTAAGCCTGAGACGTTACCAAAGGTCGCTCATAAAACGTGGAAGTATTTTGTTATTGTTTCAAACAGCGTTCTTCCACCAGACTACATGTCAAAGTGACGGAATTTAACGTCCCCCATCAGGACTTTTTTCCTGCTAGCTCTGTATATCTAAAATAGATATTATAATGGTACAGCCAGCCAGCTATCATACATGTGTATGTTAAGTATTTGAATAAAGAGATATGGTATAATTGCCGAATATACAACAATTTAGAATACTTCAGGATAAACATTTGAACAATTGTAGGCCTTCAATTATGGACAAAATCCATATTATATATGAACTAACATCCTTGGTATATCACAATTTGAAACACATTGTAAAAGAAAAAACCAACAAACAAATTTAAACTTTATCGATAAACTTAGATAATAACGACCACTGAACCAACATGCAGCAAGGATTTTATAGTTGACTCATACGTATTCAGACTTAATTTGTTTATTTGATAATTTTGTTTATTTTTTTTCTTTGAGCTTTAGCTAAATACTATATAGTCAAAGGTGTCAACTGTTGAGCAGTTATTATCATGACGTGGGGATTAAAAAATGTAACCCCGTTATATAGTGTCTCTTTCGCTTTCCGGTGTAAATACAAAGGAAATTACTTCAACGAGGCCGAGCTATTTTGCCCAAAATATATGTAAAAGGTGGTGAGTCTTTTGTAGACGAAACGCGCGTCTGGCGTTTATTCAAAATCCCGATCCTGGTGTTTATGATGAGTTTTCAGACTTAATTTATGATATCGAATACGAGTAAGAGATAAGAAAAAGTTAAAGTCAACAAATAGAATGTGAAAAAAAGAAAGAAAAAAAATGATTAGGAAAATATACTTAAAAAAATGAGAATTGAAAGTATAATTATGGTCGGAAAACATTATTACATTATTACTCAAATTAAAAAAATCATTCATTAAACATAAGCTACAAGAAATGAAATAATATTGAATCAAATGTCTTACCACATACGGAAGTTTATTCAGTTGAGAATGCTAAAAATCATTAAATAAAGAGAATTTGGAAGGATACTTTGTTTTGAGTACAGGTATAAAAGATAGCAAGAATACCACAGTTGTTTTTCTATTGTAAAATTCTTAATTTCAGGTAAAAAAAGGGGGAGGCTTTTTTTAGTACTGAAAACTGGACTAAAAACAATAGCAATTGTTGATGATACAGTTGACGGGTGAATAAAGATATGTTAAAATTAAAAAATTATTGTACATGTACTGACTTTGAGTCATAGATAGGAACCCGATAACCTTTTTTTATTATTTTATTTGATGTTTTCCAAATATTTATTGCACTACCTACATTGCAAAATGACAATCGTCGTAAATGTAAAGCCCAGTTATATTCGAGTTAAAAACTAAAGTGATAAAACAAGTGGCATTATAAAGTAGTTGATAATTCATTCGCCATTTATGATCAAGTAATTATGTACCAACTATTTATAAACTTTGTAAATGATTTCTGAATAAACACATGTGGGGCAGGATATGCTTACCCATCGAGACCACCTGAGACCACCTTAAGTGTTTGATTGGGTTCGTGTTGCTTAGTCTTTAGTTTTTTATTTTATATCTTCTGTACTATTATTTGTCTGTTTGTCTTTTTATTTTTGGCCATGGTGTTGTCAGTCAATGTTCTATATATGAGTATTGCTCTCCCTATGGTATCTTTCGTCCCTCTTCTATTTTCAATTTTTTAACATTCTATATGACGATTATTTTGTTTGTTTTTAAATATAACGTTCGAGCACTAACATTCGTTTTTTTTTTTGCAAAATAAATTACTTTACACATAATTTCCGACTGTTTACGTTATTATCGTTATTAGAATAAGGAGCTCCGATATTTTTTGCAAAGTAGATAACAATACATTTATTATTAAATAACTTTGCTGAAAGCACCTACAGATTTATGATCTACCACAAGACATGTCTAAATTTGTTGGGTTTCTTATTATCATAAACATTATTGTTTTTATAAAAAATGGAAAGGTTAACATATGATATCTATTGTATTTAATAATTTCAATATAATATGTTACATAGCGATTCACTATCTATCCTTCGTCAGTAACACAGATTCAAAAGCTAAAACTTGGTCATCAAAATCAGAAATAAATCAAAATCTAAAGTACACAATTAAGCCTGAGACGTTACCAAAGGTCGCTCATAAAACGTGGAAGTATTTTGTTATTGTTTCAAACAGCGTTCTTCCACCAGACTACATGTCAAAGTGACGGAATTTAACGTCCCCATCAGGACTTTTTCCCTGCTAGCTCTGTATATCTAAAATAGATATTATAATGGTACAGCCAGCCAGCTATCATACATGTGTATGTTAAGTATTTGAATAAAGAGATATCATGGTATAATTGCCGAATATACAACAATTTAAAATACTTCAGGATAAACATTTGAACAATTGTAGGCCTTCAATTATGGACAAAATCCATATTATATATGAACTAACATCATTGGTATATCACAATTTGAAACACATTGTAAAAGAAAAAACCAACAAACAAATTTAAACTTTATCGATAAACTTAGATAATAACGACCACTGAACCAACATGCAGCAAGGAAATTATAGTTGACTCATACGTATTCAGACTTAATTTGTTTATTTGATAATTTGTTTATTTTTTTTCTTTGAGCTTTAGCTAAATACTATATAGTCAAAGGTGTCAACTGTTGAGCAGTTATTATCATGCCGTGGGGATTAAAAAATGTAACCCCGTTATATAGTGTCTCCCTCGCTTTCCGGTGTAAATACAAAGGAAATTACTTCAACGAGGCCGAGCTATTTTGCCCAAAATATATGTAAAAGGTGGTGAGTCTTTTGTAGACGAAACGCGCGTCTGGCGTTTATTCAAAATCCCGATCCTGGTGTTTATGATGAGTTTTCAGACTTAATTTATGATATCGAATACGAGTAAGAGATAAGAAAAAGTTAAAGTCAACAAATAGAATGTGAAAAAAGAAAGAAAAAAAATGATTAGGAAAATATACTTAAAAAAATGAGAATTGAAAGTATAATTATGGTCGGAAAACATTATTACATTATTACTCAAATTAAAAAAATCATTCATTAAACATAAGCTACAAGAAATGAAATAATATTGAATCAAATGTCTTACCACATACGGAAGTTTATTCAGTTGAGAATGCTTAAAATCATTAAATAAAGAGAATTTGGAAGGATACTTTGTTTTGAGTACAGGTATAAAAGATAGCAAGAATACCACAGTTGTTTTTCTATTGTAAAATTCTTAATTTCAGGTAAAAAAAAGGGGAAGGCTTTTTTTAGTACTGAAAACTGGACTAAAAACAATAGCAATTGTTGATGATACAGTTGACGGGTGAATAAAGATATGTTAAACTTAAAAAATTATTGTACATGTACTGACTTTGAGTCATAGATGGAACCCGATAACCTTTTTTTATTATTTTATTTGATGT
Organism: Mytilus edulis; assembly: GCA_019925275.1. Taxonomy (NCBI): domain Eukaryota; kingdom Metazoa; phylum Mollusca; class Bivalvia; order Mytilida; family Mytilidae; genus Mytilus; species Mytilus edulis. The sequence continues at coordinate 109,107,772 of CM034361.1, read as the reverse complement.
TTTCCAAATATTTATTGCACTACCTACATTGCAAAATGACAATCGTCGTAAATGTAAAGCCCAGTTATATTCGAGTTAAAAAACAAAGTGATAAAACAAGTGGCATTATAAAGTAGTTGATAATTCATTCGCCATTTATGATCAAGTAATTATGTACCAACTATTTATAAACTTTGAAAAAATGTATTTGCATTTACTGGTATTTAAATTTAGAGATTAAGATTTATGCATGAACATATTTCCTAAGATTTGAAATAAACCCCTACCAATAAAGATTAATATGTAAAAGGCCTCCAGGCAACAAGACTTACTGCCTGGGTGTTACGTGTTGCCTAAGTTTCAAGCTAAATGTCTAATTCTCCTTTGTGTCGCTAACATAGATATTCCAAAGCAGATGTACATTCATTAAAGAAGTAGATTTACGAGGAGGATAATCTAAAGACGTTCAACGTATTTTCAATTAAAATTAATCAAACTGTGAACAAAGTATAATATACTCGGTTATATTACCCTGTGCAACAAATTGTAAATAAAATAACAGAATAAAAAAGAGTTAACTTACTGTAACAACTAACTCACATGACGCACTGGATTTATCTTTTTAATAATAAATTGATAGCATTGATTTCATTTTACTATATTTAACATGGAAATTTTCAGTCTGATAAGGTCCTTGACACAAAACAATGTCATGTGCTATCAACGGTCACGTACATTGCATTAACATGTTAATCCCCTGTTAGTCGTTGCTATGAGTTGTATGAAGCAATTAATACTATTGCAATGATATGATTATGCAATCTGTAGTATAACCAACGTTTGCAATGCACTGTAATTGTCGTTTTTGTTATGTAAACCTTAGATATGTTTCGTAATTTATGTACGTCACAATATCCTCATTTCCTGAGCCCTAGCAACTGTTCATCAGTTTAAAATCGTGCTGCCTCTCTGAAACCTTAAGGTTTGTCATTTCTAAATTCAAGTTATGAATGTTTGCACAAATAAATATGTGTTAGTCATGTTGAGCATATGTGGACAATCTACATACCTGAAAATATCAAGGGACGATATGAAGTGTAAAAAAAAACATTCAATTACAAAGATAAAATTCATACTGGCACTTTTTGCGTATTGGATTGTCTGTAAAATTGTTAACAATGTTATCAATTGTATGTTTATCCATGACATAAAAGTTGTGTCACGATACTCATCTAATTTACACTGTTATGTTATAATACTATACTTAACCAGTCAATGAAAGTATCATAAACTATAAGTCTTTTTGTAAATTATAGCTGTTTTAATTGAAGGTTAAACAGGCAGAGACTCGTACAAAAGAGGGGTAAAAAATATCAGAGAGACATTCAAACTGATAGATCGAAAACAAACTGACAAGGACATGGTTGAAAATGAAATAGAATAACAGATAAATAGTAGTACAGAAGACACAACATAGAATAATAAAGACTAAGCAACACGAATCCTACCAAGGGATGATCTCAGGTGCTCCGGAAGAGTAAAAAGGTCCTGATCCAAATGTGGTATATTATGTCATATTACTAATATATATATATTGCTATATATACATATTGTTCATTATATTGCAAATTCGTTAAATAGTCTATGTAAGAAGGTCATATTCGTGACAAGGGAACGCTATTGTAGTTACGACATAAGGAGTAATCCGAAAGCATCTGTGAAACGGATACTCGATAACGGTCAACCACCTCGTGATGGTGTCTTTAAATGGACTAAGGAGTGATTTCAACCTCACCATTTCTAACTCTTGGTTTAATAGTATAACCTAATCAGATCATAAAAACAAGGAATTCTTGTACCAATCTAATCATGTGACGTCAAATTTTAACATTTATCGGAACCTATATCCATACGCTATGCCGAGTATATTGTTATTAACATTGAAATTAAAAAGACTGCATAACTTTTATTCTTATTTGGATACATAACATAAAGAATTAATGCACAAGAATTCGGAGAAATCTCCAAAATCTATTTATAATAAAATTCTGCGAAAGTCCATGAATGATTTTGGTGCAATTAAGGAGGCTCACGGGTATAAAAAAATCAGCAAACAATCAAACATTTGTTTTTTCATTACAAATTTTATTTATTACACTATTAGTTATTACTTTATGATATGGTACAAAAATCACCCAGACAAATCGATTTGGCCACAGATGACTAAAAAAATGTTTATAGCATTTAAAAAGACCCAAATTATCTCCCTTTGGTGCAAAAATGTCATTGTTGGACGTTTAAATTGAAATATCTTTTTTAACTCATCGGTGACCTATATTTTTTATTATTGTTTTCAAACAAGCTGTACATACACTAAAAAATTGTAAAATGTGAGCGATTTCTGTAATTTAGTTTTTTTTTTATTTCGATATTACCAATATTTATCCTATTAGATCAACAGAAAAAAGGACATTAACACAAATGTATGCTTCTTATGGAGGCCGATTGTGAGCTTAAATGAACGGTGACCCCATATTTGTATTTAATATTTCTATTAGGTATAAGATAAAGTTTAATCATGGAAAAAAGGGGAAATCCTATACTAGAAAAAAAAGTTGATTTAGACCCGCGAGCCCCTTAAGTCATTTTAAAACAAGGCGTCGTACAAAAGAAATCGCTAAAGCTGAAGGTTTTTCCGTTACCGGAATCATCGAAATTCGTATGATTTTATATTAAATGGATGTTTGGGGTAGGTGTTGTTTTATTTTCTATGCTCTTGCATTTTTCGCATAATTACAGATTTCAGCATGTCGGCAACATGGCGACTGATTAGTTACAAAATTTCAACTTTGGATTCGATGGTAGCTTACAAAAAAACATGATATTAAAATTGATAAACATTTGGTTTGAAATTTAAAATAGTTTAGCACATTTTGTTCTAATTGTAATTTATGAAATAGTTCATGCAAGCTACAAATTTATTAGAATGTTTTAGCTTTATCTACCGGGGAGTAAAAAAAAACACAGCCACACATGGCATACCCACCCTCGTCTCGGTGTTTTAATGACCTAATTTGTTCTATTAAAATCGAAATGATTCATGGAAGCCCTGATAAAATTCAAACATTTAGGCCAGACCATGTGTAATTTTCCAACAAAGCTATGGCTTCCATCAATTATTTCTTCAATATAGAAGCATTGAATGTATTTTTTTTTTTATCAAATCGGAAAATATATACTAGTATGAAATAATAATTGCTAGACATAGATCAAATCTCTCTTAGAATGTGGACTTTGATTCAGAAGAAAGAGTTTCATACGATGTGTCTTTGACCAAACTAGCTAAGGACATTTTTACCACATGGTAGATTGTGGTTTGTCATTATGTCGTCTAATCTTTTAATTACCAAACGTGACTTATTCCCGATTGTGACTGTTTTGCTGAGTGTGAGCTCGCATTGCTATAAGACGTGTTACTGTACTTGTCTATCCCAAATTCATGTATTTGGTTCAAATGTTTAATGTTATATTTGTAATTCTCATCGGATTTTGTCAAATGTGTTAACGTCTTTTCTATTATATTTATGTGTTATGGTAAAGAAAATTAATCACCGCATTCATTTATTAGATTTGATTTTGTTCAACGTAATCAGTACGATATTTTACGTTTAAAGTTAGATTCAAAACAAACCGGACATAGCTTTATAATATAGTTAATTGCTACCTTAGTTTGCTATTAATAAGTATTAAAATGCAATATCAGTATTTACATGATTTAGTTCAAATATAATCTTAAATAAATCCTAATTCTATCTTATTCATTCAAATGTGACGTCATTTTTCATTTTTTGATGATCTGTTGTGAAATTTCATAAATCCAAATGTGACGTACTTTTTGTGTCTTTTCACCATCGTATGTGACGTCATTTTTATGATTTATTGCGTTGAGGCCTGGACTGAGTCGGGTGTGTCTATTCTGTGTTGGTCTTTGCATTGTGTATTCGTGTTTGTTTTCTGTAATTAGTTAATACTTCAGTTTCAGCATGAATATCTTTTATATTCATTTAATAAAATTTACTGTTTGCAATAGCATTAATTGTTCTAAATGATAAGGATGTTCTTATCCCAAGCATAACGTTGCGTCGTTTGTTTTCTCTTATTTTTGAGTGTATATTCACATTGCGATAAGACGTGTCACGGTACTTGTCTATCCCAAATTAATGTATTTGGTTTTGATGTTATATTTGTTATTCTCGTGGGATTTTGTCTGATGCTTGGTCCGTTCTCTGTGTGTTACATTGTAGTGTTGTGTCGTTGTTCTCCTCTTATGTTTGGTGCGTTTCCCTCAGTTTTAGTTTGTTACCCCGATTTTGTTTTTTGTCCATGGATTTATGAGTTTGAACAGCAGTATACTACTGTTGCCTTTATTCATGCATTCTGCACGTTTAAAACTATTAGTATTTATGAAACTCCTTGATATGTGTAATTGTAGGAAACAAAAGAATAATGTAACACACATTTGTTTTTAATTATTACTTAAAACTAAAAAACTAAGAAAAATATATTCTTTTATAAAAAAAATAAAGCCAAGCAAGTCAAACGACACTTGTGAAACGTGGAAGTATTATATGAATCTTCATTCCTAGAGGTAAATATCGTTCTCCCACCAGACGACTGTTGTTGTGATGAGATTTAAGGTCCCCCATCAGGACCGTTTTCCAATAGGTTTTCTTTCTAGCTGAAAATAAAATGAAAACGTTCATACACAGGATGCAGAAAGATACACATATAGTACATCTAATACAACAAAAAGTATGTCACAGCCAGCTAAAAATGTCATTATTCAGTTGTTAGTAGAATCATCGCATTTACATGTTTAGAAACGGTAACTTTTACATTATGTATAAAACAAAAGGAAGATATGGTATGATTGCCAATGAGACAACTTTCCACTAGAGACCAAAATGACACAAACAACTATAGGTCACCGTAGGCCCTTAACAATGAGCAAAGCCCATACCGCATAGTCAGCTATAAAAGGCCTAGATGACAATGTAAAACAATTCAAACGAAAAAACTAACTAAACCACTGAATTACAGGCTCCTCACTTGGGACAGGAACATACATCAATAATGTGGCGGGGTTAAACATATTAGCGGGATCCGAACCATCCCCCTAACCTGGGACAGTGGTATAACAGTACAACGTAAGAACAAAATATCAAAATCAGTAGAAAAAGGTTAAACTCATCAGATGGACAAAAATACAATTAAACGTGGCCGGATACTTGTACATCCCGACAACAAAAAGACACTAGGAACAGATCTGAGAGTACTCGCAGTTATCTGACAGATAGTTCAAAGCCACTAACAACTAATAAGAAAAATCATGCATGTGTTTTTTTTCTTTCATTTTTTTTTTGTCTCATCACATTTTGCTGTAAAAATTTGTGCTTCAAGTGGAACATGTATATGTAGAGATTGTGAATGCAAAACAAAACAGAAGTAGCATTTCACATAGATTATCACCAATATAAAATCGCTTCAGAATTTAAATTTTGTTTTTCAAGGTGTGACACCAATAACTCAGGCCCGACCAGAAAGCAGATACCAGAAAGTACTACATATTTAACACCAAATAGTTACTCCGTATGAGTGTTTCTTTCAAAATATGTAATATATTTAGGTATTGTTTGTATCAAATGAATGCTGAAGAACTGGTGATCATTGTAAAAAACGTTTTGACTTTGAAAAAATAAAATGCACCAAATTCTAAAAAGAGGGACGAACGATACCAGAGGGACTATCAAACTCATAAATCAAAAATAAACTGACAACGCCATGGTTAAAAATGAAAATGACAAACATACAAACAATAGTACACATGACACAACATAGAAAACTAAAGAATGAACAACACGAACCCCATCAAAAACTAGGGGTGATATCAGGTGCTCCGGAAGGGTAAGCAGATCCTGCTCCACATGTGGCACCCGTCGTGTTGCTTATGAGATAAAAAAAAATCCGGTAAATGGTCTAATTCGGAAAATAACATTTCTGAAAGGAAAGGGGATTATAGTTACGACGTAAGGAACATATCCGATATCATTTGTGAAACGGTTAATCCATAACGGTCAACCAACTCGTGATTGCGTCCGTAAAATTCACGAAGAGATGATTTCAACTTCACCATTTGGAACTCTTGATTTAATAGCTTCCTTAAAAAGAGGGTACATTTTTCTGTTTGTCAGATCTGAAATACTTATTTTGGTACTTCAGAAGTTCCGGAAATCATTTCTTTATGTTATGCCATTAAATGTATGTTTTTTCAGTACATGACACCATAAAGTGTTGCTTTGTCATGCAATACTTGTCACTGTATTTAATCTTTAAACAAAAGAGTTATGTCTGCTTGAAAAAGAGGAACATAAAAAGCAACGGGGCTATGAATTAGTGATGTACTTCCTTTAATATACAAGATGCATTTTTTATTTTAAATATACGCACACAAACCTATTTTTCAAATTGTATTTTTAACTATACTTCTAAAATAAATTCAATTATTTGAATAATGTATACGATACATATAAGTCATAGATTCATTCTAAAGTATGATACATCAATTCATTTGACAGAACGTGTTATATATGGGATACAGAATCTAAACACATAGACATTCTGTACATTTTTCAAACCACAAAATTTCCGTTTCCGTATGAACATGATTAATTACTTCTATCATCACGACTGTAAAAGTAACATCTAATACAGATGAGTAATTATTTTTAATGATAAATAACTCACCTTTACTCCCATCAGGGAATTCGTCTTTTGCCTTTTACTTTATTATTGATTCATTCTGAAAGAAACATGTGATCAACATGAATCGGAAATATTCACTATGTTCTCATCATTTGATTAACAGTTATCAGTATTTACTTTCCTATGGTTGTTTTGCATGTAAAGGGTATTTTTTTTAGAACTTATGTTACGTTTTTCAAATAATAAATATCAAGATATAGAAACACAATTTTATTTGATTTCATTTTATTAAATGCATTGTGCTGAATCAGAACTATACACAATGTACAACATACTTCCTATACTGGTATGTTAACATTATGCATGATGCTCGCTTACTATCCATGTTATTAATCAATTCGTCAGCAGACTGCTTTGAGTGACTTACAATATTATCAATCAAAAATATTATATAAACAAATTTAATAAAAAAACACAATAAAAAACATTCATTGAGCTGATTACATGAAAGAACCAAATGCATTTCAAACATTCCACAACACTTAAATAAAAATTATGACCCACAATTGACGAAGAGCCGCCACAAATGACAAATAACATAAATTTATTGTATTATGATTTTCTAAATTTTTTTTTAAATCACAAACTACTTGTCAGATGTTATTTATTAATACTGTTGTTCAAGTTTGTTAAGTACATCAAACATTTCAAAGTGGTAGTGAATATGGTTTCTCCAGTTCTCCGTAGTGTCATTTCACTGTGTATCTGCATACTGTTCTTGTAATACCCCTCTGAGATTATCTTTAATGTCTCTATTAACTTATTGGAACACGTATTTACAAAGGATTCATTGAAGTGAAAACATAACATCTTAATGTTTAGGAGAAATTAAAATTGATTTAATAAAACAGGTGTAAAAATAAAGTATTGTGATAACCTAATATTTACATGTTTAAAAAAGTAAAAGTAAACAATACCGAACTGCAAAGGTAATCAAGGAGAGCCGTTATAAAATTTCAAAATCAATAATCTCAAACACATCTAACAAATTGAAAACCCCTGTAATATTCCTGACTTGGTACATATATGTATTTATGTAGAAAATGGTGGATTAATCCTGGTTGTATAGCTAAGTAAATCCCTCACTTGTATGACAGTCTCATTGCATTCCAGTATATTGACAAGCAGGCATAATAGGTAAAAACATCAGAATTTGGGGTAAATCTATTGATCTTGCTATAAAATCTTAATCACTATAAAAATCAAATAAATGTTTAAACAAAGAAACACAATCTTTTTATCAGTTGGTAATGCATGAGCAAAAAACCATACCTTTTTGTAGTTTTAATATTGTTTAACTGCTGGTACTGAACATGCTAAACAAAATGAAAGAAAATAAAAATAAAATAAACAAAACAAAAATGTAAAATTATGCTATTTTTTACAGAAATTGTAGTTACGGATGTTCAAAACTTACCTTCGAATAGATAATCTGGCAAAATAAAAACAGCAAAACTGTAAACTGTCTGTGTATTGTTATGAATAATTAAACCTTCGATGTATTCATACCTATGTTAGTCAATTCCTTTTATACTTTCGAATCGATTATCTATTTGGAAATTTTCAATTCTATTTGTATCCATGATTGAAACTATGATTTTTGTCACGTAAAGCATACATGACTATGCAGTATTGGCTTTGTTTATTGTTGAAGGTTATCTAAAATTGTTAATGTATGTGTCATTTGGTGTCTTGTGGGGCGTTGTCTTAATGGCAATAATACCAACCTTCTGTTTATATTGTATACCAACTATGATTTGCTTTCATAGTACCTGGTTTAGTTATCGAAAAGTGAATACAAAAGTATTGTCAAAAGTTGTCATAATTCATATTTTCATATTCGTATTAAACAGGCAAAGTCTGGCAGTCGTTTGATTTTATCAGATCCTTTGTTGGAAATAAACGAAGCAAACCTGGTATCATTCTTTAGCTAATTCATATATTTCCAAATCTAAATATAGATTTAAAAATTAATTAATTATTTGACAAAGAACAATAAAAGTAGTAGCTGAGCTTGGATTTAAAAATTAAAAATTCAAATGCATATAGTTGAAATTTTAAACATGAACTAGTTAATTGATAAGATCACATTAGCTGTAAATATGAATAGGATCATACAAATGTATGATAACTCGCACACCACAATGCGCTAAATTTGTGAATTTGAATTCTAAATTCACGTGTTGATTTTTGATTTAACATCATTTTTTCACTTATTCTTTTTTTATAATTGATTAATACGTAAAGAATGAATCTTAATTAAAATAAAATGAAAATGTATTTTATAAACCATTGCTGACAACTAAGTTATACGGCATGGTGGTACTTTAAACTTAGCGTTAAAATGTCTTATTGAAAGTACTAATTAATAAACTTCTTACTTAAAATGTATAATACTGGAACATAATTGATTCAGAGTGAAGCGCACCTTAAAGAAAATGATTATGTTTGCCAAATGTTTCTGCAATTATCAGAATACACAAGTTTGATATTTGTCGTAATATTTAAAGTACAAAGCATCAATCAGTTCAAATCTGCTCAAACTAACAATATAGCTTTATTTGGAAATATTTACACGCAGTCATACATAAGGGCCAGAGTATTACCGAAAAGTAGTATATGCTGAGATGTACAATGTCTGTTCGCTTTTTCCTGAACTTTTTTTGCTGTTGTTCAGTCCATAATGGTCAATGTTGGGTAGCATTGCATTGAAATTGTGCAAACATATAGTGCCGAACACTCTAACCACAAAAATGGGACACCTGATTTCTGAACCACTGTTCTCCGGAAAGCAAGAACAATTATTGTCCACAAAATTATTTGAATATCATTTCGACCATTTCCAACATGGTTCAATATTGTAAACTATTTTTGCGTCATCGTAGTGTTATATCTGGTTCGTTAATAAAGGGGGAATAATGGGGACTATAAACTATTACCATGTATTAAGGCAGGACTCTCGCATACGGTTTTATTTGAGATTTTATCATTTGTATGTAAAATGGGACAGTTAATAGGACTTGCTGTTGAAAAAGTGGTATATCATCATGTTAAATATGGAATTATTTGGGACAAATGTGTATGATTAATAAGGTTGTGGTTTATTATACCAAGTCATGAATATGATAGTTGTTATCCATTCGTTTGAACTTTTGATTTTGCCATTTGATTAGGAACTTTTCTTTTTAAATTTTCCTCCTAGTTCAGTAGTTTTGTGATTTTTTTTTCTATTATTCCTTATTCCCTGTTACATCTCCCTTACAGACTGGTTTTAACATAAGGTTCAACATGCATATACATGAAACGATATAAACAATTAATAGTTCTCAAAGGTACCGGGATTATAATTGAATACGCCAGACGCGCGTCTACATAAGACCCATCTCTGACGCTCAGATCAAAAAAGTTATAAAACCCAACAAGTACAAAGTTTAAGAGCATTGAGGACCCAAAATTCCAAAAAAGTTGTGTCAAATACGGCTAAGTAATCTATTCCTGGGATAACAAAATCCTTAATTTTTCGAAAATTCAAAGTTTTGTTGTAGAAAATTTATAAAAATGACCATTCAATTGATATTCATGTCAACACCAAAGTGCTGACTACTGGGCTGGTGATACCATCTGGGACGAAACGTTCACCAGCAGTGGACACTGCTTTTGAAAGTATTTCAATTGTACCTAACATTCCAGAGAATCAAAATAGTTTACATGTCAAGAATAAGTAGCGTCACAATGTTAAATATATCGGAAATGTAAACAGTTGAAGAAAAGATATTGGGAATTCCTTTTCATAATGGGACTGAGGTCTATTTGTATATGTGGGTCTTAAATACGTCTCAACTTCGTACTTTATATTTCTTTTCTAATTTCTTTCATTTCAAGCTACACTGATGAGTCTTATGGTAACGAAATGCGAGTCTGGTTTATACAAATGTATTTTTGGTATATTCGATGAGTGTATTCGTTTACTTGTAATTTCAGATTTTTATTTTCATAAACTATTGTTTATTGTCTATCAACAACACAAAAAATAACTATCTTATCGAGTGTAAAAAAAATAAGTGTGTTAAATTATGTAACTAGTGTAGAACGACAGACGACACCATAACAACGCCGAAAAAATTGTAAGGTTAATGGATAACAATGTATGGTTACTTATTACACATATTTGACTCTTAACTACTTTGCCTGTAACGAAAAATCATTCAACATGCTCTCATGTACCTTCATTTTAAAGTAAAGAAATGATATTTCAATACTACAAAATAACGCGTGTTATTGAAATTATTTATTTTTTTTTATTTTTTTCTACTACATGTAACAATGTAATCTAACTGGAAATTCCCCATGCATTTATATGCTATAGGAAATTCATGACAAAACACTTACAGCTACCTGCAATTTGTTACATCGATCGATTAAAAAGCTATTGATTCACTTGTTTAATTGACATATTTGTTTTATATATTATATAATACGACATAGTTTAACTTGGTTTTCCGACGTATGTCATTCTCAGACAGAATAATCTATTCACAGTTCATAGGTATTATCCTTATATAGTGTACAACAATTTACGGCTACCTATCGTGTATTGATTATAGCTGATTTTTCAATTACCACATAATTTTTTTGAAGTATATCACCATAAATATTTTTAAAGACACAACAGTAAACTATAGTTAATATGGTTTCAATATAGTAAGTGTGGGCTCTTCTTTTTGTTGTTTATTGACATGTTTGATTATAATCTTTTTTATCCTAATTGATGTATATACAATGGGGTCTCGGAAAGAGAAAAAACACGAAATAAATTATATGTGTCCAAATCAGTTTACTGGATTTAACTTTTCATCAATGACTTTGCGTTGTGTTCATTGTTGAAGGCCGTACGGTGATATATAGTAATACACTTCTATGGAAATGTGTCTCATTGTCTATCATAACACATCTTCTTATTTTTATCTTATTTTAAACTTGTATCTGCCTATTTCTTTCTTATTGCTGGTCAAAAGAAAAATCTGTTTTAATCTGAAATGTTTTTATATCTTATGTGTCAGCCACAAATATTGCGAAATTAATCATTTTATAAACTAGAGGCTCTCAAGAGCCTGTGTCGCTCACCTGTTAATGTGTTTACTGATGTCGGCCATCTTTGTTGGTAGGCGGGGTCATTAGACACTCTTTTTAAAAATAGATACCCTAGTATTATGATTGTGGCCAAGTTTGGTTAAATTTGGCCAAGTAGTTTTAGAAAAGATTTTTATACAAGTTACAAAAATGAGGAAAAGTTGTTTAATATTGACTCTAAAGGGCAATAACTCCTTAGGGGGTCCTCTAACAATTTTGATCATGCTAACTTATTTGTAGATCTTACTTTGCTGAACATTATTGCTGTTTACAGTTTATCTCTATCTATAATAGTATTCAAGATAATAACCAAAAACTGCAAAATTTTCTTAAAATAACCAATTTAAGGGCAGCAACCCAACAACAGGTTGTCCGATTCAACTGAAAATTTGTGAGGGGATATATCTTATTCTGATGGACATCAAAATCTTGAAAGATTTGCCCTAAATGTCTTGGTTTCAAAGATATAAAGCAAAAACTGCATTTTACCACTATGTTCTAATTTTAGCCATGTCAGCCATTTTGTTTGGTAGGCGGGGTCATCGAACACATTTTTTAAACTATAAACCACAATGATAATTGTCGCCAAGTTTGATTAAATTTGGCAAAGTAGTTTTAGAGAAGAAGATTTTTTGAAAAGTTACAAAAAATGATGAAAAGTTGTTAAAAATTGACTATAAAGGGCAATAACTCCTTAAGGGGTCGACTGGCAATTTTGGTCATGTTGACTTATTTGTAGGTCTTACTCTGCTGAACATTATTGCTGTTAACAGTTTATCTCTTTCTATAATAGTATTCAAGATAATAACCAAAAACTGCAAAATTTACTTAAAATAACCATTTCAGGGGCAGCAACCCAACAACAGGTTTCAGGGCAGATAGATCTTCACCTGATAAACAATTTTACCCTGTCAGATTTTCTCTAAATGCTTTGGTTTTTGAGTTATAAGCCAAAAACTGCATTTTACCCCTATGTTCTATTTTTAGCCATAGCGGCCATCTTGGTTGGTTTGACGGGTCACGCCACACATTTTTTAAACTAGGTATCCCAAGGATGATTGTGGCCAAGTTTGGTAGAATTTGGCCCAGTAGTTTCAGAGGAGAAGATTTTTGTAAAAGTTTACGGACGACGGACGCAGGACGACGGACGACGGACGCCAAGTGATGAGAAAAGCTCACTTGACCTTTCAGGTCAGGTGAGCTAAAAATCAGTGGTTGTGTTTTGCAGGTTTAAATAAATACTTCTGTGATGAGTTTGAACAAATATGATACCAAACAAACGACGAACAGTGTTCTGATGTGTATACGTATTTATCAATTTCTGTTAAATAATAAATTATACGAATCTAATTTTTTTTTTAAATTGATGTGATCGCAAACAGATCGAAATTGGTTGCTATGCATGCATCAAACGCATTATGTATTTACAATGGACTTGCATACGTATATAATAAATTAAGGTGGTTTAATAAGGCCGTTTATTCTGAACATACATTGTCTTAAATGGACAATAGTTTCAAGCTGTAATAAACATGAACAGCAATTTCAACGTAATAATATTATTATAACAAAATAAAATGATATAAACAAGAAATAACTGTTAAACAAAGATTGAACGTAACATAATGTGATGTGTCTGACACGCTGTACATCGCTTAGTACCTGTATCTGAAATGAAAATGAATTTAATGTATTACAAAAAATGATTCGTAAGACATGGTTTTCAATTTATTGGTCATTGGCACTCTTATGGTAATATCATGGTATCCGTTGATTACAGACTTGGTTCGTCATTGATATGAATAGCAGTACTATTGTGTATCACAAATTATAATATAATTCATCAAATCCAACATTTACAATAATTCTCAAAGAACGATATGTAAAACTGGTAAGTTGGTAATAGTTATCAAAGGTACAAGGATTAGTTATTTACCATAAATAATTTAAAGTATTTTCTAAAATTTGTTTAAAGATAAAAAAAAAAAGTTTAAAGGTTGCAATCATAATCTTACGATATTATTGTGTTATGGAGCAAATATATATGATCCGTGTAGTGTGATGAAGTCTTCGAATAAATATGTTCCAGAAGGCTATCAATTGTACGATGAAATATTTGCATATTGTTTTTGATATGCATATATTGCTATACACCCTATCGATACATTCATTTTGGTATTGCATAAAGTTTATTTTAAAACTGTATATTACACTCAAGTCATTAAACTGACACAATTGGAAGTGTACTGATTAATGCTTTTCAAAATAATCTTTTATAACATTGTATATTTTTTTAACAATTCTCAATTACTTTTCTTAAAATGTAGGATTTTCTTTAATGTGTCATAATGTTGTATACCTTTTACGTTTATGAACTTCTTTACATTTACCAACTGGATTTACTTTCTTCCTGTCAGTTTCTTTTTCTTTTACTGTTGATATAAACAAATAAAGGGGATGAGTTCATAGACGATCATACTCCTCGTTTCCACTATGAAAAAATTTCAGATTGAATTGATAGACACCAAATAACATAATGTGCTTTTTAAAATAAGTTTCTTTGCATTCCTTGTTCACTTCAGCAATATAAAATTTAAAATCGTACGGAAGTGCGATAGTCATTTTTCTTTACTATTCTTTACGTTGACTTTCTTTGAATACTTAAGTGTGAATTGTTGTCATAAAGTGTTGCTGTGAATATACCACAGAATTTTGTTGCTGTCACTTGAGTCTGTGTTAACATTGTGTGTTTGTGTCAATGTGTTGTTTGTTTCTATTTTGGATTAATTTATGTCTAAGAGTTAAGTGTGACGTTCACTTTGATACATTAGTGTACATTTTTGTGCATAGGCCAGCTGAAGCTAGTGCGGGATGTTTTCGCCTCATCGAAGAATCATTAAGGGACTGGGTTGCTCCCCCTAGTTCGGGTCGTTGTTTCCGTATCCATTCTACATCACGCTTTAATCAAAACTTACTCGGCAATGATAAGGTGAGCAAATGAAAGTATGTTTATTATGTCTTATAAATTTTGTCATTCTAAATAACACATTGAATTGAAAATATATAACTGAGATAAGGTAAATCAAGGCCAAGTTGTTTATTATCATTACATGAGTAGAAATTCAAAAACGAAAATACAAAATACAAAGTAGAACATATGCATCATGTCAAGCACAGTCTTATCTCAAGATGTTATAGTTTACCTCTATTCATTTTCTGAACGATAAAACCACCTGCGCAAAACATCAAACTGCCACCAAAACAGCAAGCAATATATACAATGACATACAAATGTATATTCTGGTCTACAAAATAAAGCCCAATTAACATCTTACTTGACGAGAGTTATTTTTCTCATAGGATTGAAGAGGCATTAGCTGTTAATTTTATGTTAACCAATTTGACTCAAATTCTCATACTTGATTTAAAACATACTAAAACGTACATCTAATTAATAAAAACTCTAAAATAAACAATTTGCAATGTATGTGCTCGATATTATGTATTATTAGTTCGTGCTAATTTTGGTCTGTATGTCAGCTAATTAACTATCGAGGTAGTTTGACAAAATTGATCCAAACTTGCTGCTATAAGCGAATTAATATGTTACTAGATCGCTTTCGTTAATGATTGAACAGAAACCATCAGAATTTATTATTGTGTGTATACATTGTTGCAAATTCTCCATTAAATGCACTGAATTCTTATTCATTAATAATGGGTTAAGCACATTATGCAATACGAATTTATAACGCAGTACTTCATTTACCGAAATATCCTTCCTTTTATTGAATAGCCCAAATGTTTACCCTTCTAAAATTCATATTGTGCAATGTGTTGAGGTCATTCTTATTCGTATTAATTACGAGTTTTTATTGCACTCTCTTATTTAGTTTTATTTTGTTTATATATTTTTTTTCTGAATCTGTTTTGTTGAGTACATTTCGTATTTCTTATAATATATATATAATATTTCGTATAGACTTATTAACAAACTAGAGGTATGAACAATAATCATAAACCATAATGGGATAAGATATATCAAAAGTAAGGATGAAAGTGTACAAAAATAAAAGTATTATTCGAACAATACATTCATGATATTAGGAAGATGAACAAGTAAATTAACAACAAAGAACTCATTAAACGGTAAAAGTCTTGCAGCGTCGTTGTCTAGTCAAGAGAAATCAGTCACACGAGCAGTTGATAATGATCCATTGTTAAAATAATGCAGCAAAGCTATAAAATGATGAAGTAAGATGTACGACATTTATTCTTTGAGTATCAAGACAAAAAATATAAAGATACATAAAATCGCAGAAACAGTTATCACGAATTAAGTATTACGGGTATCACATGTGAATCAGAACTTGCTTACCCTTTCCGGGAAACATGAATATGAATTTTACTTTGGTTCGTTTCGGTTATTCGTTGTGTTAGTGTTTATTTATATGCAAAACATTAATTGTGGTTTCGTCGATTTTCCTTATGCATAATGTGCTGTATGCGTTTGAATTATTGCAATTGCCACCTGGACGGCCTATTTCTGTTTTTTTTTTTGTATCCTGACTTTGTGTTGGTTACTTTTCAGATAGCAATACCACATTGGAAACAGGAAAGGTGATCATTTCATAACTCACCGTGAACGTTGTTCTGTTCTTCTTTAAAGTGTTTTTTTACGTCGGCATTTGATGTTTCGTATGTTTTCTCTAAAAAGAGAAGAGGTGTTAACCATAATAAAAAAAAACAAGACTCTAAGAATTATACCAGACAATACCAAGGAAGCAATCAAAGCCAAAAGTAATAAATATTCTTTGGGTTAAATAATCTTTTATCAATGTTATTAACTTTGTTTTGCATTGTATCAATATTAATGTGTGCTAATGATTTCGATGTAAATATAGTGACACTCGCCATAAAATATAACACCAACATGTCAACTGAAAAATATGACCTTCGAATTATTATTTTTGTATTTTTTGGGTGATTTGAAGAGCGTTGTTATTTTGTTTAGTTTGTTAACAAATAATTATTTGCAACGTGTGTTATGGGTTTTCTTTTATTAAATGCTTCAAACAATTAGAATATATATCCCTAACATTACTGAAGAGTAAAATTGAGAATGGAAATGGGGAATGTGTCAAAGAGACAACAACCCGACCAAATAAAAAACAACAGCAGAGGGTCACCAACAGGTCTTCAATGTAGCGAGAAATTCCCGCACCCGGAGGCATATATTGTCGAAATCTAGATCTGGTGTACAAAAAAGTATTGACACCTTGTGTTTGTGGCAAAACATCTTGGCCACAAGTTTATCGTTTTCTGTTTAGTATCAAATTTATATTAAGATCCATTTTGTTACATCCCGTGATCAATTTTATTTGGCAATCGCCAATGGCAGTCAGCAGGGTTTAAGAACATCAGTTGTTCGACCTGTAAGTCAAATGCGTTTTTGTTTAAATATACTTTTTCACTTTTTTGGTCTTTCGGAAAATGTTGTTTGTGCTGTATTTAGACCCTTCGACAACGAAATTTGTTTTACATGCACACGTATAAAAATTGCAGTTTTTATCCAACGCATTCATAGGTTTGAACGTAGTTTTCAATTTAGACTCGTTTATATATATATATAACTGCCTACCTGTCGATGTAGAATGAACTATTGTGTTATTGTTCTTAACTGAAGTAGAAAAAAACACAGTTTAATGATATAGGAATGAGATTAAATGACTGTACTTGACTAAAATCCTATATCAATTTGTATATTTAAACATCTGAGGTGAGAAAGGGAACCTTACCTGAAAAAAAGTCGATGAATACAGCAAACAATTTTGGTCTCATTTAATATATTCGGTGGTCATGGTGGATTTTTTAATCGTTTCTATATCAACTTTGAAATTTTTTATAGACTTGGAATATCAGTACATATAATAAATGTTAAAGATGTAATTTTCTTATATTATTAATAGAACATTTTTAAGGATTTGTGATTCGTTAACAATTGATCACATGTTCATTTGTATTTTCTAAGATTGCACGCCGATACACTTGTGTTTAGGTTTTGTTTGCAAAAACGGCAGTTAGAACAAGGCATAAATCATGATACTAAAAATAAGTTATAGAAATACCCAATTTTAGATTGTTCATGTACATGTAATAGTTGTTGATAAATAATGTAACAATTATAGGATTTAATTGCGGTCAATACGATGTTGTACTATTTACACCACTGGGTCGATGCCACTGCTGGTCACGGACGTTTCGTCCCCGAGAGTATCATCAGCCCAGTAGTCAGCACTTCGGTGTTGACATGAATATCAATTATATGGTCATTTTTATAAATTTTCCGTTTACAAAACTTTGAATTTTTCGAAAAACTAAGGATGTTCTTACCCCCAGGAGTAGATTACCTTAGCCGTATTTGGCACAACTTTTTGGAATTGTGGGTCCTCAATGCTCATCAACTTTGTATTTGTCTGGCTTTTAAACTGTTTTGATCTGAGCGTCACTGATGAGTCTTATGTAGACGAAACGCGCGTCTGGCGTATTAAATTATAATCCTGGTACCTTTGATAACTATTGTATCGACCTCATATAACGATATGATGGACCGTATTTCACCTAATGAAATTGAGTATGGAATTGGTGGAATGTGTCAAAGAGACAACAACCCGACTAAAGAGCAGACAACAGCCGAAGACCCCCCGATGGGTCTAATGCAGCAAATAACTCTTGCACCCGGAGGCTATCAAAACGATTAAAGATCCACCATGAACACCGAATATATTGAATGCCTCAAAATAGTTTCGATTGTATTCCTTGCCTTTTTTCAGGAAAGTCTACTTTTATTTTGAAAAAAAAATCATATTTTTGTTGTTTTGTTTATGCCTTGAGCAGGAACACCCAAAGCTCCTTATATCATAAAATGTATAGATTTTGTGTAAAACTATGATTTCGTTGTTAGCGTGGTTGTAAATAAGTATTTGTGTATTTATTCATTTATTCTATTTGCTTGGACAGTGATAGGTATTATAAATATCATTTTAAGAAATAAGAGTGATGTAAATGTTTCTTTACCAACCATTTGATTTTGGTGAAAGACTGCTGTTTGAACTGTTCTTTTCACGAGATGTTTCACCTGCATAATACAAGCATAGCATGTAATCGATTGTTCAAACGATGGATGTATTAGAGATTAAAGCTTGGCTAAAATAATATGTCCTAATGTATAGCAATTTGCAGAGTTTTCCGTAGCACCTTAAATAACCACCAGTTATAGTCTTTAGTTTGTCTATGTTTTGCTTGTGTACTATTGTTTATAGATATAGGAAGATGTGGTGTGAGTGCCCATGAGACAACTCTCCATCCAAATAACAATTTATAAAAGTAAACAATTACAGGTCAATGTACGGCCTTCAACACGGAGCCTTGGCTCACACCGAACAAAAAGCTTTGTTTGCCTGTTTG
Source organism: Mytilus edulis (assembly GCA_019925275.1). NCBI lineage: Eukaryota > Metazoa > Mollusca > Bivalvia > Mytilida > Mytilidae > Mytilus > Mytilus edulis. The sequence goes on along the minus strand of CM034361.1, from coordinate 109,088,374 downwards.
TCTCTTGTTTTAATATAGCCATGGCGTTGTCAGTTTATTTTCGATTTTTGAGTTTAAAATGTCAATCTGGTATCTTTCGTCACTCTTTCAACATGTTAAATGAATAGATCAGATTGGGAGTCTACGTTTATGTGAGGATGTGCCTCCTATTTTAAATTTTATGAGTCATGAAAAGAAGTGATTCCTCTTTGCATAAGTTGCAAAAAGAAAACAAACTGGATACCATTTCACATAGGTATTGACACTGTGTTATATAAATAAGACAAAGCTGAAAGGGTGATATAGCAGATTGTTTCCCCAAGAAAACATTTTCAACCGCGGAGAAGGGGTACCAATCTGCTCTATCACCCTCTCAGCTATGTGTTATTAAATTCATTCTACTGAATGCACTTTCATAATTGTTTTTTACTGATTAATTTCATTTAAAAAAAGTATTTTTATGACGGTCACGTACATAAAGAAGTTACGGGTATTAGAAAAAGCAATAAAAGTTCAGTAAGATATTTTTTTTTTAATTTTGACAGTCAAATGATAAAAAATGAGCCAAAAATTATGACTTGAGCATTGCATTTATTCAATGATTCGTTGCCCTTTAGATTGTCGATTTTTAATTGGTCAGGACGACAGGGTAACATTCAAACAATGTGATAGAGTAAAATAACACCTTTGTATTTGCCAATCAAAATATGGCATTTTAACGTGAAGTATAATAATGTAAATTATCATATACTTAGACTAAATAACATATCATTAACCGTAGGATAATAGCATGAAATAAACGTAAATTCCATATTTTTCTAATTAGTGCTTAGCGGGCTGATATGAAAAGTTTATCACATGCTTCAAAGTTTATCACATGCTTCGAATATTATCACATGCCTTTCCGGAACGATGTCGCATGGCATTCCGGTAATACTAGGCATATTCCGCAAAATAAACAAAAATGATACTTTTCAGTGAAAAACATTACAAGGTACGGTACAAAACAATTATTTGGATACAGGAAGTGTATTATGTAAAATTCGACAAAAAAAACAAATAAAAATCAAAACGCATTTTTATTTCCAAGAATTTTTAGAAAGTTACTTTAAAATTATGACTTTTCCAAACAGTGTTCATTAGGTTTATGATTATTGTTAATATCTATTTTTTTAAATCGTCCTAACAAGAAAAGATCATACTGTTTGAGTTTTTTTTTCTCTGTCGAGGCATTTGATAGAAATATTTCATTTTGATTGTACTTCCTTTGTAGTCCGACGTCTGTGTACTTTTTACTCTTTGCACTTCTATTTGAGAGCCATTCAAAAGGATTCATAAACCTATCAGTAATTTTTCTATATTGTTGAAGCATATGATAACAAGATCATAGCATGTCATTTTTCATATCGCATGATTTGTCAGCCCTCGAGCAATGCGGCTCTTGGGCTGATATTGAACCTAGAGCTGATAATACATGCGATATGAAACATGTCATGCAATGATTTGATAATATTAAACTTGAACCCGTTCACACTAATATGACGGGATAAACAGGAAATATGTTTGCGGAAAATAAAAACCTTCAATGTGTCGGTCATTCAAACCTTATACTTAGGTTTGAATATCAACTTTTAATATCGTGCATTATTTCGATGTAAAAAAAGTACCTAGAGAATCATGTTGTTGATTTGTATGTACGATACTTACTTTTCAATGTCACTGTAAATTTTTGATTAATCACAGGAGGAACAGGTAGACACGTATATTTCCCTTCGTCATCAATACTTGTATTCTTAATTCGAAGATTCATTTTTTCTGTTATTTCGTATCTTAATGAATTTTTACTCATATTATTCATTTTGTTTCCAGTCCAAATAATACCATTTTCAAAAAACCAAGAGATCGTACGATTAGAAGTTATATTAACATTACAATCTAAAATAACATCTTCTCCAGGGACGTATTTCCTTATTTTAGTAACAGTCAGGTTTACTGAAAGTAAAAGAGAAAAAAATGAATGAAAATGCAATGCTTTGTTCATTTTTTGTCATATCGATGCTTGTTCTAATAGACCACTTTCTTTTCAGTGCATTTCCGTCAAAAATATTGATTTTAGTGTTTTAATAACATCATTCGTTTGTTTAGAGGCATCGTCAATTTCTTCCCAAGTTAAGCGAGAGGTTGAAAAATATATATTATAGTTTCATTCATCAAAGTTTGTTCAAATGCCGGTGGGACCAGTTCTTATTTAGTGGCAGACGTGGTAGTAGTATCAATAACTATCGAAGCAGTAGTTGTTGAAGTAGTATATTATGGAATCACGGGTATGGTCACTTTTAAATTGCAATATAATGAATTGTACATATTTGTTGAAATAGTAATAGTAGAAGAGCTACAGATATATAGAAGTAGTAAAAGTGGTCATATTTGCAACAGTAATAGCAGTAGTAGGAGTAGCACCAATAGACATTCTTGTCAAATCGTGTATACAGACACTAATGCCGATAACTACATGAACTAAACATATTGAATAAACCAAGGTTGCAGAGATTAAAATTACGTTCTGCAATATATTCGTATATATTTATTCAGAAACGGAGCTTAACACAGAATGCTCTTTTTAGTGATAGAAGTAGTTGTAGTAGTGTTGTCATGTAGTAGTTATAGTAGTAGTGGAAGTCGAATAATAAATAAGAAGTGGTTCGCATATGAAAGGTTTAAACAAAATTCAAGAGAGTCCAAAATAAAAAAGGAAAATCCAAGAATGTCCTTTTTACAGGTCGAAATTTGCTGTTATTGTGAAAATAGCTAATTCTGCAATTTCATATGCTAATATTCTGCTTTTGACGGGTATTTTTTGCAAATAAACAGTGTTAGAAGAAATTTCTTCTCTGGCAAAGGGAACACATGGAGAAAAAACATCATTAGTATGACAATTTTATTGGATATATATATTAAATTACTATTCATAATTTAAAAAACATTCAAATTACAATGAAATGAAGGAACAGTAACCTATAAATTAATAAAATGGAAAGCCATAATTTGTTCAATAAATTTTGTTCATATAAATTTCCCGTCTCCTTGGAAGAAATTTCTTCCAACAAATTAGAAAATTTATTTCATTTCCAATAAAGTATCGTACAATTTTAGTTCATAAACTCAACTTTTTCACTTCATTTTGTATCCCCTCACAAGTTGGAAGAAATTTCTTCCAAGTAAATTTAAATCATCCAAAACTTGTTCCAACAAATATAGAAACATGTAATATTTTTACAAATTATTGTCCATTTGTTCAACACAGATAGTTCACTTATTTAATGTTCCTTCTTGGAAGAAATTTCTTCCAGTTACTTTTACAACAGTAAGCAATTTCTTTAAAGATTAAAAAAAAATATATTTCCACAGTGCACTGCAGAAGTTTCAATTGAATTTAGCCCAAAAAAAAAATTTGCCAATACATTATTGATTATTCAACATAATTTTCAACATATTAAACAAAGAAACATATTTATATTTGGTATTTATATTATAAAACAAATAAGTCACTCCATTTCAAGACTCAATCTTGGAAGAAATTTCTTCCAAGAACTTTTACAGCAGAAAGAAAAAAATCATTCCATTCTGTATAAAGTCTCCACCACTACTTGGAAGAAATTTCTTCCAAGTTCTTTTACACCCGTAAGAATTTTTTTTTGTTTAGTGTACAAATTTGTTGTCAGTGATACTGGTTGGAAGAAATTTCTTCCAAGTGCATTTATAGCCATGTGAAAAATTGTCATTTCGTTTCCTATAAAGGCTTCGTCATTTCTTGGAATATTTTTTTTATTTCGTCATTTTTTTCCCACAGTATATTTTATTCCTCTAGATTTATAAAATTAATTTAAACCTTTTAAGAAATCTAGAAAAAATGAAGTACATTTTAACAAGTATTACATGAAACAGGTTTATTAGAACTCATGTTAGACTTGAACGCTGAAGTTAATTCATTAAATTTTAAATAGCTAGCACATACATATTACATAAAACAATAATGCAAAACACCAAATACATGTTACTACTTAATATTAATAAGGGGGAGACAATAAGGAGGGGGAATCTGAAGAATTAGTTATTTGCACTTTTTAATGTGCGGTAAACTGAAAGGCCCTATATACAGTAGAAGGGGTGAACATGCGTCCCTGATTCCTATACCCTACTCCCAGACTAATATTTGGTTAAAGGCATTTTTCGAACATATCTATTCTTATTCTATAAGACTTTTTGCTAATTCTGACACCAACAGTGCATATTCAATTTCTATAAAAGGGACAGGACATAGATTTGTGTCGTCTACGACACAGTACAATATAGAAAACAGATTTGAGGCTGGCCATAGATTTGAAGCTTACCGGTACATATTTGTTTGACTTTTTTTAACATAGAGGTTTCAAAAGTAAGAGAATGTGATTTTACAAAATAGGTACTAATTGTTCACTACAACCACTAACTAGAATGTTTAACAGTACACTACTATTAGCTGGTTTTGGCATATTGTTAAACAAAGCAATTCATTTCTCCGGTAATAACAGTAGTAATGAGACTATGTAAAGTCACTTCAAGATGAAATATGATCAATTAATTGAACACAAATAATAATTCTACAACAGATAAATGCATTGCAATACAATATCAACAAAACATAATATTAAGTTCAAAAACCAAAATTAGTTCTAAGAAATTTCTTAGTTTGTCTCTTCCTGCAGTTCTCTGGTAATAGTATTATTAGTTCACACAAGAATTTACTTTGTTTCTGTTTCTTTGTTGCCTTTGTTTTATCTGAAAAAATAAAGTACCGCATAATTATGTTCTCTGTTTAAAACATGAAGATGTATCAATAGCATGAACTTAACTCAAATAATACACCAATATTCATAAAAACAAAATAAATTTATTTTAAGTTATATAATCTGGCTAAGGGATATGACCAAATCCCATCCTCTCCACTCTTGGCTGTTTAGGATAGAATTTTGTATCAGTGAGGTAATGATTATATGGTCCCATTTGTAACTTGCAGCATTCAATTACAATGATTCGAAGGGCCTTTAACATGTTTAATGAGCATGTGTGAATGTAGAAAAAATAATAAACGATTGCCATGTGGTGATTATGCATCAAGTCTGGAACCCAAAAACATTATAAGACAACAATGAGTGACAATTTGAAAGTTCTTAATCAACTAATTGAAGTTCCTATATGTTACTTTCACACGCAAATGTTTGAATATCAACGTATCCTTCTGGTTCCTGCTTCCAGGAATGTATGTTATACTAGTGGACAAAATCATTTTTAAAACCTCAACACTTCAGAGAGTGCAAGTGTTTCCGTTGGTCAAGAATGTTACAAAAGAACAATATTATTCCTATAATGCAATTCCCATAGGGTACCAGTGGTATATTCTTCATTTTTTCTCATCGAAGACTATACAGGAAAAATGGGTAGCATTTCCTGTTACTAGATATGTCCGTGTTGCATAACAATCAAAGCCATATACATGGTATGCAGCAAAAATGGATAGTGTCTTTCTGTTGTTGGGATATACAAGTACCCGGCCACGTCCACAGTGTGTTTTTGTTATATGTATTTCTATTTATCCACCTGATGAGTTAGGCTTTTTCAACTGAATTTATAGTTTGTTCTTACAAATGTATGTTGTACTGTTGTGCCACTTTCCCAGGTTATGAGAGGTTTTGGATCCCGCTAACATGTTTAGATGAGAGGTTAAGCGCTATAAAACCAAGTTCAATACACCATTTTCTACACTTAAAACGCTTGTACCAGGTCAGAAATATGACAGTTGTTGTCCATTCGTTTGATGTGTTTTGTCATTTGATTTTGTCATGTGATTAGGGACTTCCCGATTGAATTTTCCTCGGAGTTTAATATTTTTGTGATTTTACTTTTTAACCCCGCCACATTATGTATGTATGTGCCTGTTCCAAGTCAGAAGCCTGTAATTCAGAGATTGTCGTTTGTTGATGCGATACATATTTTTATTTTGTTTTAGTTAATTTTTTTTGTACATGAATTTGGCCGTTGGTTTTCTTGTGAGAATTGATTTAAACTTGTCATTTCGTGGCCTTGTATAGCTGATCGACTATTGGGTATGGGTTTGCTCATTGTTGAAGGCCGTACGGTGATATTAAAATGCTGCTTAAAACATCGACTACATATAATCTTTCACTTACTTAAAAAAGTAAATTTTAATGACCTTGAGGTGAAGATTTTTAAACATATTTTCTATAATTTGTAAAATGTTATTTTGATTTTCTGGATATTTTTTACACCAAATTGGATAAGCTTTCAATAAGAAGTAATTGCAATCCTGTATCGTCCAATTAGAACCTATACAAGATTTTAGTCAGAGTACCATCTTAAAAGAAATCGCTGTGTAGTTGAAATGGGCATAACATTGTAACCATTGTCAAGCGAAGATGATAAAGTGTAAGAAACAACAGACAAAAATTTCAAAATTATGCATGAATCGAATCATTAATAACACAGTAATGTAAAATGATAATAAATATAGGAAGATGTGGTATAAGTGACAATGAGACAACGCTCCATCCACGTCACAAGTTATAAAAGTAAATCATTATAGGTCAAGGTAAGGTCTTCAACACAGAGCTTAGGCTCACACCGAACAGCAAGGTATAAAGGGCCCAAAAATTACTAGTGTAAAAACATAAACTAGATGCTCCGCAGGGCGCAGCTTTATACGACAGCAAAGGTCGAACCCTGAACAGTTGGGCAAGTATGGACACAACATTCAAGCTTGGTACTGTCTGAAATTGGAATGTGGTCAAATGTTTGACATAATATAGGTTTTGACACAAAATAAATTTGGTCAAAAATCTTGATAATCTATAGCTATTGCTCGTTACTGTCAGTGTGCAAATTGAAGATTTTATCTGGAACCTAACTGTACAATTTCAGCGAGATCCATATACTTTAACACAAGTTATTGTCTGAAACTAGAAAAAAATGCTTCTTTTTGGCCCTTTTTGCCCCTAATTCCTTCATGTTTGGGGCAATAAACCCAAACTCAATCTCATCATTCTCTTTGAGAGATCCATACACTTACACACAAGTTATTATTTGGAAACTAGAAAAGACTGGTTTTGGACCCCTTTTCGGCCCTTCATTCTTTAATGGTTGGTCCCATAACCCCTAAACAGAATCCTAACCTTCTACTCGTGGTATTTAACATTTTGGTACAATTTCAAACCAATAGAAATATTCATACACAAGTTATTATCCTGAAACTAGAAAAATGCTTGTTTAGGACCCTTTGGGCCTCTTTTTCCTAAATGGTTGGGACACTAATGCCCAAAATTTATCACAGGCTTTCTTTTTGTGATATTGAACCTTCTAACAAAAATCATAAAGATCCTTTTACGTAAACTAAAGTTATTGTCCGGAAACCATTGTGTCTTCGGACGACGACGACCACGTAGACGACAACATCATAGTATTATACGATCCCAATTTTATTTGTGGTCTTATTAGAAAGAGAAACGAGAAACACTAATGTACCACATACATAAACGACAACCACTGAACATCAGATTCCAGATTCATGGTTTAAACGTTTTAATGGTACCAAACCTTCTCCCTTTTCAGAAACAGTAGCATAACATCACAACCTAGAAACACACACACTATAAAATATCAATCTAAATAAAAACAAGTGTAACTTTTTTTTAATAACAGCAACTGTTGATTTCGTAGGGAATCAATTTACATGAATTTTGTTTGTAGAAAGGTAAACCAGCATTTAAGGTGTAAATGAAGTGTGAATTTCCGTTACGGACCAGTTTCTTTGAAGTATTATTGCAAAATATTTCCATGTGTTGAGTCAATACTGCTAAAACAGACAGTATAGAGGACATATATTGAGGAATCCAACTCAACCAGATGGGTTCGGTTCAGTCGCGCGGAACACTTAGTAAAAGATGATTGTAAGATAGAACAAGATGCTCCATTTTTATTTACAATTGATGCATGAAATAATGCAACCGTTGTAACTTTTGCTTTAATTTCAGAGATACAAGTCAAGAGCTTCATTTCCCCCTATTGTCTATTCTTAGCCATGTCTGCCATGTTGGTTGGTTAGCAGGGTCATCGGACACATTTTTTTTTAATTATATACCAAAATGCTGATTTTGGCCAGTTTGATTAAATTTCTCTCAGTTATTTCAAGAGAAGACTTTTGTTAAAGATTTCGATTTTTTTTTATATAATTTGACTTTAAAGAGCAATAACTCCTTATGGGGTCAATTAGTCATTTTGGTCATTTGACTCATTTGTAGATCTTACTTTGCTGACCATTATTGCTGTTTACAGTTCTATCTCTATCAATAATAATATTCAAGATAATGACTAAAATGTCCTTAAAATTATTTATTCAGGGACAAAAACCAAACAATTTACAGCTGGTCTGATCGTCTGAAATTTCAGGACAGATAGATCTAGACATGAAAACCAATTGTTTCTTGTCAAATTTGATCTAAATGATTTGGATTCAGAGATATAAGCCAAAATTTTAATTCCCTCCCCCCCCATTTGTTCTATTTTTAGCGATGGTGGTCATCTTGGTTGGTTGTTCGGATCATTGGACATATTTCTTAAACTAGATACCCCAATGTTGATTGTGGCCAAGTTTGATTAAATTTTGGCTCAGAAGTTTCATCAGGGAAGATTTTTGTAAAAGTTGACGGACGACGGACGAAAGACGCCGGACGACGAACACCTAGTGATGAGAAAAGATGACTTGGCCCATAGGGCCAGGTGAGCTAAAAATCAGATCATTATATAAAATATAAAAAAAGAATAATTATATTCCTACCAGAATCTTTTCTTGATCTGCTCGGTTTTTTCCATTTCTTTTTGATTTAGAAACTATTTTCCTACGCTGATGTGTTGGTTTCTTTCCAAAATCTTTGTTAACTTTTAAAGTACTGTTTTGCTTGGTTTTATTCTTTGAGGATGTTTTTTTTTTTTGTGGTTTTTGTCCTTCCAGATGAGCATGATGGGCCATTTAAGGCGGCTGGTTTCCGTTTCTCTTGTCAGTGTGCTTTCGTCCTTTTCTTTTCTTCTAGCATTTCCACCTAAAAAAATCATTTTTGTTTTACTTTTAGAGACAAAATATTTTATTTCATTTATTTTTTACGGAAGCTTTTTAGCGTCGTGCTTATTCACTTTTTACAATTTGATATAACAAATTATCTGTTTAATTGATATAATAGATTATCAATTTGATATAACAGATTATAATTATTTGATATAACAATTTATCAATTTGATAAAACAAAAAAGAAAATTTGATTGATATAATAGATTATCAATTTGATATAACAGATTATAATTATTTGATATAACAATTTATCAATTTGATAAAACAAAAAAGAAAATTTGATATGTCAAATTACTTATGCAGGAATTGGGGTTATGCCCTTTTCTATTTGACAAAAATGTTTTATAAGTGAAATGCTTAAACTGTTAAGAGGTATGGACCTAAATGTTATTTTGCATTGCTTTGCTCATGATCTGAAATCCTTTAATTAACCTAAATATACAACGGTATTAAGGATGTACTAAGGTGAAGTTTTGGAATTTGTGTCAAATGTTCGGACTCCTTGGTGTTTTTCCATACAATACAAGGTAAAATATTTTGTCCCATAACACCCATTTATTTTTTCATACAAGACTTTATAGCTCATGAAAGGTCATTTTCCAAAATTTAAGAGGATTCTTGATTTTCTTTCTTTTGTTTTGAGACCCAAATAATACCAATGCAAATGTAAGGTAATCCGAGTCAGACTTTTCCCGCCATATTTTAAATCTCAAATATCTCGAAAAGGAGGTCCATGACATATCAATATTTTTAGCTTATTTTCATCCTTCAAGAATGCTCTACCAACTTTAGTATCAATTTTAATTTCTTAATTTCTTAATTTTCACCTAACCTCACCTAAGTACATCTTTAAGGTGCTCTATATATGTTACTGTTAATATATTAATAACTACGTATTCGAGCATGTACAATATTGCATAACTGATTTTATGAGTGCCCCGTGTGTAAGGGTTAGGGTGCAAATAAGAAACTTGTACGCTTTAGAATCGAAGCTCCTGCTAGAGGAGGGAGATAAAGACTAGGTAACAGGTAACAGGTATAAAAAGGGGAGCCCTCAGGGCCTAAAACATGAAATGGAAAACGCGGAAAAAATGGTATATCTCTGGAACCGCTAAAGATAAATTAATAATTAAAACGGATTTTGAAAGTTTATACAATAGACTATCAGATAAAAAAAATAGGTATGCATTTTCACCGAAAAGTTGACCGGAATTAGTCTCTCTTAGCGTGACCATAGCAATTCGTTTTGGAACCTTAAATCTTAATTTCACGAATTTATAAAAGCATATAACCTGATCAAAATCTGGAAAATGATTTTAAAGATAATTTTATGTAAAATAATATGATATAAAGAAATATACAATATATAATATGTATTTACATTACGTAAAAAGGGTTAAAAATTGACCGGGGGAAATTGACCGGAAGTCTTCCTTGTTGAATATAAGATGAAGTCAAATTTTCAACTTTGAATTAAAATTTACCAAAAAAATAAAAAACCCGGTCAAAATCGTGAACATGTTTTTTTTTAATAATTTAATTAAAAAATATAATCCGACATGAATGACATGAATAATCGATCTGATGCTTCTTAGTCGAGAATTAAAACTAACGACCATATATCGCATTCAGTTGAAATGTGATAAATGTTACCAGGAACATATTTATATGTTAGATATATGGTTCCCAGATGTTACGTACACATACAAAATAAAAAACAATACTTTAGATATTATTTGTATCCAATTGTGTTTGAAATTTCTACTCACCGAGTCAGTATATGGTGCAACCACAAGTGCGTTCATAGCCACGTCCAGAAACGATGATATATTCTCCTCAATAAAAAGAAACATCCGATTTTTAACACAAATTTAAAATTTTAAATATTTCTGTTCAAACATATGATGTGTTAATAATTAAATATTGCTTACAAATGGACTGTTTCATACCACCCGACTATTAAATGAAACAAATACAGTTAGGACGCATGTTGTGCACACAGTGTGATGTGTTTTGCGCACTGTGTGATGCGTTTGATGATAAGACTATCTTAGGGTCAATTAACATATTAGTTCTGTTAATATGTAACAAAAAAGGGCATGCATTTCCCATCGTTATTAAAATAATTATTAAGTAATATATGTCTTCATCTCCTTGTCATACTTGACAAATCTGACAAAATCAAATCCTTATCATCTAAGTAAAACTGTCCATACGGCATAACCAAACTCATGAATTTCATTTATACACATTACGTTGATGTTTTCCGTTGAATAAACGAATCAAAATCTGACTGGCTATATGACAATAGAAGAGATATGAAATTTCTTTAATTGGTATCAAGAAACTTACAGATGCAAGTCAAACATGCTCGTATAAGTGTCATGCATGCACGGATTAACCGACCGTGCAAGGGCTGTTTAGCCAGTCAAGGTCATTAAAAACTTCCATTTGTTTGCATGCACGATGGCCGTATTATAAACAACAAATTCGGGATCTTTTGTCTATATATATTCAAAAATAATTAATTTACTCACAAGTAATTAATGGTTTGGCCACAAGTAAATCATATTCATGAGTTTGTTACGATCATCTATTTCATAAAAAGACATGTCTACAAATTATAGATAAGGTCACAAAAAATTAATTTCATGTTGAACTTCTACGGAATTTTTCGACTCCAAAAATTGGGGCGAGCGAGCGAACGATTTGAAATTTTTAATATAATAAAAAATGATTTTGCAATATTTTTTGAAGCGAAGTTTGAAAAGTAAAGGCGAGCCATTATTTTTATTTGAAAGAATACTTTTGCTATCAGACGTTCGGCATTGTACTAAAAGCTTGTCAGCTGCTTGGCCGCACGCAATTATGTATCCGGTATCTGTTTATTTTTTATAAGCTCCTAGACAGATGAAATCTTGTACGTGTTTTCCTAAATATCCGACGACCTTGAAAGAATGCATTTTGGCTTTTATCTAGACTTTCTCTCATTACATGTTTCTGGCCCGATATCTAGCTGCGCGTCGTAAGGACAAGATTAGCCAGGACCCCAGACTATACATGTTTATATCTATTACTTCAGTTATCAAAAAAAATAATAAGAAAGAAAATAGGGGAATAATTTTGTACAGGAGACACATTGTCGCTTCCGATTCCAAGCACTATTTTTGCAAAGTCAATGTAATACTATGATCGATTTGTTTTAATTACTGTTATTTAAAGATTTCGTCGGAATGAATTCCGTTTAAATGTCTCTTAAATTAACACTGAATTTTGTTAATATCTACTGAAAGCAGATAAATAATTCGTAGAACCCTTAAATATCAACAGCAGTTTGCATTAAACAAAAATAAATTAACCTTACCCGATACCCAGCAATTCTATTTTATTTTTTTGCTGTTCTGATCTCCGTACTCGTCTAATTAAATTAGAACATAGGTGTATAAAAAAATTTGTACACCCATGGTTAGATTATGTACATCAAAGTCGCATATTGACATGTCGTAAATTATAAAATCTAAGCGTCAAGCTGAGTGATATCTTGAGACTTGGCCACTGGATTTGGTGTTATGAATAATTGATTTATAAGACTTTAATCAGTTGTGTTATTTGATCATTCACAAGAATTTAGAGAATTTACAATATGGTTTCGTGGAAAATTGAAGGACACTTGGTAAAACATCAAAACTCTGAAGATAGCAATATACAATGTTTGAAGGAATCTTCGAAACTTAGACGTGTAGAGGTATGTAAACATACGTAGCTTTAGAATATATACATGTAGTCAAACAAATAGTCGTTAAATCAATGATTTAAATAGAAGGATAAATTATAGGAGTCAAGCTCCGAGGGGTCAATGATGCCGTTTTTCATATTAAACATTCACATAATCGTAAAAATTATTACGACATGCTATTGTATTGTCTCATTATGACACGAGAACTTATTTATCAATCTAATGATTTTGAAAAGAGAAGGAAAAGTTCAAAAGAAAATATTAGATTATTGGAGTAGGCAAAATCACTAGCCTAGAATCTTAGACCTGGAACTTACAATAGATAAAAGTGTCAGTCCAAGCTTGGACATTCAGAATATTTTACTTATAAAGAGTTAAGTCATATTTTCAACTTTCCGTGAATTTCTCTTGACTACCATGACAACATTGCACTGATCGCTGAAACTGTTTAATATTTAATACATGTTTTAATTAATTTAACTTTTAGTATCTTACATACTGTCTTAGTGACTAAGAATGATTACCAACCCTTAAGACATTTCAGTTTCTTACGGATTTAAGGGAATCTTTGCACTCCCTTATCAATTCAGATAACTCGAAATCATCTTAATTGTTTGGTTTTTAGTAAGAACTCTTTGCATCAACTTAAGCATTTACGAGCTTAACACGTTTCAATGTAAGTGTGGCTCTACCTATTCCTTAACTACGTACACTTTGAATGAAAATGAAAATTATAATAAGCAGGCGAATAAATAAAGATATCTTTCAATCATTTTTTTTTAACTTCGTAATTGATCGTAATTCCGGAATATATCGAAATAACCGGATGTGTTACATTACTTTATTGTCAAGGGACCATGTCACTAAATGACAATATGTTAATTTTTACGATAACGACCCCTTAACAAAAAAAAACGGAAGAACATGTATTTCAGAAATTTTAATTGTTAACAGAAGTCTAATGGCAAATATTTCATACAATTCAACAACTTTGAAGAAACAATTCATACCCCCCCTCCCAAAAAAAAAACCCCAATCTTTCAGACGTCAGTTCGAGCAATCTCGGAATAAAGTTAAAGGTTGAAAGTGGGTCTCAGATTTTTATTATAACAGGTGTAACAATTCATCTGTCTCGTAACCAGATACACGCTATGAAGAGGTTTAATATCACGTGCATATAATATTACCAACCTTTTAAAATCTCTGAATACGTTTAGAATATTTTCCATGTTTAGACGATAGAGATAACCATATCAAATATTCTTGTAAAATTCGATAAAAATTTACAACCTTAATTTTTAACTCAGCGATCCCACGATTCTGTACAGTGTTTTTTGTGCATTGTGTTTATTGGTCCGAGCAAGGAATTGTATATTTAAAAGGAATGGAAACGCGGCCGACTTCAAAGAAAATATTATGATGCATCTCTTGCTTTGACCGGGTGTTAATTACACCCCATCGCTCTAACTGGCTCATTACTTATCTGGTAGAAGTTATCGAACGTGGTCATTTAATCTGACACTAGTTATCTAACTTGACAATGATATTTTTTTCTTCTTAGGCATGTTTCTGTAATAAAAAATAATGACTAAAACATCATTCTAAGGGGCATTCTGTTTCAATTTGCTTGGCGTAAAATAAATCATATTATTGTTATTTTTGAAGATAATTCGAAATACTATGCGATAGAAAAAAGACTAAGCTTTTAAATTATATGTCAATATCACATCTATTTCAAGTAGTTATTTAACTTATACCAAAATACAAAGTGTCGATGTATTTGTTGACGCACAACTTCAAATTTTCAACATGTTTCGAAATAAAATCATATATATTGTACCAATTACATTTAGCATTCGTTATTTAGATCAAACTGTAGAAAAATATTCCTTCTTTAAAATGATATCTCATTTTCTCACTTTTTTCTTCTACTTTCCAATATAATAAAGAAATCGTAGTGCACTCCCAGATTGATAGACATATTTTGACAGAATATTGAAACTCAAAACTGAAATTTCGAAAAATCGTAGAAAATTCTTAAAAGTTACAAGAAAAAAGAGCCTAAGCGATAGAATAAGGTTTCAGCTTCATAATGATATCAACTGTTTTGTTTTGCACTTCGCAGTCAGTTTCAAGTTTTTAGAAAAAAAATTTGAAAACACAGTATTTTTTGTTTAGTAATTATTTGTTTAGGGCCAGTTGAAGGACGCCTCCGAATGCGGGAATTTCTCGCTGCATTGACGACCTGTTGGTGATCTTCTGTTGTTGTCTGCTCTATGATCGGGTTGTTGTTTCTTTGACACATTCCCCATTTCCATTCTCAATTTTATGTATATATTTCTTTTGCAGGTGGCAGTGACAGTGGCAGTGGCAGTGGCAATTGCACTTTAAGTTTAGAATACAATAACCTGACCGTTTATTTGGGAACAATAAGAGAAAAGACCATGACATCAGCTATAGCAAAACTTGGCAAGCTGACCAACCAGCTGTGCAAGAAGAAAATGTTAGATTCATCTCTTCAGCTGGACAGCAATGATGTTCTTGAAATATTTAAAATTATTTGATATCCGAATTTAAAGGACATGTTAAAATGGTAAAATATTATTACCCGAGGAGCAGAAATTGTCAATTGTTAATTCCATTACAAATTATTTAGATAAAAGAAAAAAGAAAAAAAATTGAACACTCTGAATAACTTTTATATTTTGTTTTTTTTTTAATAATTACAAGACAGACTGTCATCGTGAAAGAACTTGGAATTTTGTAAATGTAGTGTACAAACGAAATATGATCAACTGAATAATGCATAGCCTGCATCAAGGAAATAGGAGGGTGACGCAACAAACTGAAGGATTCATACTCCGCAATCGCATAATAGGGGGGAGATTCGTAGACTGTAGCATTGATAGAGGATAGGCGGATAAAAAATGAAGTGAACAAGTTGAGATTATTACATGTAACTATAATTGCATTAAATTTTATAAGTAATGAATTATATTTTCTTATTTGTTGGAAGAAATTTCTTCCAAGAAGGAACATTAAATGAAGTGAACTTTCTGTGGGTAGACGAACTATTTAGTAGAATAGATAGATTTGAAAATAAGTTAGACCATTTGAATTCAAAAGTGACAAAATTAGAAAACACAACAAAGGCATTAGACGACCGTTTTTGTCAGATAGAGTCCAGTACACAGTATATCAGTAACGAATTTGAAACGCAAAAAACCTCTATATCAAATATTAAAACTGAAGTTGACAAATTAGCAAAGCAGTTAAAAAACAACCATGTGAATGATGAAAAGTTGAGCAAAACAATAGACCAAGTAAAAAAGGAAAATGACAGGTTACAAAATGAGTTAACTGATGTCCATATGAATTCAATGAGAAATAATCTTATATTTTACAATATTCCGGAAAATGAAACGGACCTGTGTTCGGATGTGGTTTTGGAATTTTGTGGTAAATACTTAAAAATTGAAAACCCTGCAGATAAAATTACAATACTTGATTCGTTCAGATTAGGAAAAAAAGCTGAAAAAAAAGAGACCAATCCTGGTAAAGTTTGCAAATTTTGAGATGCGGGATCTTGTAAAGAAAAGTTCAAAGAATTTGAAAGATTCACCTTTTGGAATTTCTGAACAATTACCATTAGAAATACAAAAACGTAGAAAAGAAAAATTACCACTACTGAAGGAACTGCGCTCCAGGGATATCAAGGCATATTTTGTGAAGGACAAACTTTTTGTGGGTGGTAAAGAGTATGTCCCATAGGGGCAGCACAGGGAACAATTGAACAATTTAAAATGTTTAAGTTGGAATGTACATGGTTTAAATTCTTGTTATGAAGACAATGGTTTTTTGAATTTTGTAAATACTTACGAAATTTTGTTTTTATGTGAAACTTGGTTACAAGAGAAAAATATTATAGAAATAGAAGGTTTTGTGAAACTTATATGTTTAAATAGAAATGTTAAAATTGGTACACGAAGTGAAGGCGGATTAGCTATTTTTTGTAAAACAAAGTTATCAGATGGTATTTCTATAGATAGAGAGATAGACTGTGGTATTGTTATAATTAAACTAAATCATGAATTTTTTAATACTGCAAATGATATCTACATATGTTTTTCTTATATTCCACATGAAAAATCAATTTTTTATAACAAATGTGATGTTGATTTTTATGATATTATAGAACGTGTTTGTTTAGAGTATAAAGAAAAAGGTTCATTTTTAGTGTGTGGCGACCTAAATAGTCGTATTGGTGAAATTGATGATGTTTTATCAAATGATAACTTAGATCTGTATTTAGAAAGTGTAGACCACGTGGAAACCCCGATTGTTCCGAAAAGGCACTCCGTAGACAAAACCGTTAACGCATTTGGTCGAAAACTTTTACAGTTATGTTATAATACTGAACTTACTATTGCTAATGGAAGACTCGGAAATCGTGTTGGAAAATTTACATTCTGTACAATGAATGGCAGGAGTGTCAACGACTACCTACTTGTTTCACCTAGCGATTATAAACTTATTAAGAATTTTGATGTGCTGAATTTCAACGAATTTTCTGATCACGCACCATTATTATTTGAACTTGAATTCCGAAATTTCAGACCGGTGTTATCGTTTCCAAAGATTCGCAATTACATAAAGTGGGATATAAAAAGATCTAATGAATATATAGATATTATACAACAAGAACAAAATAATTTATTGTCTTTAGTGAATAACATTACCAATACAAATAACTTAAATCATGCTGTTAAGGAATTTACAAACATCTTATTTGATAGTGCTCATAAAGTTTTTGGTAGATCCTTGTTAATACACCAAGATGAAATTAAAGTTAGGCCGAACAACGAGTGGTTTGATAACAATTGTGCAATTGCACGTAAAGATTTCCATGTGGCTAGAAACTTTTTCCAACATCACCCGTCAGACGTCAACCGAAAGGCATACGTTATTTCACGAAACAACTATAATAAAATGAAACGAAAAGCACAATTTAAATACAAACGTCAAAAAGGTATCGAACTCTGCGACTTAGCTAGTACCGAACCGCGAAAGTTCTGGTCGTCGTTAAAACGAAAAGTGAACAACAAGTGTAAAATTGATAACGAAACCATGATGAAACATTTTGAGTCAATACTAGGAGATAATTCACAGGATCTATGTGAAGAAGTTCGTAATCTCATAGACAATACGGTATTTGGCGATATAAATGTTACACAATTAGACTCTGATATAACTGAAGACGAAGTCGTAGCATCAATAAAAAAAATGAAGTCCGGTAAAAGTTCAGGTAACGATGGACTAATAAGTGAAATGTTTTCTGCCTGTCCTGACGTATTTGCGCCAATATTAAAGACTCTATTTAATTACATTTATAGTTCGGGAATATACCCAGATTCATGGTCAGAATGTCTAGTAGTTGCTGTCCCAAAGAGTGGTGATCTATCCGATCCTAATAATTATCGTCCGATCGTATTGATCAGTGTTTTATCGAAGCTTTATACAACTATTTTGACAAATCGTTTACTCGGTTGGTCCGAAGAAGAAGACATATTGATCGATAACCAATTTGGATTTAGACCCGGCAAGTCAACTGTAGACGCTATATTTATTTTATTTGGAATAATTTCGCATACACTTCAAAATAAACAAAAACTTTATTGTTCGTTTGTGGATTTCCGTAAAGCGTTCGACAAAATTAGCAGGAGGATTCTCATTTATAAACTATTACAGAGTGGTGTTAGCTCAAAGTTTGTAACAATGGTTAGATCAGTATATTCATCTGTAAAAATGCGTGTCAAAACTGCCGATTTACTGTCCGACTCATTCGAAAATTTTCTTGGTGTAAAACAAGGGGAGCCCTTATCACCTCTACTGTTTTTATTTTTTATAAATGACTTGATTGAAGACATGAATATTAGTCCTTCAGCTGACATAGTTAATATTAATGAAGTTCTGATATACTTAATACTATTTGCAGACGATACTATATTATTTGGGAAATCTCCTGAAATTCTACAGGAACTACTTGATAAACTACTTATTTATTGTAATAAATGGAATATAGAAGTGGATATTAACAAAACGAAAGTTGTTGTATTCAAAAATGGCTGGCAACCCGTAACTGCAAAATTTTTCTACAACAACGAAGAACTAGAAATTGTCGATTCGTATATATATCTTGGTATGCTGATACACTGTAATGGAAAATTTTTAAAAACACAGAAGCGATTAGCCTTACAAGGTTCACGATCTTTGGCAGCTCTAAATAATTCTACAAATGGTTTATACTTGACGAAGAAAAAGAAATGTGATCTGTTCGATAGTATGGTTGCGTCTGTGATAAATTATGCTTCAGAAATTTGGGGTTTCCATCGTGGAAATGATGTTGAAATTATCCATAACCGTTTTTGTCGATCTATTTTGAAACTGGGTAAAAGTACGCCAAATGTATTTTTATATGGCGAACTAGGGCGTTTGCCAATGAATGTAATTAGAAAACAAAAAGTTTTAAAATACTGGTTAAAAATTGTAACTCATAAACCACTTATTGTGTATGATATTTATATATTGTTACTCAGAGATGCAAATACTGGTAAAACTAATTGGGTTTCTAATGTTCGTGACCTATTGTTTACTATTGGTTTAAACTTTGTATGGTACCAGCAGTCTGGTATAAATATATCATTAGATGTAATAAAAACTAGGTTAAAAGATCAATATATTCAAAGCTGGTCTGCATCTATACAGGATTGTGAGAAACTTACTATGTACAGAATTTTAAAATTAGATTTTTGTTTTGAAGATTACGTAGACTATAACTATAATTCACATTTTTTCACAAAGCTACGTAGTGGTACTATGAAGTTAAATCTTGAGGTGGGGCGTTATACAAATATACTAAGAGAAAACAGATTATGTACTTGCTGTAATATGAAAAGTGTTGAAGATGAGTACCATTTTACGTTAGTGTGTCCTGTGTATAGACATGTACGACTGCAGTTTTTACCAAATTATTACTGTTCGTGGCCAAATGTGACAAAACTTATGTATCTGTATCGAACAAAATCTAGATCTTTAGTTGGAAAATTATGTAATTATTTGAAATCTGCCTGGCAGATTAGATCACATCTACTAAGTTGATAATTTTTCTATTGTAATATCTTATCATATTGTTCTCTGTTGTTTATTGTGTGTCACAATGTAAATATGTTTGTGTTGCTATAGCATGTAACTACTGCTTTGCAAATAAAGAATTCATTCATTCAACAAATGGGAAAAAAAATTTAATTTTATATTTGTTGGAAAAAAATTTGAAAGATTTGATATTACTTGGAAGAAATTTCTTCCAACTTGAGAGAGGATGATCGAGGATGAAAATGAAGTGAACAAGTTGAGTTTATTAACAAAAATTGCCCACTTTATTAGAAATGAGTTTTTTAATTAGTTGGAAGAAATTTCTTCCAAGAAGGAACATTAAATGAAGTGAACTATCTGTGTTAAACAAATTGAAATTAATATGTAGATGTATTACATGTTTCTATATTTGATGGGAGAAATTTTGAATGTTTGATATTACTTGGAAGAAATTTCTTCCAACTTGAGAGAGGATGAAAATGAAGTGAACAAGTTGAGTTTATTAACTAAAATTGTATATTTTATTGGAATGAGATACATTTTCTAATTTGTTGGAAGAAATTTCTTCCAAGAAGACAGGAAAGTTTTATTAAAAAAATATAGAGAACGAATATTGCTTTCCATTTTATTAATTTATAATAGGTTACTGTTCTTCATTTCATTGTGATTTTAATGTTTTGTAAAATATGAATGCAAATTTAATTTATATATCCAATAAAATAATCATACTAATGATGTTTTTTTCTCCATGTGTTCCCTTTGCCAGAGAAGAAATTTCTTCTAACACTGTTTATTTGCAAAAAATACCCGTCAAAAGCAGAATATTAGCATATGAAATTGCAGAATTAGGTATTTTCACAATAACAGCAAATTTCGACCTGTAAAAAGGACATTCTTGGATTTTCCTTTTTTATTTTGGACTCTCTTATTCTCAGAAGTTAAATAAGCGATTGGTTTTGACATAAATGTGTCCTGATTGCTCTATTCGGTGAATCAAGCATATATACTTCAAATTGTTTTAATTTACAGGTTTTCTGACGCGTATGATTTCCTGTCATACCGATTCGGAACTATGACCTTTGCGCTGCAAGGAAATCATGACAGAAACAAATTAACCCACTTCACCCACTCAATAGTTGTTAACTACTTTTATTTTAACAACTCGGTTATTAGACCTGCCATATACGTTCAAAAATTTCGATTGAAATAACATGGAAATTAACGTCGAGACGAGGAAAAGAGATAAGCATGCATGTACACTTAAATCCAAAAGATTAAAGGATCTTTTTAACTTCTATCTGAGATGTGTGTACAACATTTTTTTAAAAGGACGCTTTTTGAAATGTTCAAACCGCTGCATTTGAATGCACCTGTCCGAATTCAGCAGCCTGGTGTTCAGTGGTTGTTGTCTGTGTTTGTAATTCATAAGTACGGAATTGGATATAACAAATTATTAATTTGATATAACGTATTATAAATTCTATATAACAGATTATTAATTTGATATAACAGATTATTAATTTAATTTAACAGATTATTAATTTTATATAACAGATTATAAATTTGATATAACAGATTATTAATTTGATATACCATATTATTAGTTTGATTGACAGATTGTCAATTTTGATATAACAAATTATTTATTTGATATAACAAATTGTCAATTTGATATAACAAATTATTAGTTTTATATAGCAGACTGCCAATTTGATATAACATATTATCAATTTAAAGTCATAAGAAACCTCAAATAAAAAAAAAATAATGCATACGTTTTTTTATAAATCAATGGATAGTTTTCATTGTAAAACTAATTATGTACATATACTTTTGTCTGAAGAAAATTCTTTAATTTATTCATATTTAGAATAAGTGTACTTTATTTTAATTGCTTCCTTCCAGGAAGCAATTCCCCCCGACATATTTTCCGTATGCAAAGTGACCTCAGTGTGACCCATCTCGTAAAAATCCGGTGATCACAATACGCATGGATGTCCTTAAAATAAGCTATTATCTGAATTTATCCTGCAATTGGGTATCTTACTATACAGATACAGCCCTACATATATCGCTATGCTGTATCTGTATACTATACAGATATCGCTTTTAAAAAGCTCCGCCCATTGCCGGACTGAGTATTGTTTGAACCGGTGTGACCTCAGAATGTGTATTCCAGATGCATTCCAATGACGATGACAATTGTCGATTTCAAAACTTGAACGTGTATGATTGTGTTACAATATCAACCATGTCAATTTCAGCATGCACGTTAAGTGAATGGCAAGTCTGAAGCGTAGGACAACTTGTACACTTCTGTTTCGAATTTGACAATGTTTTGTTATTTGTTTTTACTGTTGAAATTAGTTGTTATGTTAAAATAGATAATTATTCACCTTGAACGATGTATTATTGTGGACCCGTCTTCAGCGTAATGTGTGATTTTGATATTACTACGCGGGCCTCAAGGGATTACAAATCGAAAATAAATGCAAAATATCATGTTAGTTTTTGTGTCTTTCAAAACACAAACAACATACAGAATTAATTGCAGGATAAAGACAATAACAGTTTAGTGTCTTTAAATATCAGCTGTATTTGTACTCGGCTCGAAACAGGTGTAGTAGCTCGCTAAAAGCTCGCATACACCTTGTTTCCTAACCTCGTACAAATACAGCTTATATTTAAAGACACTAGACAGTTATTGTCTATTTACATTTTAAACAAGTGCTCAATTTCCATGCTTTTTTGTTTATTTTTTGTCGATTGTTGACAAACAGGCGACAATCGTTAAACTTCGGCTTCAAACACGAACTTTAATTACCTGCCATAATTTCACAACAACACTGACCGATTGAAAAAAAATTAACGATTATACGAAATTTACACGAAGAAAATGATAAATTCGTGCACAGGAGATTAAGTTTATGATGTTTGTATGCATTGGTTCAAGATCTGGAAGAGCATTTTTTTTCACCAGTCACTCGTTTCTTATGACTTTAATATAACAAATTATCAATTTGATACAACGAATTGTGAATTTTTCTACCAATAGTATGATTTTATCATAATAATAATTACCTACAAGATAAAACCAAACTGGCGCATTTTGTGTATTAATTGATTGTTCATCTGACGTACAGTGACAAGCATTTAATGCATTTCCAAAACTCAATTTACAAGTTTAATGTTTCTATAAGCAACCCTCCCCCTCTTCCCTTTATTTGAGACAGTTTTCGGGACTAGTTTCTCAATTTCGTATACGGGACCAGGTGCTTTACAACGAACAAATATAAGAAAGAAAAGGGTGCCTATTTGATCAATTCATATTGCACATTTTCAACTCAAAGCGTAAAGAAGAGTTCTATTGAGGTATTGATGTTTCTAGGAACAAACGAAACATGCAAGGATAAAAACAAGCATTACTAAAAAAAAAGGCATTGCATGTTGCTTTAATAATTTCAATAGGAACATGAAAGGATTTATTAAACATCCTTCAATTAATCATTGCATTTGTCTTAATTTAATTTGTTTTAATAATATTATTTAGGTTTTTTTTATTAAAGATAAAGAAACATGCGTCAGATTTTCTGTTGCATCATATAATTATAATCTATTATATCAAATTATGTCAAATAAATAATGTGTTAAATCAAAATTAACAATCTGTTATATCAAATTGATAATCTGTTATATCAAAATTAACAATCTGTTATATCAAATTGATAATCTGTTATATCAAAATTAATAAGCTGTTATATGTTCTATCAAATTGTAAAAAGTAAATTAGCATGGCCCTAAAAGGCTCCCGTAGCTTCCGTACATAAGTGTTCGTTCTCGTATTTATATTTGACCGGGGGCTTTTTAGTTTCAATTGGTTTTTACACTTGTCACTTTGGGACCCTTTATCATGTTAATCGATTGCTGTTCCGTGTTGAAGGCCGTATTTTGACCTTTAAATGTTTAATTTTTAAATATCGTGACTTTAATAGAGAGTTGTCTTATTAGCCCTCATACCACAACTTCTTATTTATATTGAACACAATCAAATATTAATGTAAAGTTTCTTTTCAAAATGTATATATTTAACTGATTAACCTGTCTAGCACAAAACCAACTGTTATTGATACATACCTCTACATAATGATAGAATTAAAAGAAAGGAACTGGTCACACGCATTTCTTGTATAATCCAGATATGTTAACTTCTAACAAAAATCAAAAATAACAAAAATCAAACAAATTAATTGTTTTGCTGTCCTCCAAATTTGAAAGACAACCAATTTTATCTTTTGAAATAAATGTAAGAAATAAATGTTCATCTCCACTGTAAAAGAAACTTTGAATCTAGAATTATGTCCTTGTTTAATAGTTTTTCCGTTATGACTTGTTAATGGGGTCATATAATTTTAAGCGTGATGATTATTATAAGTGATTCGGTGAACTGAACAGCTTATAAACAATATACTATTTAGCTATTGGTAATGTACCGTTTCACATGTAAATAAAACCATCCAAGTTTTGCTCATACATGTATCTAGAGTAAACTTTGTGTCGATTTTCGGGATAATGGTAACAGTAAATGAAAGTCGGGAAAAATCCTCGTACTTCTATCACTGCTTATATAGTCCTTTACATACCTGAAATATTAGTAACTGCTTTACATACCTGAAATATTAGTAACTGCACATGAAGCAATCTCCACTCAATCTTTGCTTACCATTTTATAATGATCATGGCTGATATATTTGCTACTGGACATTAAATATTCAATACGTAATCACTGTTTATAATCGTCCGAGACATCTCTGAGATATTTTCGACTGGGCACAAATCAACTGAGACTCAATCACTAGTTGTTATCTCCCTTAACATACCTGATATATTTACTCTGTAGTTAACAGTCTTTGGACATACCTGAAATATTTGCCACTAGACGTTTAGCAACCAACATTCTAATTCCCTACATATAGTCCAGGAAATACATAAAATATTTTCAACTTGACGTAAATCTGCCAACACAGAATCACTACTTATTATCGTCCGGGACATGCCTGAAATATTTGCAACTGGATGTTAAGCAATCATCACTTGATCAATCACTGATAAGTATAATTCTGCACATTCCTGTAACCACTAGGCGTGAAATAGGCAGCACTCAATGAATAAATTTATTCGTCCTGGACATACCTAAAATATTTTCAACTTGACTTTAATCAGCCAAAACCCAATCACTACTCATTATCGTCCTGGACTTGCCTAATATATTTACCACTGAACGTTAAACAACCAACAGTTAATGACTGATTAGTATAATTCTACAACTGCCTACAACCACTGGATGTGAAATGGCCAACACTCAGTGACTGAATATTATAGTCCTGGACATTCCTGAAATATCAACCACTGGACGTGAAATAGCCGGCACTCAAAACTGAATATAAATATGTATCACTAGACGTAAAATAGCCAATACTAAATCGCTGCTAAATATAATCTTGAACATGCCTGCACTGCACGTCAACCAACCAACATTCAATCACTGCCTAGTATACTCCAACAAATGCCTGAAATATTAACCACTGGACGACGTAAAATAGCCAGCACTGATAACTATCGTTTAAGACATGATAGAACCATTTGCCACTGGATGTTAGCCAATCAACACTCAATCAATGCTTGTTATCGTCCTACAAATGCCTAAAATATTTGCCACTTAACGTCAGCAACCAACACTCAATCACTGCTTAGTACGTGTATACTCATACAAATGCCTGAAATATTTGTCACTGAACATGAAATAAACAGCAGTAAATCACTGTAAAATATAGTTTATGATATTATGCTAAAAATATTTGTTATTGAACGTTAAACAGCCAACACTCAATAACTGCTAAGTCCTACAAATGCCTGAAATATTCCCCACTGGACAGTAAGTAACCAACACTTAACCCATGTTTATTATGAAGCTAATCTATATAAAGATGATAGCAATATTTTTTTTGTTCTGGTACTCTTTTAAACTGATGTGTAGCGTCAACATTTCAAAATCCGTTAAAATCGATTTCGCATTAGTGGTGTAGAACAGGCTATTCGGAAAGTCTGTCCGTTTGGGAAGTAAACACTTACATATTTATATATTCTCTGATGTATATGTTGTCGTGTATTACCTTCAAAACGTCTCTACAGGTCCTGGAAATTAGGGGGAAAACAGGAATATTTGTGATTGGCGTATTACTTGTTCTTTTTCAACAATCCATTTAACGTGTTTTCGATGGTTTTTTGTAGTAAGTCTTGCACATTACATTTTTAGATGTTTAAAATAAAGAATAATACTTATTTTTTGGTCCAACCGATGCGGTGTTATTATTAACCCATTTCAAAGGGGAAAGGGTGGGAGCTCAAACAAACAACATGGCACAAATGTACAAATACTTGAATAGTAATATAGACAATATGAGCAGAATTCTTATCAAAAGTCTAAGAATTGATAAGCCAATTAAAGATAAATTTGCATTAAAAAAGTAAGAACTTCAAAATAACTTATTAATTTGTCAAAAAGTGGCAAAAGAACATTCTGTTATTATTTATGTAACTGTTGAAACACTGACTACTATGCCTATAAAATTGTCTAATCATTCTTGCAAGCACGTAGTTTAATATGTATGCCTTCGAACTACGTAAAAAAACAACTTTTAAAAATACTAGATTTTGTTCTTACAACTCTATTAGATATCTTGACATACTATTGCGAAGTTCATTCAAACCAGCTATATGTTTTAAGGTTATCTTTATTTACGCTACTTGAAAAACAAATAATTGAGCAACACGAACAACACAAAAATCGGAAGTGATTACAGGTGCACTAGAAGAGTTAAAGGATTGGACGCAATTTGGTTTTCATTATGTCCGTGGAAAACAGTTTCAATGCAGAGAAAGTAGCCTCCAATTAAAGATCCAGCTTTAAGTCTTAAAACTTAGAGAAAGCCAACATTGTTTTACTATAATTATAACTATTAAACATCATAAAAATCCGTGTTCAAATATCATTTTCTCCACGATGAGAGTGTTTCAATGTTTAAATTTATCAACAATGTAAAACATTTCATGTGAGCCTTTTTCAAGTTCTTAACCAAACAGTTCGTGCTAATGTAGAATTTACGTCGGTAAAAGAACCTTGTATATATATATATAGGTAAATATCTTTAATTAGCTATGAACACATTCTTCGTTTTATTTCTATTTTTCTAAATATAGGTTATACTAATACAGGTAATGTTTAATAAATAAGAAAGATAATTACTTTTAAAATTGACAAAAAACACGTGTCCAAGAATGACATACATTTATAAAATTATGGTAATCACTAATAATAATTACATTTTCTTTTGCTGATTATTGCAGGTATATTACGAAATGTACATTGTACATGTAAAATACAACTTTCAATGTTCAGTATAGATCGATCTATCTAATTTAATTTAAACTAAATCATAAATTTCTTAAGCCAAGTTATAGAACGCATATGTATATATATAATATGAGTTCATATTCTATTTTTCGTTATAATTTTTAACCTAAGTTTAACACTGTAATTGAATTTTATGATCTGGAGTTGGATCCTAGTACTATTATGCCCATTAACATGGACTGGCATAAGGACTGAAAAACGTAAGTATCGATGCATCTATTATAATCAGTTACACCAAGATGACAATTTATCTACTTTAATTAGTATATTTTGAATTTAACAGTTTACTTTACATGGAAAAATCTTGGGTCATTCAATATTTTTAACCCCCCTCCCCTTTTCCACATATAAATGCATTGTGTACATGAGACCACAATGTACAGTGAGTTGAGCAAGCTATCCCATTTAAAGCCACGTGTTCAAAAAGTTTACTTTAAAGTTGTTTATTGTTGACTCAAATTTTAGGACCGTCCTTAGATCTCTATAATATATATAGTTTCCTTACCTTAAGTCTCTTGTCGATCTTTGTCCACTAGGCAATCATAATGCATCTCCATTTTCGAAAATTATAAATACTTCAAAATAAAGGTGAGCAATACTAGATATTTTATAAAGTTGATAGCGTTCCGATTTGGAATGCTTGTTTTATATGTAAAATCGATTTTGGATAAACAAAACTTGATCTTTTGATGTCGTCCCTTACATTGACTCTTTCATTATTATAGTATTTTGGACTGTTCAACGACTACCGATTATTATAGGAGGAAACGTAACATTGTTCTGCGACACATCATCTATACAGAAAACCAAAGTCACGTGGATGAAAAAATCTGACGTCATTGTTCACCACGGTCTCGTCTTTTATCCATCAAAATATCTGGAATATTCATCTAGTAATGGTTCATTTCTTACAATCATTTATACAGGAGTCGACGATATCAATGTATCATACACCTGCATCTCAGATGTGTTTTCATTCGACGCTGTTTTGAAGTTGAACGAATCGAATTATATAGGTAAATACATATTGGTATAACTAACTTACATGTGAAAGGGGACGTATAAACTTTATTTTTTTATTTTTTTTTTTATTTTTCATTTTTGATTACATGTATATGTTATTCATTCAGGAGGGGGGACAGGCTGACTTCTCAAATGTTATGTAGATTGACACTTTCGATTATTCTCCAACAGAAAATGCCACGTATTTTGCACAGAAGAGATTATTTGCAATAGTTCATATAAAGTTTGTTAGTAGGCCTTCCAATGCAACATAACCATCCCTACCTAACATACCATTGTTTTACAGCGGCAGACTTACATTTGTCGTCTGACCTTGCAGAACCTACCTATTACATTTCAAGTGATTATTAATATATTTTCTGAATTTCAATATTGGTATGCTACCCCCTTCCTCGAAAATAAAGTATTAATTAAAATATAATGTTTTTATTCACTGATAGAGTATACATGTAATTTCTTGATACATTTATAAGTTCAAATGAAAACTGTTTATTATATCGCATTGATATTTCTTTTGTGGTAATATTGTACCTTTTAATTTCATCATATATATTTTTACATGTTATAATTACAGCCATGTATATGTTCTAAAATTGTACCAAATCCTGGTGTTAATTTTTTAATTGTGATATTACAAAATCATTGATAAACACACTTGTTTATTAGAGTTGTCTTTCTTTGAATACATTATAAATTCTATTCTACAAATCACAATGAAATCATAGTTGATCAACATAAATTCATTTTGTAGTTTTGCCTGATCAGCAGAGAACAGACATTACATGGAGTTTAAAGGAAAGCACGTGTGTTAATATTTCCTTCCAACATATCTATCCAATGCCGGAATGTGAATTACTTCATAACGTAAGATGCAATATAGTAATATACCATAATTACATAACCCAAATGTGATGATTAAGATTTATTTAATTTTGACAACAGTCGTGAATCATTAAAAAAAAGAATTTCCTTTCCCAATCAAATGTATACATGTATGGAAATAGTACCATCGTTAAAAAAGATACATTGTTTTGTGTAGGTTATTTACAAATGGTTCTACGATGAAACCAATGACGGTCACCGCTTTGATGCAAATGACTAATTAACAAGTAATACATGTATATACCCCAATCATAAATGGAGTTTTTTTTTAAACTGGCAGCTTGTGAAAGAGACAACAATCTGACGAAAGAGCAGAGAAACAGCCCAAAGGTACAAACAGGTCTCCAACAGAACGAGAAAAAAAAAAACGCACCCGGAGTTGGGCTTGAACTGGTCTCTAAACAAAATTGTGAACTAGTTCAGCAAAAATAGAAACACTTAACTTCAATTTTCAAACATATTAATGAACCAAAATTTAAATTTAAAAAATAAACAAGACAAAAAAAGTCCAGAGGCTCCTGACTATTGACAGAAGCATACGTGCGGTGGACTTTAACATGTATTTCAGATCTCAACCCACCTTCTATACATCTAACCAATGTACATGTATAATAAACAAACAAACAGCAATTTTCTCTGTAAAACTCAATTTATATGAAATGCGATTCCCAGTCCAGTTTTTGAATATGTTATAGAAAAATGACAATAACATAGGAACGAGAGCAAAGTTTGTGTTTGTAGCTATAGAGCACGTATTAAATAATATATATATATATATATTTATAGATGTAGTTGTGTCTAAGACTCTAAAATATCTTTCTTAGACACAACTACATCTATAAAGGACGGTGGCATATCAACAGACTTCTACTGTAAACCTACAGATAAACATCAGTA
This sequence comes from Mytilus edulis, assembly GCA_019925275.1. NCBI lineage: Eukaryota > Metazoa > Mollusca > Bivalvia > Mytilida > Mytilidae > Mytilus > Mytilus edulis. The sequence continues at coordinate 109,058,059 of CM034361.1, read as the reverse complement.
CCTTTCCCCCCAAAGCTATAACCCTAAACACTGAACAAAAAGTATCCCATCCAGTCAAGCTCTCAGAGTAAAGTGGATTTGTTCCTTTGAGGAGGCTGTCACTAAACGGTTACAGGAACTTCGCGGATGTTTTACCAAACGAGGTTATAAGAAATTGGACATAAATATGGGGTTTGCACGTGCTAACAATAACAGCCGCTATGACGTGTTACAGTACAAACGCAAGAGGCGCAGCAAAATAGTCCCATTTGTTCTAACATACAGTCCCGCCTATACTAACTTTTCACGTTTGATCCGTACCAATTGGCAAATTATTGCCAAGCACCCTAATTTATACAAGATCTTTCTCAATCCTCCTGTCTTAGGTTTTCTGAGACCAGCAAGTCTGAAAGACTTATTAGCAAGAGCTGACGTCTCCTCAAGTAAAAGCTGTTCAACTGCAGGATGGTGCAAGTCATGTGGTAACAGACGATGTCTAACTTGTCAACAAATACTAAATTCTCAAACATTTACTTGCCACTTGACCGGGTCTGTGTACACTATATTTTGCAATGTAACTTGAACACTATATTTTCTATGTAACTTGCAAAACCCAGAATGTTGTATACCTCCTTCAGTGTCGATGTGGCATGCAGTATGTTGGCGAGACAGAGCAGCCATTCAACAAATACGTGAATGGTCATCGAAGTGACTACACTTGCAAGCCCGACTTAACCATAAGTCGTCATCAGAGATCACCTGGGCACGCCCAAGCTGATCTCAAAAACCTTACCATCACAATCATAGACCACAACGAGGGTTGGTCGAAGGTCGACAGAGTCGCTCGTTAAATATTTTGGATAAGGAAGTTAAGTACAGTTTCCCCATAGGGCATAAATGAAAACAACATAGAATGAGTCACTCATTTTACTGTCATCACGTTTTTTCTACTATCACTTGTTTCCAGTAACTCCGGCTTCCGTACTGGATTAACAGTTTGAAGATTTTTTTTTTAAATACAGTTTAAATTACAGGCTCCATTCATTTGGGATGGATGTACAAGTACGCAGCCACGTTCAATTAATTTACCCTAATAAATAAATTTTTACTCATTTTTCTAATCATTATTAAAATGCTATTCGTTTGGGAGGCTTAACTACATTTTGTATGTAGTTTCTGTTGCAATTGCCCTACCGTTGTCAAATATGAAATATTATCGGTTAGGGCATTTTTGTTTTTTTTATTTAGGGACTACTATCCATGCAGTTGTTGTAACATCTAACTGTCACCACCTTTGGAAATTTAGAGTTGTGCCAGTTCACATCGGAACTAACAGTAAACTATACTTATTCTGGCACATCTTTGTAGTCTTTGCGCCGTGTTTGGAAATTTTGAAATTGTACCAGCGTCTGTGATGTTCGCTTGAAATGTATAAATTTCAAGATTTTGATAGTGTTGTAATTAGAATAGATTGACGTGATTCATTTTACATCGTGCTATTAAGCCCCAGTCCCACTAGACCACGATCGCACCACGCTCACCGCGATCTAAAATAAATTTAGATCGTGGTGGGGTCGCGGTATGAGCGGCATGAAAATGTTAATTTTCGTTGCTTTCACGATGCTACTACGTCCTAATTACGCTTCAACAACGATCCCGCTACGATTAAACCACGTTCTCACCGCGCTTATTCTGCGACCTTCACGTTCTCACTACGACCATACCACGAGTTATCCGATTGCAACACGATCTTACTGCGATTATAGCACGTTCTTATCACGATTATAATACGTTCATACCGCGATCTTACTACGTTCTCAGCAATACCGTCAATATCGTGTTTCATATCAATAGAGTTCCATTCCTTCTATTTCTGATTAAAACGGAGATTTCTCGGAAACAATACAGTCATGCCACCAAAATCTACTAGAACACGTGGGCGTGGTGGTAGGGGTTGGTGTAGAGGCAGAGAGAGCAAAGTATGAACGCCATACTAAACTCCAAATAGTACACAAGAAACTAAAATTAAAATAGTACAAGACTAACAAAGGCCAGAGGGTCCTGACTTGGGACAGGCGCAAAAATAGTGGGGTTAAACATGTTTGCGAGATCTCAACCCTCCCCCTTTACCTCTAGCCAATGAAGAAAAGTAAACGCATAACAATACGCACATTAAAATTCAGTTCAAGAGAAGTCCGAGTCTGATGTCAGAAGATGTGACTAAAGAAAATAAACAAAATGACAATAATACATAAATAACAACAGACTACTAGCAGTTAACTGACATGCCAGCTCCAGACTTCAATTAAACTGAAACTATACACTTAAGTAGTGTAATACTTGTCATCAAGAGATGTCGGAACGACCAATCAAAACTAAATACAACCTATTGCTGGTCCATAAAGCTCAAATGACGATATTTTAGTGAACGATAGCAGAGATGACACAGATGTGTCAATATATATAGGAAGATGTGGTATGAATGCCAATGAGACAACTCTCCATCAACGTAAAAATCTATAAAAGTAAATCATTATAGGCCAAGGTACGGCCTTCAATACGGAGCCTTGGCTCACACCGAACAGCACGCTAAAAAGGGCCCAAACAAATACTAATGTTAAACCATTTAAACGGGAAAAACCAACGGTCTAATCTATATAAAAACGAGAAGCATAGTTGAGCCGTTAGAGCAAATGGATAAATACATTCAGACAAACAAAATCTAGGGATTTATTTTGATATATTTTATGGGAAAATGACAATAAAAATGATGGTCGTAGTGTGAACGTAGTAAGGTCGTGAGAAGAGCGTGATGAGGACGGCAAGGGCGTGCTAGAATCGTACTATGGTCGTGATCAGCGTGGTTAAGTCGTAGTGGAAGCGTAGTTGGGTCGCGGTGAGAACGTAATGGTCGTAGTAAGGTCGTGATAACGTCGCTGTGAGATCGTAGTGAAATCTCTCTGAATAGAATCACGCTTTCGCTACGCTCTCGCTACGATTGTACAGCGACCTTTGCGATCTTACTACGATCTTAGTGCGCTCTCACTACGCTTCTACTACGACCTAATTTCGCCACGACCGCACCACGATTGTTTTGAACATGTTCAAAGTTGGCCACGCTCTTCACGATCTTGAAGACCTCACCACGACCGTGGTACGACCTTACTGCGACCTACACGATCGTACCACGATCATCAAAATTTGTATTTTTTTCACAGATCGTAGTGCGATCGTGGCCTAGTGGGACTGGGGTATTACCGAAGAAGGATATCTGTTATCCGAAATATCTAATATTTGTCCATCTTATAGTTATTGTTTGGTGATGTTGTACCCTTTTTGACTTGTTATATATATATTATTTAGGTATGGTTATGTTTTTATTTATTTTGTTTTAGTGTGGTCCAATATTTCTCTTTCTCGTGACAACCTGTTATGTTACCTTGCTTTTATCATTGTTAACTTTTAAAGGAAACTCTACTTTCGACGACATACAGTAGCAATAGCCATATGACAGACATTTTCTACAAAAATGCAAGTATATCGTTAATCAACAATGCAAAAATATGCGGAGGTAACATAGAACTACGATGCACATTGATGGGTTTAAGGATAGAATCTGGCAGAAAAAATGTCCTACCGGCATGTAATGGTAAATATTTACAGAAATATTATTGAATGAATTATTGATTTTTTTTTGCATATAAAGGTGAGGCGGTCTTCTAAGACAAACAATCATGTGTTCATCTAGAGTTGACAAATCAAGCAATTAATACCAAGATTCAAGATTTTATTCATAACCTCAGACACATACATGTACTTGAATATCGTAATGATTAAAACATGCATTGGCTTTACAAGTAACACTTGTTAGTAGTATAGTCGAACTCTCAAGCAGACGAATTTGCGTTGTCTATCGGACAGAAGTTTCGGTTTTACATTCGCATATTAGAAAAAAACAATGTAGTCCGAATTGACGTTTTCCACGTAGGAAATGTGTATGAAATTAGGGGAGGTTTTGTTTACTTTTTATTTTGTTCTCCTTTGTTTTAATGGAATATTTCTTTGTTATCAGTATACAAAAATGTTATAGATAAACATATGTACAATACATTTTTTTTTACAAGTACAGGCTTTAATCTCATTATTCAACTCCAATTATCATAATGATACATATTTTGTTACAGAAAAACATTTCAAAATAACAACTGTGAGGAATATGCTTGTCTTGTGTATTGCTGCTGCTGTCTTTGTAACTACATGTATTGCGGTAGCAGTATGTTTGATTCGTGGTAAAAGAAAAGCATTGCTTAAACCGGAAAATGAAGAATATATACAATTATCTGCAGGTAAAACAAATATAAACAAGAAGACTGATGTTATATATGTGATTGCTATTTAGTCACTACGCTAAGAAAAACTATGATATGCTGTTGAATGTCCACTTGTTAATGTATGTTCATCTCAAACTCCTTATATCTAATTGAAGAGTAATCTAACTTGAACTTTATTTTAATCAGTTATATCAATCAATCCCGTCATTTTGATTATTTTATTTATAGAATACAACACAAACACAACAAAGAATCGTCTAAGATTTTAGAATTGCTGAAACAAGCCAAAATTGATAAACATCAATTCTGCAAGTAGTTACATGCACTTTGCACCTTTTTTTCAAATTTAAATGCGTTGATTAAAGTTTGTTCTCGAATTGAAAATTACCTGTATACATTATTAATGCGGAATTCTTAATACAGATGAATAAGTTCGGCCAACATTGCACCTTTTTTTCAAATTTAAATGCGTTGATTAAAGTTTGTTCTCGAATTGAAAATTACCTGTATACATTATTAATGCGGAATTCTTAATACAGATGAATAAGTTCGGCCAACATCACTAGATTATACAAGGGCGACCATTAAAAAGGGGGTTGTGAGTGGGGATCGTATGTTCTGAACAATCTTCTAAACCAAAAAAATGTTCAAAAGATAAAGATAAAGACCCACTACTAGGAACACCACGAAAAAAAACCTGCAGAGACTTAAATACATGTATGTGGGCATTTTCAACACTACAAGTCTACCAAAATATGAATTGACTAACCACTCAGTCTACAACGGGATACTTTAACTTAGTGTATTTGTTTTTACAGATCCTGTTGAATTCACTACCACTGTAACAGTAATTTAAAACACCAAGATCTGCTTCAGGATTTTCATTGATATCGATTCAGGCATAATTTTTCAATCAATTCAAGGAAGTCTTCATTTGAAAAAAAAAATATTTGACTCTGTTCGTAATCTTTTCATTTTGCCATACTTCAGACCAAATATGTTCTCTTTTCTTTCTTCTACTTGTATATTTTTCTTTATGTATTTTTGTCAACATTAGTACATGTTTTCAAATGAGAATGGTTAGGTATAGAAATGTCAATCTTAACTTAATTTGATTTAAGTTAAATGTTACTTTTAATTTAAAGATTTGTGGTGAAAGAAAGAAACATTGATATTCACTGTGAAAGAGGGGCGAAGGCGAAAGATACCAGAGGAACAGTCAAACTCACAGTTCGAAAATAAGTTGACAACACCATGGCTAAGAAATAAAAAGACAAACAGAAAAACAACAGGACACAAGACATAATATAGAAAACTAAATTGTTGAAGGCCGTACGGTGACCTATAGTTGTTAAAATGTCTGTGTTATTTGGTCTCTTGTGGAGAGTTTTTTCATTGACAATAATATGCCACATCTTCTCTTTATATAAAGACTAAGCAACACGAACCCCATCAAACGCTGGGGTGATCTCGGCTGCTTTCAAGGGTTAATCAGATCCTGCCGCACATGTGGCACCGTCGTGTTTCTCATTACAAACCCGGTAAATAGTAGATGTAAGTGTTTGAAATAGTATGCGTGTTATACACGTATGTGTTCCGAACTCTGATGCGAAGGAACGGATAGACTCAATACAAATATAAAATAATGTATTAATCGACTAAACAGATTTAACAAAAATAAGGAGATTGACCGAGTAGAGGATTTGAGGGTTTGACATGTCTCTGTATAACTAAGGAACTTCTTTTCTTTTCTTCAAATTCTCTCAAATAGTAAATCCGGGAAAAAATAAAGTCTGCAATTAAGCCTACATGTAACTATACTCATACGACTTCAATGTATTTGTTTGGTGCTGGTCTTGTGTATAGAGCGGACACGTCCATGTTTCAAGTACCTAATAATTTAATCCTGCACGACACCAACTAATATAAAAAAAACGGATATACAAGTTATACTTTGCTTTATTTGAACTTTACAAAATAAAGTCTGAAGTATTGTTTCCAATTTGAATAAACTGTTATGTTAACATAACTTCTTTTTTTTTCTTTGGAGGGGAGGAGGGAGGGGACTATTCATCGGTGGGTGCTTAATCATATCGATTTCATAAAATCACGATGACATCGATCTGGTATTAAAACAGAGGGCATACAACGCTTATTACTATATCTGTTTTTGGTTAAAACATAATACCTACGTTAACATGTTAATAGGACTTATGAGCAGGATGTGCTATGCACATTATGCAAGAATACATCTTTATTGCTGAAGTGAAAAAAGCACGGCTGGCCATTCTAATATATCTGATATATTTGTGCTCGTTTAACGTTCCGTCACAAAAAAAATCATACTTATTCACAATCAAACACAATCGATTTTTCAATTTTTATATCGATATTACAATGTATGTACATTGAACCATTATACCATATTTAGTGTGTATTAATGGAAACGCTGTTGATAAGATATTAACCCTGATATACGGTAACCTTTCATATTGCGTGTCTGAACATGCTTTTATATTACGACGAGAAAATGCAGTAACCAGGGCTAGTTTTTCAGAATTCTATATTATTTATGGCACAATTTTATCCATTATCAATATACATGTATAATAGAAAAATAAGAACACGTCGTATGATTTCCAATGAGACAAGTTGAACTCTACAAGACACCACTGAATAACAGAAATTTACAACTATCGTCTAGGTGACCGCGCGGGCTTCAACAATGAGCTAAAACCCATACCTCAGCTATAAAAGGACCCGAATTGACAACTACCTGACTTATCATGGGATAAACCATATTTAACAGATATCAAGTCAATATCTTCAAGCATGACGAAAAAAGTGTTGTAAGATTATTGAAGTGAATTTTCGAAGAACCATAGTTCTGCACAACATTATAAGACAAGCAAGACGAAAACAAGAATTTGTCCGAAGTACACGGATGCCCCACTCGCTCGCACTATAATTTTCCATGTTCGGTGGACAGTGAAATTGTAGGCAAAAGACTAATTAGACTTTAAAATAAGAAAGGTCATATCATAAGCAACAAGTTTCAAGTTGATTGGAATTCAGCTTCATCAAAAACTACCTTGACCAAAAACTCAAATCTGAAGCGGGACAGACAGAAGAACGAACGCACGGACGAACGGACACACAGACCAGAAAACATAATGCCCTCTACTATCGTAGGTAAGGCATAAAAAGTGCGAAAAATGATTAATTTTGTGAATTTTGTATGTCCAAGGATCATAACTATGCACAAATGTAAACAGACAGACAGACACGGATTTAAAAGATAATAAAAAGCAGAATAATAACACAACGTCATTATTATCGAAACCACATTCCCGCTGCCCCGGTAATTTTACAAAAAACGCATATTAATGTGTAAAGGCATTTTATTCAGATGGCAAAGTACGAGTTTTTAGTTTATCAGCACATTGGTATATACATGTGTAATAGCATCTTGTGGACTGAAAAAAATAAATTAATATTAATTCTAGGCTATTATACTACATAATTTTGTAGTTGCATCATGGAAATTTCCATCGCATTTTCTCTTGTTCTACAGAACAATTTACATAATATGTTAGAAACTGTAGGCTTTGTAATATGAATAGTGCATTTACATAATATGTTAGAAACTGTAAGCTTTGTAATATGTGTACTGTTTGTTCTTTGTGAGGGCCTCAATGTACATGTAGATTAGCAAAAACTAATTAAGTCACCCTCTTTAAATAAAGTCATCACTTACTTACAAAAAAAAACAAAATGTACTTACTTACTATATGGGTCTAATCAGAAGTCAAAATTATGGTCTCTTCACTTAATGGCAACCAATCGAAGTGGGGGGATCAGTTTTATGCACTTATTCGTTAAATTTATCATTTATCTTGTGCATTTTGCTCAAAATTATTCAATTTGTCTCGCTTTTAGCAGGATTCTGAAAGTGATGATTAGATTTTTATCAGAGCATACTTGTTCTGCCGAGGTTCTGCCTTATCTGCTATGCATCTATACATTTTGTTTTTAAATATCCATGCTGGACAGACACCCAAATTAAAAGGTTTTCTATATATTCACATAAGCACGTTCTTGAAACAATACATTTTATTTTTATATATTAGGCTTGAATGATTTTTCAAGAAATTAAATAATAAATCAAGGAAATTCTAATGACTTATTGTAAAATAACTTGGTTCTCGCCAACTCGGGTTATTATTTAAGGCAGAGTTGTCTTTCATTCCACAGCTACATGTTTGAATACAGTTTGAATCATTTGATTTATAGGCTCGTCAGAGTTATATCCCTTTACATATAAATTTCACTGAAAATAGTGCGTTTTTTTTCTAATATTAATGCCAGATAATACATTGAAAAAACTGCTTACTTAGAAGCTTGTGCAATTGACTTTTTAAACATACTTTTTTATTTAAATTTAAAACAAATAACGAAGGTGTCGATTATATAAATATTTAATGGTAACAATAAAATTAAAAAAAAAGAAAACGTTTTCATTCTTATATTTACAGACAACACAATTAATTAACATGACAAATGCAACTTTTACAACATGGAACATAGAGTCTCTATATTTTACATCTGTTTTAATTGAAATTTGTAATCTATAGGATTGAAAGCAGACGCATAAGATACATCAGTTGGAAAACAATCTAGCAATTCAAAAAATCATAAGGTCAACTATATTTTTTTTTATAAAACCCAGATGAACTGGCGCTACATTTTAAGCAAATTTTAAAGTAAATTGAGTAAACGCTGTTCTAAAAGCGGAGTCTGAGACGAGAATGCATATACAAAGAATATATTTATTCACCTTATTTTGTGTGTAATTTGGAACATAAGAGATGTAGATTGACCCAATCTAATTAAAAACCGATCTCTCATCGCTCCCGTTTTCTGATATGTCGCGTGGGAGATCTAACGAAACCCGCTTTGAGGTCACATATCAGTGAACTAGAAGTTATGAATTTATAATGATATGCAAATGAATTGACGACCTATTAATAAGCCAATCATGGTTTATGAATTAATTTAACTGTCGATTTCGTCGTATATAAAATGAGTTACATCCCTTTACCTTACGATAAACTTTCAATATCGTGGAAGACTCAATTTCATTGGTTGAAAAAGACACACCTACGAGGTCACTCACATGTGACCTCAAAGCGGGTTTCATTAGATCTCCCACGCGACATATCAGAAAACGGGAGCGATGAGAGATCGGATTTTAATTAGATTGAGATTGACCTACAAATAGATATAGGAAGATGTGGTATAAGTGCCAATGAGACAACTCTCCATCCAAGTCACAATTTATAAAAGTAAACCGTTATATGTCAATGTACGGTCTTCAACACAGAGCATTGGCTCTCACCGAACAGCAAGCTATAAAGAGCCCCTCCCCCCCCAAAAAAAAAAATATAAATAAAATAAAATAAAATAAATAAAAATAAAACTATTCAACCGGGAAAACCAAGTCTAATCTGTATACAAAAATGAGAAACAAGAAACACTTATGAACCACATCAGCAAACGACAACTACTGAACAGCAGATTCCTAATGCATACATTAAATACTTAATTGAACGTTCCAGGAACTGACATCCATCCATATTGAACGTGTCTGCAATAAATGTGCTATTCATACAGATTTTCGTCTTGGGCATGCATGAAGTATTTACCACTGCACATTGAGCAACAAACAATCAACCATTCAACTAAAAATCAGTGCGACGGTTTAATCCAACTGCAATTTTGTTTTATGTACACTATAAAAGTACACGAATCAACAATAATTCTATTTTTAATTGTCATTTATTAAACTAATGAGGACAAAAAAAGTAGACAAGGATTACAAAAATTAAAAATAAACACAGTATAACGGTAACTGACTACATTACTTACATGACTAGAATACAAGTACGAGTATAAGTAAATAAAGATAATATGTGTGTTTAATGTAAGACGATTCTTTTCATCTATTATAAATATCATCATTCCAAATTTTCGACTTTCTGTATATTGTTGACAATTCACTAAATAATATGTTTCGCTTGCATTGCAAAAGTCACTATTATTCCTTATCATTTTTTATGATATTTTATTTCCCAAAATAGTTGGTCAATCGAAACGAAGATTGTATTCAATTTTATAGAATTATTCAATAAAATGCATTTTTTTTAATTTGCTATGTGCAATAAAATGAGCATTGTTTGAAAAAAAAACTACTTGCAGGGAGTATTTGTTAGGTGCAATGTTTTATATGTACAAATGCATGTTGATTCATATATACACTAAACCTTAATCATTTTCTATATAAAACTATGAGTGTGCATTATTAGTATACTAGGCCATATGCATGATGTAACCAGCTCTATAAAAAATATACACACCAGGATCACAATTTGTAGCCTTTTTACAAACATGACAAAACAATTAAATTAGTGGAGAACTAAAGCGCGACGCCTGACCTAATAATATCAATTATAATCAAACAAAATAGAACTGGCAACTTTCCTACAATGTACATGTATATCTGATAACCTGTGTTTCATTATATATATGTCAGTGACATTTAACCGTTTTGTAACGTAAACTTAGTAATTTAAGATATTATATAACCTACTAGTACCAATTAAAGAATTCCTAGATCCAGGACATCCGAATAAAGCAAATATTGTATACAGTCAGAAAATTGACAACGGTTTTAAATATTGTTGTATAATAATGCACCTCTGGAAAACATAGCTGCTTTCCGTATTAGATTCTAGTTTATCTTTTAGACTTTCAATTTCAATTTTTAGAAATAGTATCTTCATCGAGATAAATTTAGTATTAGCCTTAAAAATTGTAAAGTATAACATTTTTTTACGACTTAAGTCATGTAAGTACATAAAAATGTATTATGGTTTTTTTCAAATTTGTTGTTTGCTAATTATAACACTCTAATTAGTCTTTAATTTAGACTTTTGTATATGTTTCTGAATATGTCGTGTGTCTATTACCATAACTGTATTTAGTACGGTATTCCAAATTAACAAGTGATTTGATGATTCCATCCAGATAACTGTCTCCTCGGTTATCTTAGCGACATGAAATTCTCTTTTATCTGATCATCATCCTGTTTTTTTTCTTTTTAAGTTGACACAATTGTTCATAAAATAATTTCTCAAAGTGTGTGTTCTTGGTTTCTGGCTGTGGGCTTTATTCTGTAAGAAAAAAATGCTTTGAAAGTTTTATATCACATTAATATATTAAAAAGTAGGGCTCTAAATTTTTCATTCCACGATAAATGATTTGCGTATGCTGGATATATACCCCAAAAAGGCGGGGAGGTGAATATTTTGGTAAATTACTAAATATATAATACTATCAATGTAATAACACTCGACTGTACATGTATGTTTACGGGGATGTGGTATCTTTTAATAAGATAAGATATGTACATGTAGGCTATTTTTTTTCCCAATACGAAATTCCTTTATCAAGGTGTCATGAAAGGGGATTTTTCTTTTAAATTCAATAATTGAATCATACATGTCTTCTCGATTGTGCAATTTGGAACAGAAGTATGATTTCCCGATTCTTTTATGTCTCAAACCATAAAGTAATTGGTCACTCAAAATGTTTCGTCAACGATTTTACAGACAATTTTTAGGTGTTGTATTGGTTAAATTATTGTCTTCTGATTAAAAAATATTCTCTTAGTTTAATACATAGTTCATGTACCTCCGTTTCTTTTTTATCACTCTTTTCATTTTTCACCACTGCTTGAAATGGAATGATTTCGCTGGGGATAACTGCACAGTAAAAGAAAGCATAATGTTATTCTATGTATTAAAATTAAGAATGAAAATGGGGAATGTGTCAAAGAGACAACAACCCGACCAAATGAAAAACAACAGCAGAGGGTCACCAACAGGTCTTCAATGTAGCGAGAAATTCCCGCACCCGGAGGCGTCCTTCAGCTGGCCCCTGAACAAATATATACTAGTCCAGTGATAATGAAATTGTATTATACTATGTATTGTATTAAAAAGTTCATGCGTACCTTCTGTTTGTAGCTTTTATATTTTTCGATGTCAAAACACTTATTGATAGTATTACTATAATTCGAGATTAAAATTCAGATTTTTTTTATTATTTTGGTTGTGACATTATTAACTTTAAACATTGCAAACAAAATGATTTGTATATTCAACAAGAAAATTTCTAATCATATGACAACATTAAGTTATTTTGACTTATTCAGGGGGTGTAGTATTTTTTTGAACTTAAAACTATATATTTTGCATTTTTGGCTATAATCTTCAAACCAAATTCGTCAATGACCGAAACTGTTAGTCGACTGTTGACGTAATTGCCATGGCGATTTTTTTCCATTTATTTTTTTACGTTATTCAGTGATGATAAGTTCATATAGAAAATCTGTCAACAATGAAAAAGCTCAGCATAGTAAGATCTATTACCAAGTCAGCTTTGGCTAAATCAACAGTGGACGCCTCATATTAGGTTTTACCCTTTGTTAACGACTTTCACACCTTTGACAGAAATATAGTATACTAGTATAGATGTTTATTGTGAAGATGATAAGTAAGTCATATAAACACAACCAAAGCAAAGTGCATTGTCAAGATGAACTAAATAAGTTATTAGCGTTAAATATCAATACGATTAAAATGATAAATTGAGTCACAGTTTTAAGAGGAAGGACAATAGGGGGTCCGTTAACATGTTAACAACATCTCGATTTTGGCAAAAAAAGTTAACAAAAATGCAAGAACGCTAATCATAGTTAACAAAGTGGGTTTAAAACAGTTAACAGCTTTAATTTATCTCAGATAACAGTTAACAACACATTGAAAAGGGCCAAAACAGGTTAACACCAGATGCTCCGCAGGGCGCAGCTTTATACGACCGCAGAGGTTGAACCCTGAACGGTTGGGGCAAGTATGGACACAACATTCAAGCTGGAGTCAGCTCTAAATTTGGATTGTGATTAAATAGTTGACACAGCATAGGTTTCTGACACAGAATGAAGGTGGTCTAATGAGACTTAAAATATTTTTTTTGCCTTTGAGCAATTCACTATGCTGTTGAATATTAATCCTCTCAAAAAAATGTTTGAAGAAATTTTCTTTTTATTTATGAAATCTGAAATGAGAAAAATTTACCCCCCCCTCTTTTCTTTTTTCCAAAACTGATCTCAATTCAAATTTCTAATGGAGTTTGCAACAATAACTACTCATTTAAATACATCATAAAATATTAAAATGTAAAATAAAGCGCTTGTTATCACTGAATGGTAAAAATTGTTTTAATTTATCAGTTGATAGTAAAAGTGAATATACATTGAATATTGTATAAAACAATGATTTAAGTTGATTCAACTACTATTCTGGACAAAGAAAGATAACTCCAATTATTGTGCAATTAGATATTTCTTGCTATTGAGCAATACTGTGTAATTGTAAATATTTGCTATTGCACAATACTGTGCAATTGAAGATTTCTTGCTATTGCGCAATACTGTGCAATTGAAAATTTCTTGCTATTGCTGAATACTTTACTGATTTGGCATATCAAAGAACCCCAATTATTCAATTTTTGATGAAATCAAACAAAGTTTTATTTTGGACCCCGATTTAGACCAACTTGAAAACTGGGCCAATAATAAAAAATCTAAGCACATTTTTAGATTCAGCATATCAAAGAACCCCAAGTATTCAATTTTTGTTAAAATCAAACTAAGTTTAATTTTGGACCCTTTGGACCTTAATGTAGACCAATTTAAAAACGGGACCAAAAATTAAGAATCTACATACACAGTTAGATTCGGCATATCAAAGAACCCCAATTATTCAATTTTTGATGAAATCAAACAAAGTTCAATTTTTGGACCCTTTGGGCCCCTTATTCCTGAACTGTTTGGACCAAAACTCCCAAAATCAAACCAAACCTTCCTTTTATGGTCATAAACCTTGTGTTTAAATTTCATAGATTTCTATTTACTTATACAAAAGTTAAGGTGCGAAAACCAAGAATAATGCTTATTTGGGCCCCTTTTTGGCCCATAATTCCTACACTGTTGGGACCTCAACTCCCAAAATCAATCCCAACCTTCCTTTTGTGGTCATAAACCTTGTGTTTAAATTTCATTGATTTATATCTACTTATACTAAAGTTATTGTGCGAAAACCAAGAATAATGCTTATTTGGGCCCTTTTTTGGCCCCTTATTCCTAAACTGTTGGAACCAAAACTCCCAAAATCAATCCCAACCTTCCTAATGTGGTTTTAAACCTTGTGTCAAAATTTCATAGATTTCTATTAACTTAAACTAAAGTTATAGTGCGAAAACCAAGAAAATGCTTATTTGGGCTCTTTTTGGCCCCTTATACCTAAAATGTTGGGACCAAAACTCCCAAAATCAATCCCAACCTTCCTTTTGTAGTCATAAACCTTGTGTTAAAATTTCATAGATTTCTATTCACTTTTACTAAAGTTAGAGTGCGAAAACTAAAAGTATTCGGACGACGACGACGACGACGCAGACGACGACCCCACTGGCAACATCATACCAATATACGACCAAAAAAAAATTAATTTTTGCGGTCGTATAATAAAAAGGTATTGCCCCCCTTAAATTAGTACTTCAAATTAGTGATTAGTTTAACACTCTTGTCATACTTGCCTGCATGTTGCTTGTCTCCCTTTATCGGTTTGTTCTGTGATACACGAACGTGAAGATATAAGAGTAAAGAGCCTACACACAGCAATGCTACAATAACACCAATAACAGTACCCAAAAAGATGAAACCATATTCAGAATCATCATTCACTGAAAGTAAATAATTATGTAAATAAAATCAATTAGTGTATTTGTTTAATTAAATGTAAGTGTACCTACATAAACGAAGATGTGGTATGATTGTTAATGAGATAACTCTCCACAAGAGGACAAATGACAAATAAATTAACAACTATAAGTCACAGTACGGCGACATTATGGGCAACACATGTTTGGGTTGTTTTCTCTTTGACATATTTCCCATTGTCATTCTCAATTTTATGACCATGTACCTGTAAAAAAACGATTATCGACAAAGGTTTGCTGTAAAGAGATTAAAAATATAACAAAAGGATATTCATACTCATATGTGGAACATGTCAAAAGGCTGTTACACGGAAACACAAAGCACTTTGTTGTGACAGTTGTGATGTTTGGTATCACATTGATTGTCAAGGAATGTCACCTCAACACTATGGCTGTATGAATGCCAGTAACATCAGCTGGGAATGCATACAATGTGGTATGCCCAACTTCTCAACTAGTCTGTTTAACCACTCGACTATTGAAACATCAAATCTATATGACACATTGAATGACAACTCAGTATTAGGGAGCCCAGGTGCTCCAAAAGCCACATCATCACCGATACCTAAACAATGTAAAAATAAAAAGAAACAGCGTACTACAAATAAAAACAGAAAACCTATTAGAGTTCTTAACATTAATTTCCAGTCCATCCGAAATAAAAAACCAGAACTTCTACAATTAATAGACTCTGCAAAACCAGATATCATCCTTGGTACTGAAACTTGGCTTGACAAAAACTCATCCACGTTCGAATACTTCCCAACAGATCTTTATAACATCTATAGAACTGATAGGCCACCAAGTAAAAACAACCAAAGCTATGGTGGGGTATTACTTGCAGTCACTAAAGAATTTATTAGCACAGAAATCCAAGAACTAAAAACTGACTGTGAAATCATTTGGGCACAAATAAACATATCGGGTGCAAAAAACCTGCTAGTTGGAAGTTATTATAGGCCACCATCAGATGGGAACTCCATAAAACAATTAGACTTATCGTTAAGTAGAATAAATCAAACTTCAAACAGTAACATATTAGTAGGTGGCGATTTCAACCTACTAGGCCACATTGACTGGTCTGTCCCTGAAGTAATATCAGGGAAACCAGATCAAGAACTGTTACAACATAATTCACTTTTAGAACTTCTTTATGATCATAATTTACACCAAATAGTTAACATACCAACACGTAAAGAAAGAATCCTGGACTTAGTACTCGTCAATAATCCTTCTAACATTAACAAAGTCACTACACTACCACCAATAGGCCTTAGTGACCACGACATTGTCTATGTAGAATCTGACATCTGGTTACACAGGGTGAGAGAAAAACCCAGAAAAATACTAAAATACAATAAAGCTAACTGGGATAACATAAAGTTAGATCTAGAAAAAAACATACAATGATCTACAAAACCTACAGGACAAAACAAATGTAAATGATATGTGGAACACATTTAAAACAAATCTTACACAATCAGTGGAAAACAACATCCCACACAAGTTCCTAACATACAAAAACAGACTACCTTGGATTCATAACAACCTTAGGAAAATGATAAATAGAAAAAATAAATTATATTATAAAATGAAACAAAACACCAAGTATGCAGACAAGTACAAACATCTAAAAAAAACAAGTACAAAAAGAACAAAGGTTAGCATATTGGGGTTACATTGAAAAAATGATATTGGATTTACCAATAAATGAACCGGACCAACCATGTAACAATCAGTCAAAACCTAAAAAACTGTTTTCCTTCATAAAATCACTGCGCACAGATAACACCGGTGTAGCTCCCCTGAAAAAAGAAGGACAGTTAATAGCAGACACAAAGCAAAAGGCAGACATCCTCAACACAGAGTTCCAATCAGTGTTTACAACTGAATCAAATAACACCATTCTAGACAAAGGTCCTAGCTCACACCCTGTGATAACACCACTTGAAATATCTTTACCCGGTGTCAAAAAACTACTACATAACATAAACCCTCATAAGGCAACTGGCCCAGACAACATCAGTGGTAGAATATTAAAAGAACTCAAAGATCAAACAGCTCCAATTCTTACACTAATCTTCAAAACATCATTTGAAACTGGCATAACACCAACAGACTGGAAACACGCCAATGTAGCACCAGCATTTAAAAAAGGGGGAAAATACAAGCCAGAAAATTACCGCCCAATATCATTAACATGCATTTCCTGTAAACTTATGGAGCATATCATCACCAAACACATCATCAACCACCTTGAAAAGAACAATATACTGTATGACCTCCAGCATGGCTTCCGTCAGTCACGATCATGTGATACTCAACTCATTTCATTCATACAAGAGCTTGCAGCAAATAACAACAATAACACACAAATAGACTTAATTATAATGGACTTTGCCAAAGCATTTGACAAAGTCCCTCATAAAAGACTTCTATACAAACTTAAATATTATGGTATTCAAAAAGAAACACTCAACTGGGTCGCTGCATTTTTAAATGACAGCACACAAACAGTTGTCCTGGATGGAGAGTCATCTGACCTGGCTCCAGTCACCTCAGGTGTCCCTCAAGGCACAGTCCTGGGCCCAGTATTATTCTTGGTATATATCAACGACCTACCAGAATACCTATCATCCAGTAAGCTCAGACTGTTTGCCGACGACACTATCATCTACAAAACCATCAAATCTCAAAGTGACTGTGATGCACTCCAGTTAGATTTAGATGCAGCTGCTAGGTGGGAGCAAGACTGGTTGATGGCTTTCCATCCAGACAAATGCACAGTCCTTACAGTCTCACAGAAGAAAAACCCATTCAAACATGACTATATCCTCCACGAACACAAACTGGAACTTGTCTCTTCAGCTAAATATCTGGGCATTACACTTCAATCCAACCTAAAATGGTCAAAACAAACAGACAACATCACAGCTACATTTGTAATGGCAACAAATCTCTGGGCTTCTTAAAAAGAAACTTAAAAACATCATGTCAGAACATCAAAACTCAGGCATATCTGGCACTAGTCCGTCCAAAACTGGAATATTCATGTTCAGTGTGGGACCCTCACACAGTTGAACAAACCTCCAAAATCGAGATGGTCCAAAGGCGAGCTGCCAGATATGTCTGTAACAGATACCATAACATCAGTAGCCCGACAGATATGATAAACACCCTAAACTGGCCAACTCTACAGGAAAGAAGAACACGCACAAGATTAATAATGTTCTACAAAATAATACATCAAATCGTAGCTATACCATCTGCTATTCTCATACCATCAGACAGTAGAACCCGCAAAAACCATAATTATACTTTTAGACACATTTCAACCAAAAAAGATACATATAAATATTCATTTTTTCCATATACCATAACTCAGTGGAACTTATTGCCAATGCAAACAGTCGCTGTCGCCACAGTCGACACTTTTAAAGAACAGCTCACACCAGCTGTTCTCCACAAATTCATCTAACTCATTATTAGCCTATGTACATAGTTTTAATCACCTTTTTTTTAAAAGTTATATTACGCACCTCAAATTTATTTCCATATATTTTTGTCTTTGTCTTTGTAAATATATATATAGGCCACGCTGCGCGCGCAAACAGTAAATAATCTTCAGATCATTGAAGGACTACTGAAAACCTAAAGAAGAATATGACGAAGACTAAAAGACAAGTGTTAAAAATACGACGGAAAGACAAACAACAATTCTCAAAATACCAACATGGAAAACTACAGACTGTTCATAAACCCGGACAAAATCAAAATCCGGCTGTGATCACAGATGCTTCAAAACGGAGCAGCCTCAGCATGTGACACCAATCGTGCTGTTCATCTTGATAGATCAATCTAATTCTTGGAACAGACGAAGGGATTCTGGTTACGACAATTCGAACATACTCGTCGTGATATATGTGAAATAGGTACATGTACTCTCCAATCCTGAATCAACTGATGATGGCGTCGGTAAAAGTTTTGAAGGGATCGTGTCTTCAATTTTACTATCTGACCCGGAGAGATAAATATGATTTGATTCCTAGTGACAGTTGTCTCAATGGCATGTTGTTAAAAGTCTGTATTCTGATCTTTGTCGTAGCTTTGATAAATATCAATGATAATTTATAAAATGATATTACCTATATATTCACAATCTTGAAGGAATTTGGTCGCAATAACATCAGAATAGTAGCATCCAAAATTGCAAACAACTGTCAGGTTACCACCACATATATCAAAATTAGAATGGGATGCGACGTTTATTGTTCCATGAAAGAACTGGTTTTCAAGATGAACTGATTCTTGCTGGTTTGTTATCAGTATATTCTCCTGCAATGAGACACGATACTATTAATTATGTGGACAATTATCTATCTCTTGCATGAGTAGATATTTCTCTTTATCATATACTTAGCATTAATATGATAGCTTTTGCATATGTGTAATGGGCGGAAGTGCACAAGCCATATCTTCCCACCCGGGCTGATAACCCATATCAAGTGCCTCTCGTGCAAAAAACCCATATCAGTGCCTCTCGTGCAAGTTACTTCCGGTGTTTCCGGTATCGGTTGTTTACTTTTCCATTGTGACGTCAGAAGTTTTTTATGACGACGTCAAAGTTTACGGGAACTTTTGTGGGGATAGTTTAATACTTGCTAACAAATGCCATTGACAATTATGAATCATTTTATAGTTCAACAAACATGGAGTAGTAATGATCGTAAAACTCTTCCAAATTTTCAATGTTTCAAAATGCCTCTATAGGAAATGTTACCATAAATATATAAGGAGTATAATGCTGTTGTTTGACAACTATAGTATATTTGATTCATAATTTTAATTTTCTTTATAAAATGTTTGACTGTTTTAGTTATTGCATTAGTTTATTTGCCTTACATAAAACAATTGTCGGAAGTATATGATAAAGCGATTAATACATGGCCTTTTCCATATCAGCCTGGGTATCATCCCTCGACCCATATCAGCACATCGACTCCGTCTCGAGCTGATATGGGGGTCTCGGGATGATACCCAGGCTGATATGGAAAAGGCCATGTATTAATCTCTATGTATTACACTGAACGGAGTGTGATACAAAAAGTGATACGAAAATCTGATATGATTGTATAGGTTTGTTCACAAAAAGGAAATATTTATAGATTATCGTTGATCATTTCAACGAGATTGGTTTTCTCGCTTGATCCGGGAAGGCGAAAGCGATAAAATAAAAGCAATCGAGTTGAGATGACCAATGACAATCTGTTTATCGCTATTTTACCTATGACGACGTTGTCAATTTCATGTCAATTTCATAAGCAAAGCCACGTGCATCCTTAATTTATGGCGATAATTTTCCATCTCAAGCGAGTAGCACGATATGAAAAACTATCACAAAAAAAGATCAAAGGAAAAATGCACAAAATAGCGACAATATACTTTATAAGACATAGCAACCAGATGGAAGCTATCACATATCTTATATAATTTCGTAACTAACTGAACTATGAGAATCTAAATCTTAAATCAAATACGAAAATGAAATACTTGAAATAGGTAGCCTTTTGTTGTTGTTTGTTCTATAATCGGGTTGTTGTTTCTTTGACACATTCCCCATTTTCCTTCTCAATTTTATGATCGTGTATCTTATGTATAAAACGTCTTGAACATGTTGACACTATAGTTCAATCAATTAATATGCTTTTTTAGTTTAATCGCCTAGATAAGTAATTTACAATTATATAATAGCAGTTATTATACCTAATTAGTTTGTTTACTTTTTAAATTGTGTTTAATATACTTACATTAAACGTAGTTGTGCAGTTTGGTACTGGGAAAAACCTATCGAAATTCAAATGTACTGAAATATTTCTACCAATTATTGTCCATGACGAGTTCGCGTTTCGTGGCAAACCTTTACAGTAACAAAAAGTAATCATAAAAAGATAATGATTATGACAATGAATTAAAGTAAATAGATAATAATGAAATTATATCTTAGGTGAAAATATAGGGCATAAAATTATCCATTACGTAGAATTTTTATATCAATAGTTTTGATATACCTGTGTATCAAAATGCACAGACTTCAAACGAAACATACATGTACCAAAGGGCCTTTTATAGCTGACTATCCGGTAAAGGCTGTACGGTGACCTATTTTAGTTGTTAATCTCTGTGTCATTTTGGTCTCTTGTGGAGACTTGTCTCATTGGCAATCATACCACATCATTTTTTTTATGTAACTGTTATCATAATACATTTTATATTTCAAATATTACAAGCTTTTTATAAAAGCGATTAAAGCTCTTAAATACAGTATAAATGCAAGCAGCATTCGACAAAGTTTGTTACAATGACGTAAGTTATACTAGCTGTTCGGTGAAAAAGACTGCCTGAAGGATTTTTTTTACCTAATTTCTAGTTATATATAGTCACATCAAATAAACATTGTTGTGTGGAAATTTCACATGTCCGCTCAAGCGACGGACGAAATGAACGGTCATCTTCATAAAACATAACATTCATTATGCTTACACATGAAATTTGAACTATTTATCTTTAAAACTGCTTCGAACGAAAAAACATCTGCCAAACAGGTGTATGATGTATTGAAATCAGATTCAGTGGCATTCATTATAATGAGAGAGGAACCATTAGTCCTTTCCTTTCCTGTATATTTGTCTGGATAAAAGGAGAAGCCTTGATGAAGAATAACATCAGATTGTTTCATCCATGTAGCTTTCTGTAAACCTACTGCTGATGTATTGCAGAACAATGTCACATTACTTCCAAAAATACATGAAGAAGGAAGTTCTCCGATCGTCCAGTTTACTGAAAAATATTATGGTAGTTGTTAACTTTATTGCTATATATAGATATACTAGGAAGATGTGGTGTGAGTGCCAATGAGATAACTATCCATCCAAATAACAATTTTAAAAAAGTAAACCATTATAGGTCAATGTACGGCCTTCAACACGGAGCCTTGGTTCACAGTATATAACTATAGAAAAAACCATGGTTGGTCAAGTTCCAAGTACGTCTGTTTCCTTATATTGCTTCCAATGAATAATAGGCAGATTGTGAGAAAAGCTTCAAAAATAGAACTTGACCAGCTCCGTCGCCATATATATCTTTTTTTTCGGTGGAAACAAAAGTAAAACGATATGTGGAAAGACATCCATACATTATCTGACTAGCCTCTTCTGTATTTATAAAAGCCATTTCAGTATAATTAAGACATGTGCACAAGCATTTACCATGTTTACGTACATAAAGTGATTAAAAGAATGACGGCCACGGTATAGCCAAAGTGGCGTAATACGATTTAAAAAAAAGAGCTTAGAAGGGGAAAACAAACACCGGCCACATCCACTTGTACTGTTGTTTATCTAGTTCGTTCTTATGTTGTACTGGTATGCACCTCTCCCAGGTTAGGGGGAAGCATGTGTAACCCCGCAACATTATGTATGCATGTGTCTGTCCCAAGTCAGGAGACTGTAATTAAGGGGGTGTCGTTTGTTTATATATAATATTTACATATTTGTTTTTCGTTCATACTTTTTTTATATAAATAAGGCCGTTAGTTTTCTCGTTTACATTGTTTTACATTGTCATTTCGGGGCCTTTTATAGCTGACTATGCGGTAAGGGGTTTGCTCATTGCTGAATGCCGTACGGCGACCCATAGTTGTTAATTTCTATGTCATGTTGGTCTCTTGTGGAGAGTTGTCTCATTTGCAATCATAACACATCTTCTTTTTTATACCTACGTTAAAGCTCAATAAGTGATTAAGGGAGAGATACAAGTTATAGATACTTACTTTTGAAGGAAGTGTTTGCAAGTTTCACAGTGGGGACACAATAAATAAATAACAAGAATATCCGATTCAAACAAGCAGAACTCATTTGAATATGATGTCACATGATTAGGAAATGTCAATACCAGTGTGTCATCAGTTGTAAATGTTAACCTGAAATAGTGAAAGTTTAAAAAAATAACTCAAAAGCGCAGATCATTCACTTGTCTCTTAATTTTCCCTCCATTTATACCTTTTTTATAACATGGTGTATATATATGTCAAAAGCCTGTGAGGAAATTATCAACACTGTGAAAAGAAGGGGGTCTTTAGTTGTTGAGGCCTTTTCGAGTATAAATGTCAACGTAACTTTCGAACCGTTCGATCGACATATTTCGTTTGTTCGACTTGATTTTGGGAGAGAAATAATGCCTAGATTGTGCTTCTATACTGCTAAAGAAAGGAACTAATATTGGAAATCATACCATGTCTTCTTTTTTTTTTTATATATAATATCATGGATAAATCAGCATGTGCAATACTTAAAATGTTTCACTGTCGATATAAATCAAGAGGTTATATTGCTTTCCAAACAGGGTCAATGCGGAAAAAGCCATATTAGGTCACGGGCTAATACAGGATGTTCACTTCCGGTATCGATTTGCTTACGCCATTACTTAAGGGCATACGATACAGTATTGAACCTGTATTTACAAGTTGATGAAAATTTGCATATAGGCTATTTTTTACCTCATTAAATCAAATATGTAATAAAAAATATACCTTCATGTGCTACTTTTTGAGTAAAATGAGTTCGAAATTTTGTATATTTGCTCAAAATTCAGATTTGTGGCTGTATTTTCTTTTTCGAAAGAAAGACATAACTTTTTTGTTTTAAAAGATAAACACAAAATGGTTTTTGTTAAATAATCGGTAATTTCTGTATTTTATAAGTATCATTAAAAATTATGCACTTTTTATTCCGAAATAACTCTCTATTTATCAAATGTTCATGAATAGAGTAAAAAACGTCATTTTTTGCTGCATGCTTATCAAAATAAAAAAAATTGCGCTATTTACAGTTTTATAAAATTTGGGTCACATAATCTCCTTGCAAAATGAAACAAATTGCTGTTTTAAAAAATAGGGGTCCATGCACTCGTTTTCAAATTAAATCAGTTTGAATGATAAAAATCAGTCGAAATGCATCTTTTCCCGATATGTCAGAGTTTGACGTCGCAAAAATAACATTTTACGTTAGCAACGTCATTACATTCCCTGTAACTGTATCGTATGCCCTTAATTAACTTTGGTGGTATCGTTATGTATTAAAAACGTTTGTATTACATTTTTAGAATAAAAATAACAAAAAAAAAATACTGGTTAAACGGTGTGCAATGTTCTGTAATTTCTTTACGTCTTGAAAAGAAAAAAAAAGAAAAAAGGGCTTATATGAAAAAAAGCTGTATTGGCCCATGGGCTCATACGGGACATTCACCTCCGGTTTTTTAATTTTCCTATTATCATTTAATTAAAGTGTTATGAACTGACTGTTTCTGTATTGGGCCCCGTTATAGATACTCGATCAGCTGTGTTGGCACTCGACTCTTCGAGTCTCGTGTCCAATACAGCTAACCTTGAATCAGTCTTTAACATGCAAATACAGAAACAGTCAGTTACTAACACTATAGATTGACCTGTTCAGATTTATTGCGGATTTAACATTCCCGCCGAAAAGTTACAGAACAAAGGAAAGCATGTAGAAAAAGGACACTTCAGCTTGGGTGATTTGGTATGGGTGATCCGGCTCAGATCACCACTGGTAGAACGAAGGAGCTGGGATGTAAGCATGTTAACAAGGTTATTAATAATTTCGTGTGTTGTCTATACATTTTTAAATAAATCGTGTTAGATAATTGGGGGGGCAAGGGGTTTAGCTGTTATGTTGTTATGGGGCATTTTAATTCTTTGTTATCTGTTATTCTGAAAATATATTTGCTGTTAGCTGTTATTGTCTTATTCTTTGTTAGCTGTTATTGGACTTTTAGTTTTTTTGTTATCTGTTATTGTGATAATGTATTTGCTGTTAACTGTTATTGAAAATTGGAATGTTCTCATTTTTTTGACAGCCAAAATTCGGTAGAAATTGAAGATCAGTGGACATTGGGGTCTACCACTACTAATATGGTGTCCCGTATTCGGAGAAGGATTCCATTAACATATACCCATCACAGAAGTGAGGTCCAGAATAATGTAATTCCATTATATCTTATGATTATCCTTTGTAATACATTCTATTTTTTTTTAACATTTATTTAGAATTATCTTATTTTTTTGTATGAGGATAATGTTCCTTGTTTCCCGTACGAACATATTAAATTAGAACAATTCTTAATATGACACAAAGGAAAACATATGGCCAGGAATATCTGACAAGGATCTCAATTAACGACTAGGTCCTAACAACCAGTTAACCTTTTATATTATATGGTGCATATACTCAGCTCTTTTCAAAGCAGAACCAAATACATTGTACAATGAAAGTTCCCACCATGTACTGGTTTCCGAAGTTGCACATAACTCATTACAAACACAGATTTATTTCGTCTTCAAGCCATTGTTCCCCTACTAAACTATGTATTCTACTTACTAGTAGACTTGGTACAATCAAAAACCTGATAAAAAAATGTTCAAAAAAGGCCTTTGCATATAGTGGAATAAATTACTTTTGGAGTGTCAAAATTGGTTCGAGGTACTTGATAAATTGCATGCTTATAATTGGTGCCTTTGATTTTTCTACCCTATATACAACTTTGCCTCATAGTCTTATTCAGAAAAATTCACACACCTCATTAAATGGGCATTTAAAAAAGTCAGAATGCGAATATATATATTCAAACTCTTTTAGGTCATTTTTTAATAGCAACAAACACAAGAACTATGTCAATTGGACCTACTTTGATACCATAACTGCCCTTGTATTTTTACTAGATATAATTTTTGTCTCTTTGACATATTCCTCATTTCCATTCTCAATTTTATTACACACTATTTAAATTTCAAGCATGTGTGAGTTTCTATAACTGTACAAAAATAAATGCTGAATAAAGTATTCTTTAACAAATAAACAGCTACGCCATGAGCGCATGATACGCAGGTCGCCTTTTTGAAATATTCGATAACTTCTCAATGTCATATCAGATATTTATAAAAATCGAAAGGGAGCTTCAGTCAATATATATCATGTATATAAACAATACATCAAAGTTTCATGAGAACTGCTGAAAACATTTTTGAGTTATTGTCCGAAAACTGGAAAATACCATAATTATACTGGATTTTTCAAGGACCCGACTTATTTTAATTTTAATATTTCATTTACTGTTATCTGTTTTTGTCCATTTCAATTCCTTGTTATCTGTTATAAGACAAATCAATTTGCTGTTTTGTTGTTATTGGGACCCCCCTTGCCCCCCCCCCCCCCTCATAATTCAAAAAGTTGTTTGCATAAGACATTTGAGTATAATTTACATCTTTGTGATGAATTTCTCGAAACTTTTATTCTTTTTAACAAAAAACATGTAACCCATTTCTTTTAAATTTTTTTCTTTCAAAATCATATTGAATCAGTATGAATAAAGGGCTTCAAGATGGGAAGTTATTTGCGACTTCAGTGAACAATATTAGGATGTGTCAGTCATGGTCTCACAGACATTTGCCACATCTTCTTTCAATTTCAGCACATTTTCCCTATCTTATATGAAAGAGAAGATTTACAGCGGATTAACATAATTTCATAGGAGAACATTTTGAAAACTAGGATTTGCATGGATCTTAAAAATGGAACCAATAAATATGCTAAATCATCTCTGTCGTGCAGAAATGTTTTTTTTAATGGGCGAATGGGCAAACCTTTGTTTTGGGTCGCATCAGTTTTTATCTCCAGGTTAGGCAGGAAAATTATTCACAAAGGTCTCTGCTTAATTCTGAAAAAAAACCAACTTCTTAACCACTGTAATTCCGAGAAAACTATAGTGTAATTACGAGATAAGGCGTTTTTTATGGCGTAATTACGCAATAAAAATTCATTTGGCCAAGTACAAAATGTAGATTAAGCTGAGATTTTTGTAAAAGATTACAAAAATTTACGAGACATAATTGTATAAATGACTTTAAGGGTCAATAAATCCCTACCCCCAATTTTAAACTGTCAATTTTGGTCATTTCACTTATTTGTAGATCTTAATACTTGGCTGAACATTTTTGCTGCTACAGTTTATACAGTCATGTATCTATCTATCATAATATACAAGAAAATAACCAAAAACTGAAAAAAGATCATTCAAATTACCAATTTTTGTAAGCGTTGTGTGTCGTTTGTTGTTGTTTTCTAAACGCTACAAAAACAGAAACAAATACAGCTTTTAATCAGTGTTTACTGACCTCAGTTACTGACCCTGTTTGAACATTCAATTATGCATGCACATGTTGTTGGTAGACAGACTATTTAAAATGAAGAAACAAATACATCGTTTACTCAGGGTGAAGTTAGAAACACATGTACTGACAAACGACGAACGACAAACTCTAGACGCGTTTTTTGCGAGTGTGCAGTTTGTCAAAGTTTATGTAAACTTTGCAAATTAACGATGTTTGAAACAAATGATCAAACCATGTACACGCTTCTGAGACACGCTTAGCCGGTTGCATTGTTTGTGTTAGAAAGAAGTACACCCTTGGTGTGTCTTAAAAATCTGCCACAGATCGAAGCTATTTTCCCGCGTTATCAGTGAGTTTGTTTACATTTTTTACAGCGCAAACAAGGTCACTGAACACTGATTAAACTATTCATTTGTTTCTTTTTTTGTAATGTTTAACAAACTACAACTTTTGCAAAACTATGATTAGAAAGAAATGCACTCTTAATTTTTTAAAAACAAAATTAAAAGATTAATGCATTTATGAAATGATGGTATTGAGCGTTAGAAATATTAAAAATAGCCTACCTGCGATATCTTGTTTACAAACATTACACTTCAAGGTCACATGGTTATTGTAAATATATATATATATATATATATATAGGTCAGATAGAATATCGGTCAACATATTATAAGATACAATCAACACATGATCTGTATTGTTTTTACTTTTTTTATCTATTGTTTCGCAAAATTCGTAAATAAATAGAATAATTCAAACTGAGAGTGGAATGGTTACAGGTAGATCGACAGAAACGCATGCAGCTAAAATGTAAATACAAAGCGATGATACTGACAATAAATAAACGAAGCACAGTAGGTACAACGCCCGGTAGAAATTTTGAGTGAAAATACATGTTTTCGAAGACATGTCAGCGAATGATCTCATATAAAAAGTCTAAAAACTCTCATTCTAGATGATCTAATTGTTATTTTAACGAAAGAGGACACTCATTTAATTATCGGTGAAGAGGTTACGAGAATTGTTAGTGGACACATATTTATTTTAAATCCCGAACTAGTCGTAGTTACTTAATTATTTTCTCTGACGCGTAAAAATATTTTCACTTTTATACATATATGATTAAGTGTCCAACATTTTGTAAAATTGTGTGCTTTTGAAATGTTTTTTTTACTGCTAAATAATAAAAGAGAATAAAATAATATAATAAAATTTCAAAACAACGGTTTTACTAAAGGACTGTACGTATTATTTCCATTTTAAGCTAAGGGAACTCCAATTTATTTTTGAGGAAGAGGGGATATTGTTCCCATTCTCACTTTTTGTTTCGTGCAATTCAAAAATCAAATTGTCGATTAATTTGTCACGCAAATGCATCTGTGTCTACAAATTAAGTTGGGAATCAGAGTTTTGAAAAAATAATAATTATAATATATAATTGTTTATTATTTTCAGTAGGTAACACATCTAATCCACACCATGACTTTCTACATTTTTATGATATATTTACATACATACACAATGATAAACTAAGCAGAATGCTATTACACTACATTTGTACAAAATTACATATACATGTATCCAGTACAGATAGACCAATAGACAATACCACTGACGTGACAACTACTGTAACAAGTAATACAAAGTTTTTTGTCGTTATCAATTTCAAAAAAATGTACTATGCATAGACAAAAAAGTATACAGGAATGGCTTTAGATTTAGTACATGTATGAACTTTAAATTTCTCTTCGTATCCATTTTCTTATCAATGTGTTTCAAATGTTGGCGCTTAAAAATATCAGACGTACATGTACAAGAAGGTCAAATGCAAAAATTACAATACATAACGAAAAATACACAATGCATTTGCACTTGTTTAAAAAAAAATAAAAACTGTTAAAAAGAGAACTTTTTTTTCTCTGAGTACTATTGTGGTTTCGAAGATACGTTTGATCAGTATAGTTCCGATGAAAACGAAATATTGATTATTGCGAACTACTTTATCACAAGCATAGCTACTTGTCTATTGATCCGATATCTTTATTCTCTACAGCGTTGATTACAAGTGGAAAATAAAGTACATATATGTCACCGGGGAAACAAGGTGACTTGTGAGGTTGTGCAACAAGAGCAAGACTGAATGGCCTCTTGTTACTGAAACTGTGTGATACACCTGATCACACAACGAATGATTGCTGTGAATAGCAATGAGAACTCTGAATACTGGTGAAACCTAACTTTTGAGACTTTGGAACTAGCGATGAATAAACCAATAATTCAGCATGGAATACTAATACTTTTATTACAGATGGACTGTGTTCAGTGTAAAGTCCTGAGTCCAAATCTTCTTATAGAAATTATAAACAAGTATTTATACACAATTGAATTAACAAGTATAGACATAACAAATAACAGTTAATTTGAGTAATATTGTTCACTGACAAAGATTAAACTATTTTTAGAACTTGAAGAATAAATATTAAATGATAATCTGATTAAGACAATTAAGAACATACATTATGAATAAGGTAAAATGTCACTAATTAGCTAACAGATTGAAACATGTCACTCAATGTCCAAACTAAGAATTAAATTGCATATCAAAGCATGTTGATTTTAAGTCCTGGATATGAAATGTAAATAGAAACGACATTATAAAATAAAATGAATTATAAATCACAGAGAATTAAAGTCTGAAATATCAAAATTGAAAATTTTATGTTAAAGTCCAAAATAATAAACGAAGCTGCTTTTTGCACTGTCACATATGCCTCTCCTCCCAATTAAGTCCGTCCTCGGACTTAGCACTATCTATATCGGCCGCCTCTTCGGTTGTTATAGTGTCTGCTTCGATTGGGTCGCTGTTGGTTTTGGAAGGATACAAGATGGAGTTCGTGGTTAAGGTCCTGAAGTTGAAAAGTCAATTGAGAAATCGAATCCGCTTGAAAATTTACCTTTGAACATAGGTCTGCCTTTTCTTTTTCCAATGCTTGTTTTTCATTTTTCAATGTATCTATTTCGTCTGTAAACTCAGTTGAACGTAGATAATATAGATCTTGCACCATTTTCACAGTCTTGTCTTTTTCAATAACCTGGTCCTTTAATTCCTGAATTTGATTCACATATTCCTGAACGTTTATACGCGAAGCACTTTCTTCTTTCTGTTGACGAAGGTTTTCAAGTTCTTGCTTGAACTGGTCTCTCTCTGATTCGATGATTTGCTGATTCTTTAATTGAATTTTGAGTGCCTCGATGCACTTTTGCTGTTCTAGATTTGTATTCTTTTCCTTGAAAATATTCTGCTTCACACTTTTTAATTCTGTTTTGAGCACATTTGTAATATCCAAATAACGAACGAAAGCTGAATTCCTCATACCAGAGAACGGTAAAGCTCTGATGATCTTTTTACGCTCAATAAAGTTGTGTATTCTAGCTGTATCGCGCTCTTTTTGCTTTCTTGATTTTACATGAACTGGTGTAATTTGTCTGTCTTTTGCTGCTTTTGAAAAACACTTACTTGAGTAATGTCCGTATTTTCCACAAGAAAAGCATCTCTGATTGACATAATTACAAATATAATGTTTATGGAATTTACCGCATCTCCCACATGCTGGACTGTAACCTGACTGGATGTTCCATGGTCTCCATTTTGGTCGAAAGCTGTACTCCATCACTGAATATTGTCTACGCTATACTTGTCTGGGGAACTCGCTTGGCTGCTTGAGGTCTCTGGGTCGTGTGCTGAGCATAGAAGTCAGCACGCCGTCGTCGTCCACCAATTTGTCACCGGGGAAACAAGGTGACTTGTGAGGTTGTGCAACAAGAGCAAGACTGAATGGCCTCTTGTTACTGAAACTGTGTGATACACCTGATCACACAACGAATGATTGCTGTGAATAGCAATGAGAACTCTGAATACTGGTGAAACCTAACTTTTGAGACTTTGGAACTAGCGATGAATAAACCAATAATTCAGCATGGAATACTAATACTTTTATTACAGATGGACTGTGTTCAGTGTAAAGTCCAAATCTTCTTATAGAAATTATAAACAAGTATTTATACACAATTGAATTAACAAGTATAGACATAACAAATAACAGTTAATTTGAGTAATATTGTTCACTGACAAAGATTAAACTATTTTTAGAACTTGAAGAATAAATATTAAATGATAATCTGATTAAGACAATTAAGAACATACATTATGAATAAGGTAAAATGTCACTAATTAGCTAACAGATTGAAACATGTCACTCAATGTCCAAACTAAGAATTAAATTGCATATCAAAGCATGTTGATTTTAAGTCCTGGATATGAAATGTAAATAGAAACGACATTATAAAATAAAATGAATTATAAATCACAGAGAATTAAAGTCTGAAATATCAAAATTGAAAATTTTATGTTAAAGTCCAAAATAATAAACGAAGCTGCTTTTTGCACTGTCACATATATCTAAAATATGCAACCCACATTTGTAGTACTTTTTGATTTTTCTTTATTTCTCTATTTTCTAATAAGAAATCTAAACAAGGCTTATACTCATAAATCTTGCAACAGCACTGTTTTATAAGTGACAAAAACAAAACAAAACAAACCTTAACGAAACGAAACGAAACGAAACGAAACGAAACGAACCGAACCGAACCGAAAAAAACAAAACAAAACAAAACAAAACAAAACAAAACAAAACAAAACAAAAAACAACACGGAAATACGTATTTTTTATGAGTTTATTTCCTTTAATTATTAAATTCGAAAAAATATAAAAAATGCTTTCATGTTACAGGAAAGTTAACATTTCAAGGGCAGTTGGTGTACATGCAGATACATGTTACTAATAATATTTAGATTTTAAAAAAAATGCGATTAATAATATAATGATAACTCGTGTATACACATTTATAATTATACTTACATATGTAGTTACCCTATAGATATCCTAAGTTTTATAAAACTAGTACTTTCACTTTCACTTTCTTCCAAAATCCAGAAGGTTCAGGTTGATATGCAATTTACGTTTTTCTATATATTGCATGCACGTATATTGCATATCGATAATCATAAATTTATACCATGGCATGATCTTATTATACGCGTCAAATGATTTATAGGCACTAGTGTCGTTTTGTGTGTACTATTTAATGAATTAGGCTAGCAATTAATATTTGCATATACTATCTAGAATAATAAATAAAATTACAAATTTTAACACCACGAGTATCTGATACAATTTGTAAAGTGATTCAAATTCAGAGGAGAAATCATGCGAGATTTCAAACAATGGTTAAACAATATCTTGATCTGATAATCTTCCGCGGGAGTCTGATCCCGATTTTACTTACTTAATTCGAAACACAAAAAAATATGTTATTGTAAATAAGTAAGCAAATGCAAACATAAGGATCCCTCCCTATATAATACAAATGTAGCCTTTGTATGAGGTCGATACAAGGATATATTGACCTGAAAGAAGTATATTGACTGAGGACGAAGTCCGAGGTCGATATACTTCTTTGGGTCGATATATCCTGTATTATTAATTTCCGACCATGTTTGTATCAAAATCGTCATTTAGGTTTGTTGGAACTTAATAGATATTACATTGTCCCCTTGACAATAACAACATATTAGTTGTTATTTCATTTACTTTTTTTTTGACATCTTATGTATTTTAAGATTTTTTTTCGTCAAATAATCGTTCACAGATATCATTTGTTTCAAAACGTTAAACAATATCTTGAAATTCATTACATGACGTCCCAAAGTATATCTGTTTTTTAGATATTCTCTAAATAATCGTGCAATATGATTTTTGCCGGTCAATATGCTTTTTGCTATCCGCCGTTTTCTCTCTATCTTCGAAAATATAGTTATCCCTAAACGAATCAAATTTGTTAAAATATACGAATTAATAATATATATTTATATACATTCTGAATTGGAATATCGGGTGTGTTTTTTTTTGCTATACTGTAGTGGTCATCAACCAAGATCCGAAAGCCAGATATATAAAAGGTATAGTTTATCCTTGTTGGAATCACCAAACGTTTTATAAATGACCGGATCCAGCCCTGATGACACTTATCATACATGTAGTTGTTTCATATTGAAAGTTACTGTTCAATTTTTTCCGCATGGAAATAATATTTGTTATATACATGATTTTCAAATAAATACAATAAACTTCCTGACATTGTATAAAAATGACACCTAACATTCACGTATTTCAACACCAATCCGAATTCCGATAGCAAATAATCTGATTCGGAAGACTCTGTATACATACTATTGATGTCGTACTCTATTGTAATTATATTACAAAATAGTGATCACATGATGCCAGTATTACTAGACTTGCAATTGCTTTACACCAATCCCACACTTATTTTGTGTTTCGGCAGTTTTTGTATTATATGCTAATAGTATCAAATGTATAACATTTATGAAAGGGTTTAAGCATTGTAGGCCTGCCGTCATCAGGGATTTACCTATATCAATTTATTCTGATTTTGTCATTGTCAATAGGTCTGCAATATTGTTATTCTTTTTGTCGAGCCTGCAACTTTTGTTGCAGAAAGCTCGACATATGCATGGTGATCCGGCGGCTGCTGCGGCGGCGCCGTTAGCTAACATTTATAAAATCTTTATATTTAAATGGTGAAAGACCTGGATGCTTCATACTTTTTATATAGATGCCCCAAGTTACGAAGTTTCCAATGTCCTTGACCTCACTTTCATGGTTCAGTGACCACTTGAAAAAAAAAGTTCAGATTTTTTGTAATGTTTGATTCTCGCTTATTATAAGTAATAGGATAACTATATTTTGTATGTGCGTACCTTGCAAGGTCCTCATGCCTATCAGACATTTTTCACTTGACCGCGACCTCATTTCATGGATCAGTGAACAATGTTAAGTTTTGGTGGTAAAGTCCATATCTATGATACTATAAGCAATAGGTCTAATATATTCGGTAGAAAGACTGTAAGGTATACATGTCCAACTGGCAGATGTCATCTGACCTTGACCTCATTTTCATGGTTCAGTGGTTATAGTTAAGTATTTGTGTTTTGGTCTGTTTTACTCATACTTTATGCAAGAGGTCTACTATATTTGTTGTATGTAATGATTGTAAGGTGTACATGTATAGCGGGCAGATATCATCTGACCTTGACCTCATTATCATGGTTCTTTTTTTAGTTTTGGTCTTTTCATCTAATACTGTATGCCATAGGTCAACTGTATTTGGTGAATGGAAATATTTTATAATCTATAAACAAAATCTGTCAGTTGCACAGATTTTATTTGACCTTGACCCCATTTTCACAGTTCATTGCTCAGTGTTAAGTTTTTGTGTTTTGGTATGTTTTTCTTTAACTATAAGCAATAGGTTAACTATATGTGTTGTATGGGAGAATTGTTAGCTGTACATGTCTGCCTGGTATGGTTCATCTGACCTTGACATCATTTTCATGATTCATTGGTCAATGTTTAGTTATCTTGGTTAATGTTAAGTTTATGTGCCAGTTGTTATAAAGCTTTATATTTAGGACTATCAACATAATATCAATGATTAGTAAAGAAGTCGAGACATTTCAGCGTGAGCACTCTTGATATAAGTTATGAATGGTTTGCTTGAAAATATTTCGTTGCAAACTGCATCCTGTTTTAGTAGATCACAATGTTTACTAATGCATTGTTTTAACTTATGAATGCATAGATTAAATTTCGTTGTCAATAATAAAGGAATTTCCTTTGTGTGTTTTTAGCCTTTTTTTCTAATTAAATCAGATCTATTACATGATAATGCCTCAGTTATGTACTTTTCGATTTCAATCTCCTTATATCCTCTCTTTATTAAGTTTAATCTGAACTGTAACCAAATATATTGTAAATAAACATCAAAATGTGTTGTTCTAATGTATCTGATAACTTCGCCCTTGGATTGATGTAAAGATGTAAAGCAATTGTAAGTCTGGTAATACTAGCTAGCATCATGTGATCACTGTTTTGTAATATAATTATAATAAAGTACTAATACACGGCCGACACTCGGCTAACCGAGAGATTGGTCGGTTAATCTATATTGAGTATGCGGCTATATGGGAGATTGGTCTGTTAATCGGGTTGGTTATACGTCTGTTAAGAGTAAAATGCACAATTTAATGTTAAACTGTATCAAATATACAGATTTTTGGCAGATTATAAGAACCAAATCAAAAAAAGAAAAGTGTCTGACAAAATGATATCTATCATAGAATAATTTCCCCTTGTAAAAACATTTCATAGTCTACGCAGTTTTCAGTAAAATTAAAAGGCGTCGCGCAAGTATGTAGTATTTATGCTTATACGCATAGGAATTTTTTAATAAAAGTCGAAACAAACAATTTTAGATATCATGTAAAGGACACAAAATAGTACTTTGGGTCTAAAAAATAAATTTGCATTGGTGAATATTTCATAATTGTAATATAACGTGAATATTACCACGTTTTAGTGAAAATTATGGGAATAAAGTCTGTTAATGGGTTGGACAATTGAAATTGTGTCAGTTAAGAGTTATTTAGCCACAGTTATTTTTGCTACCTTTATATTTTCCCATAGAAAAAGTTAAGAATGAGATGTTCCTAAGTAATAAAAAAAATGATAAAATGGTGCAACAGTATCCTACGGAAGCGAATTAGCGCCACACATTTTTTTTTTTAATTTTCTTCCTATATTTGCGTTACAACACGAACCTCAAATATCTTGATTGCGATTGTTCATTAAGTTTTGTAAAAAAATGTCCGTCTGTCATTCATTTCGATTGTGATTTACTAGTAAGAGCATTTTTATTTTTGACTTTCTTTGTATTTTATTGAAGGGTGTCACTTCAATATAGCGTGATATAAATTGGCCGCTGGAATATGCATGAATTTATTATTAATGTTTTCAATCAGCCTCAATTTTTGTGTCTGTTCAAAGTAGCACGTTCTCAAATCCGACTGAAAGTGTCTTTCTAATACAACAAAGGGTACCGGAAAATAAATATAAACTGTAATCTGTCCAGTGCATATAACGTGTTGTCATTCTCATATTCACATGATATTTGTCACTGGACGAAAAACCCCAATTCGTAAGCATCCTCCAATTGGTTCTTTATTTCTATTACTTAATCATATGTTGTTTACAAAAAAAAGTAAAATCACAAAAATACTGAACTTAGAGGAAAATCAATTCGGAAAGTCCATAATCACATGGCAAAATCAAATAACAAAACGTATCAAAAACGAATGGACAATTGAACTGTCATATTCCTGACTTGGTACAGGCATTTTCAAATGTAGAAAATGGTGGATTAAACCTGGTTCTATAGCGCTAACCCTCTCACTTAAATGACAGTCTCATAAAATTCCGTTATATTTACATTGATGGCGTTAAATAAACAGACACAATAAATAAAATAGTCAAAATATGGGTACATCAGTCATCATCGTATAACAATTTTAAAAGGAACAATTTAACAGAACACAAAAACATCTACTATCTACGAACACATTCATTGATTTGAGTGTCTGACATCAGAAAATTTTATACGTCACATAAATTTGTCGTTCAATGTGCATACAAACGATTTTAAAATTTTACATAGGCAATGTTAGTCATTCTCAAGAAGTAAATGGAAAGGAGCGAAAACCGCTACATTTGGTCATCTTAAGTTTTAATACATTTTATTCCGTTTAGTTCCTTTCTTCATAAGTGTAGAGGAGAACGGCAGTTGTCCGCATGTAAACTTCTAGCATTTGTCACCAATATGAGTACATCGCAATCCGTTACTGTTTCAACACCCAGGGGTGTTTCATGTGTGTATTCTAAAACAATTATTATTTTTTCTCTCTTTTTTAGCAATGCATCACTCTCTACTGTCCTTATCTATTATTCTATATTCTGCTACTCCATCCAGATTATCGTGTATACCATGAGGGTTCGGATTGGGGGTGTTGTTTATTTCTGTATTCTTTAAATTGTTTATGTCACGTTTCTTCCGTGACGTTTTTTCATTTTACCTTTTATTTATCTTACTCATTATTCTTTCTCTATTCTTTATATTTTAGCATCCCAATATATTTTACTTACTGATGTTTAGTTACATTACGACGTTTATCTCTGATTTATATACTGGTTACCAATGTAGATGACAAGTTGGTGTCATGCATGACAATTAAACAGAATCCACATGACATATGCGACCATTCTTGGATGAAATTAACATTACTTTAATATTACACTTTTTGAAACCGTTTTTATCAATTTTCTATTTCCATTGTTTAAATTGTTCATTGTTCACAGTGGCGGATCCAGCCATTTTAAAAAGGGGAGGGGGGTCCCAACCCAGAGTAAAAAAAGGGGTTCCAACTATATACTCCCATTCAAATGCATTGATCGGCAAAAAAAGGGGGGTTCCAACCCCCGGAACCCCCCCCCCCCCCCCCCTTTTGGATCCGCCACTGGTTCATGTGTTGTTTCCGTATATTTTAGCCGCTCGTCTTGAGCCTACACATTTGATCCGATAACACCCCATATAGCAATAAAATTATACTTTTATTGCCATTCATAACTCTTAACAGACCAATTAACAGACCGGGTTTTATACATCCGACCCATTAACAGACCAGGTTTTAATTAAAGATTGATTTATGTCACCAAAATACAGATTTTCGTGAAGATCTTTTACACAATGATTTCAGTATGGTAAACAAACATAATGCCTGTCTTTTTCCGATGTTTAAAATATTGCATGCATGTAAGTTCAACCAACGTGTCATTTTGTGTACAGTTTGTGTGTGTAAAATGTGTATAAATTTATTGATGAGTAACCCACTTTTTCATTTTATAGATCGTACATTGAAGCTAGAAAAATAATAATTACACCACTGGATTCAGTACATTAAATTGTTTTGTTAGACATGAATATTTTTTATGATAAACATATATTTAAAAAGTTATACAGTGAAACATGCTGAACTTTCAATGATTTTCTCGATAACACCTGATTAACAGACTTTAGCCAACCCGATTAACAGACCAACCGCCGATATAGCCGCATACTCAATATAGATTAACCGACCAAACTCTCGGTTAGCCGAGTGTCGGCCGTGTAATAGTATGTATACGGAGTCTTCCGAATAAGATTATTTGCTATCGAAATTCGGATTGGTGTTGGAATACGTGGAAGTTAGATGTCACTTTTATACAAAGGACAGATTCATTGTAATATGGCGGGGTAAGGAATGTTTGATAATGCCCAAACTGTCTACAAGCATTGAACAGTTTAAAGGTAATGGGTCTTTCCACCAAGCTTATAGTTGTAGTTATTTCTTTCAAATATAATTATATGTATATTTCCGGTTTATTTTTGTTTAGTTTCTTTCATAACAAAATGCATGCTAATTATTCATGAACATTTAGAAAAACAATATTTTGGAAAATACAATGAGAACTCCTACCTGCATTATGAAAGGAAAGACAACATCAAACATGATCTTAAACTTTGTATTTTGTAATTTCTGTGGTTATATTACATCATTATAATAATAGTATGAAAGGAAATCACATAAGGATGTAATTGTTATATAAATACATTTAAATTGAAATATATTTTAGATATCAGCCTGAGAAAACATAGATTCGTGTGTAATACGTTTTTTGTTTCTTTTTGGTTATGGGAGCCCTCACCATTTAAATATGTTATCTATACTAGTAAAAATCAATATTCCAAAATCCACAGAAAAGCCTCACTTCTTTAATTCTATGAATAGGTTATGAAGGGTGGGAGAAGACAACTCGTCGACAGTAGTATACAAAGTATAGTATATACGTTGTTTCGGACAGAATGCACGCGCCTGCTCGGTTAAAACAGGTTTTTATACGCCCGTCAAAATTTTGACGGGACGTATTATGGTATACAAATGTCCGGTGTCCGTCCGTCCGTCCGTCTGTCTGTCCGTCTGTCCGTCTGTCTGTCTGGCGTAAACATGTCGCACCGTAACTTGAGAACGACTTATCCAAATTTCATGAAACTTAACATAGTTGTTTCTTATGATGGTCAAATGATCGACTAATTTGTTGCTAAGGTAGCAGCAACCATTTCTGATGAAGAGCATTGTTTATTTCATGATGTGTTTAAACTGGGGTGTCCTTTCGCGCACGTTTCGCCCAATAGTGTTCCATATATGCTCGATATGGTTCAAATCCGGGCTACGATCCGTCCAAGGAAAATGAACCGAGTTCCATTGGAACAATGGATCTTCCTCCACGATGCTAATTGTCAACTTTAGCGAGCTCTGCACTACATTGGATACGGAAAACTGTGTGTCTGTTTATAAGCAAAGGTCTCTGAAATGATCTTATCGCACGATAACCAGTAGCGATGAGTCGATCTCGAACAGTTCTTGTTAAAAAGCTCCTGTATGCCCACCACCCTGTTTTTAGGATTGTATTGTATGCAATGGGTTTCCTTCTGATCAACCTTCATTATGCTTGATTTTCCCTAGCAAATGGTATAGGAGGTCTTCTTTATCTCGGAAGGTCTTGAACATCGTTTAGTGCCTTATTTTTAACTCAAAACGACTTATAGAGGAATGGTGATGACCAATTATACGGTCCGTGTATATCTGCGTCCATTCGTTTTTCGTTTTGAAATATCAAAAACAAAAAACAAAAAACGAAAGTGTTTTCGTTTTTCGTTTTTGATTTCATAAAAACCAAAATGAAAATCGAAAGTGTTTTCATTTTTCGTTTTTGATCTCTTAAAAACCAAAATGAAAAACAAAAGTGTTTTCGTTTTTCGATTTTGATTTGACAAACAAAAAACGAAAAACAAAAGTATTTTCATTTTTCAATTTTGATTTCTCAAAAACTAAAATCGAAAAATGAAAGTGTTTTCATTTTTCATTTTTGATTTCACAAAAACAAAAAACGAAAAACGAAAGTGTATTTATGTTATCTTTCCAACACAGTTTAATTGTCATTCCAAAAATGACAATGTTGTCATTTGTCATTCATTTAAAGGTCGTTAAAGTATACATGCACAGCGGTTGTCAGATCAATACTACTTTAATCGAAGATAATGTCGACGGATGCAAAAGTCTTTATCAATCTAAACAATAAGGGTGCGTGATCTTTACTTTTAAGTTTGGAGAGGTTAATCTAAGATGATAATATTGTAGCGTAACTAGCCTCTTTTACAAATAAAGCAAACTATATATTGTTGGCGCGGGAAGGGCTCAAGGACTCCAGAAGAACTGGAAAAAATTATACAAAACCCTTTCTTAATCTAAAGCGCAAGTTTTAATTTATCTATTTTATTATGTTCTGGTCTCGGAGCAAAATGTATAGATACAGTGTAAGACTTTTAGTATTTACATGATTTATGAACAATATCAAAAGACATATTTAGGATGATGAAAAAAATAATATAATCCACAAAGTCAAGTGTGTGGCTATTGTTAGTTTAAACATATTTATTCATAGTGGATTGGAAATGTTCTCACCGGAACGGTGATCGAACCAGGAACTTATGTTTTTGTATAGTCTGATGCACTAACCTATGTTACTCTTGTATAATGAGGATCAATGGTCTACAATGTAGTTCCTCGTTGAAGACCCTCCAGCTCCTTTCAAGATGAAGAACAGGCATAAAAGCCCTGTTCATTAAACATTTGTATTTTTTCTATATATTGTGTGCGATTTTGTCCCGTGTACATTTACTCCACATCTCTTTATTTTCTATTTCGGACCTGGACACGGCTCAATGCTAGTTTAGACCTCCAATGTTAAAGGTCATATGTTTTTTTTTAAATTATATGATGTCGTGGGATTGGGATTTTTAGCTTTAATGTAAACCATGTCAGGTTTTTAACTTGTATTTACAGCAAAGATAGCCAGTTTTGTGTTTTGTAATATACTGTACCAGTTAGATTTTACTTGTCCGGTCGCATATGAACTTCTCAAAACATCTTCCGAACAATATCTGGACGTCGATTTCGTGGGCATGTA
Source organism: Mytilus edulis (assembly GCA_019925275.1). Taxonomy (NCBI): domain Eukaryota; kingdom Metazoa; phylum Mollusca; class Bivalvia; order Mytilida; family Mytilidae; genus Mytilus; species Mytilus edulis. Next base: position 109,016,561 of record CM034361.1, on the reverse strand, counting down.
CAATTGCTAAACCACACTTGAACGTTCTTTAGTCCTCGTAGATCTATTCCAACTTGAAGTATTTTTAAGTCTACGACAAGCAGAAATGATATTTTATACCATTAAATATTGAAGCCATAGTCATGAAGATCGATTACTTGATTGATGTTCCGTTAACGTAGCCGCAGAACAAAAACGCGAGAGCTACTTTTGAATATTTCTACAATTTTAAGTAGTTTACCACTCACATACACAATAATATTTTCAACATTTATTAAAATATATTTTTTTTTTACACTTTTTAACTTTTATGTTGTTTTAAAATATCAATTTGACTTGAATTTGGGATCCCGCTAACATGTTTAACCCCGCCACATTCAAAATGTATGTGCCTGTCCCAAGTCAGGAGCCTGTAATTCAGTGGTTGTCGTTTGTTTATGTGTTACATTTTTGTTTTTCGTAATTTAGTTTTCTTGTTTGAATTGTTTTACATTGTCATTTCGGGGCCTTTTATATCTGACTATGCGGTATGGGCTTTGCTCATTGTTGAAGGCCGTACGATGACCTATAGTTGATAATTTCTGTGTTACATGTATGTTGGTCTCTTGTGGAGAGTTGTCTCATTGACAATCATACCAACATCTTCTTTTTTATATTTATATCAGTATATCAAATAAACATGTATATACCAAGCTAAGTCAGTTCATACCTTGTTTTTCGTCTGACTATACAAAAGGCGAGGAGAGCTACTTAATAGATCAGGTTGACTGATAAGATGTCTATATAAAGTAATGGGACAATGCATGGCATGAAGACATCACCAAATCACCGTATGCAATACTCAAAAAGACATCCAGAGCTTACCATATAGTCATCAACTACCCACCAACAGGCCGTGAGCTTTGGTTGGCTCTTAACTCAAATCCAAGAGCACAGCAAAATGTCAAAATATTCTATTCAAACTGGGTGACCTGGGAGAAAAACATTGAAATTTTCCAAAGAAACACACACACTCTTCAACTTTTAATAAGGAGATTTGGTATTAATGCAAATGAGTCAACTATCCAACAAAGTTCAAATGTAGTGGATGTAAGCAATTATATATAGGCAACCATATAATCTTCAACAATGAGAAAAAACATACGTTATTGTCGGCTACAATAGTCCATGAATTGAAAAATATGAAACAGTTCAATTGAGAAAAAAACAGCCTATTTTAAAACAACATGAATTACGAAAAACACATATAAAAGACATCAACAAACGAAAACCATTGAACTGCATGTTCCTGAGTTGGAGCAGGCACATGCAATATATTGTGGCGTTTAACATGCTTGTAAACAGCCGGGACAGTTTTGTTACATCAGTGGAAAAGGGCTTAATGTATGAGATCGATACAAAACAGAAGGGAAAAAAGGTCTAACAAAAACACATACCGAATGTGGCAGGGTATTTTTACCTCGTTTTCAAACAATCAAAGTACTGAAGTACTGAACATCGAATGACTGCAAGTTCTTTTGGATTGTCACAAGCACTTGTCTCAGAAAAAAATCACATCTCTATACTTGAAAGTGAAGTTAATGTACAGATATATTTTTTTTGAAACTCAGTACACATATTCTATATCATATGATCTTTTTAATTTCAATGCCAAATATAGAGTTCTGACCCTCAATTCCACGGTCCACTAGACATGGAAAATGATTGTGCTAGTGGGGCATTTATGTGGTATGGACACATTCTTATTCAAATCCTGTATTAAAGAAGTCAGTAAATTTACTACAGATAACACTACATTTGTAAATTAGACGAACTAATCTAATCAAAATGTATATCTCTAATTTCGTAATACTATGTTTGTCTCTAATATTTAATTAACTGTGCATTTGTATTCAGATATCGCAGATCAAATTTATTTCATTGTTTAATCATACGTTTTTTGATTGAGTTAAGTCTGCCAATTGATATTTTATCGTATGTTTTTCTTTGTTGTGATGTTATGCTATTGTTTCAAAAAAAAGGGAGAAGGTTTGGATCCATTAAAACGTTTAATCCCGCTGCAAATGTTTGCACCTGTCCTAAGTCAGGAATCTGTTGTACAGTAGTTGTCGTTTGTTTATGTAATATATACGTGTTTCTCGTTTCTCGTTTTGTTCATAAAGATTAGACCGTTGGTTTTCCCGTTTGAATGGTTTTACACTAGTAATTTTGGGGCCCTTTATAGCTTGTTGTTCGGTGTGAGCTAAGGCTCCGTGTTGAAGGCCGTACTTTAACCTATAATGGTTTACTTTTTAAATTGTTATTTGTATGGAGAGTTGTCTCATTGGCACTCACACCACATCTTCCTATATCTATGAGAAAATTAATATATATATTAATTTTAATAAGATTGTTGAACGAACGCGTTCAATCTTAGGATTTTATTCTTGTCATTTTTTCCGACCGAGCAGAGCGAGTCGACAACAATTAAAAAGATGTCTTTCAAGCCAAAGTTAATATGTTTGCTATACACACATATGATTTTATTTAACTTGGTTATCAATTGTTAATCAAAAATACAATCCTAGATAATAAAAAATCATGAAATATTTGGTCTAGTAATAAAAAAATCACACAAAAAACAGTAGTTGTCGTTTGTTGATGTCGTTCTCGCTTCTCGTTTTTTAGCTCACCTGGCCCGAAGTGTCAAGTGAGCTTTTCTTATATCTTGGCGTCCGTCGTCCGTCGTCGTAACTTTTACAAAAATCTTCTCCTCTGAAACTACTGAGCCAAATTCAACCAAACTTAGCCACCCTCATCATTGAGATATCTAGTATAACAAATGTGTCCGGTGACCTTGCCAACTAACCAAGATGGTCGCCATGGATAAAAATAGAACATAGGAGTAACATGAAGATTTTGGCTTATATCTCAGAAATCAAAGCATTAAGAGCAAATCTGACATGGGTAAAATTGTTTAATAGGTCATTATCTATCTGCCCGGAAATTTTCAGATGCATCAGACAACCTGTTGTTATGTTGCTGCCCCTGAATTGGTAATTTTAAGAAAATTTTGCAGCTTTTGGTTATTTTCTTGAATATTATTACAGATATCGATATATTTGATTGGGGTCTGGAGCTGGCATGTCAGTTACTGCTAGTAGTTCTTTGTTAATTTATGAATCATATTCGTTTTGTGTAGTTTCTTTTGTTTATTATTTTGTCATCGGACTCTGATTTCTTTTAAACTGAGTTTCTCTGTGCATATTGTTGTGTGTTTGTTTATTCTACATGAGCTAGATATAATTGTATAGCGGGAGGGTTGAGATCTAACAAAGCATGTTTAGCCCCGCCGTATTTTTGCGCCTGTCCCAAGACAGTAGACTCTGATCTTTGTTATTTTTGTTATTTTTTTTTGTCTAAGTTAAGTGTGACGTCCATTTTTACATTACTAGTATATATTTTTATTTAGAGACCAGCTGAAGCCCGGATTTTCTCGTTGTGTTGAAGACTCGTTGGTGGCCTTCGGCTGTGCTCTTTGGTTAGGCTGACTGTTGTTTCTTTGACACATTTTTTATTTTCATTCTCAATTTTATTGATTGATCAATTGATTGATTGATTGATTGATTGATTGATTCATTCATTCATTCAATCATTCATTGATCATTTTACTACAAGCAAAAGTCATGATCATTTGAGAATCCTTTATTTGTATTGTAGTGTTAATTTCACCAATGAAACTCGACATTTATGTTTGTCTTAATATTAAATTTCTTTGTAAACTCTAAAATTACCGTCTGATTATAATAAGACACGCAAGAATAAAAACAAATATTTGGCCTTCAATGTCTCAACCTTTTTTAATGTGAGTAACTTCATTGTTCGCTTAGATTTCGATTTTGATATTATTTTTGCAAGTTTCCATAAAAGATTTCCGGTAATTGTTCTGCATAAAACTCTATGGGAAAACACATTAACTAAATTTTCCAAACGTTTATTGGAACCGAATGATTTGGCAAGGTGTTGCAACCTGTAATGTAAAAATGTTACAGCCGATTGCACTGAGTGTGTAGGCAAAGGTAGCCTATCCTTGGTTAGCTTGCTTGTATTATTAGGTTAGGTAAACTACCCTCCTTTAAGAGTAGACTAGTTCGACAAATAACCAATCAATCTGTCTGTAGGACTAGGCTCCTTCTACACGAGGGTGGTATACCTTACCTAGTTACTTCATAGTTCAGCTAACAAACAAGCGATCCAAAGATATTACCTTTGTCTACACACTCAATGTAATCGGCTGTAATGAAAATGCGGAGTTTGTGAGACCAGGCTCAAGCAACCAGTCGGTAGCAGTCAGTTTTCAAATATATAAAAACAAATATTGCATAAGACTCAAATGTACTTAAAATGTTTTTATTAATATATAACCACTATATCATCAGTTTTTAAAATTTCATTTCTGGTTTATTTAAGAATTGAATGCTTTTTTTTGTTACTTCATTGAGGTGTAAAGCGATGACCGAAATACATTTTGTATGAAAAGCGGAAGCGCTTCATTCAGAAAATGTACGCACGGCAACGCTTTTACAACCCTATGAAGTTACAAAAAGAAGTCAATATTTATAATTACATGTTTTAGCTAGGATCATGAAAACACGACTTTTATCAAGTTTTTATTAAATTCACCTTTGCACTTTATTGTTGGACCTCGTGTCATCATGAATAATGATTTTCGTTGTGTAATGTAACATGAAATGTGCAGTTAGCCAATCAGAATAACGAATTATAATGAAACATACATCTTATGTTATTATTAGTTATATAAAGCCAAAATCAATCGCTTCGCTATATTACACAGCGTACTGTCCGCTTTACATTTTAAATAGTCAACACTTGGAGTGTTTATAGAATCGTAAATAATTATGATTTTTTTTAATGATGGCAAAATTGCACTATTGGGTGAAATAGCTTTCCTTATTATCGGCATCCTGTCAAATAGTTCATGAAAAGTAATAAGACTGTATACTTTTTGGTGATGATTCAAAACTTTATTTTGGAGTTATTGAGTATTTTGTTAAACAGGGGAGGTTTTTTTTTACATGTCGCGCCGTATCTCAAAAATAATTTATGATTATTGCTTAAAACTTTACACACTTCTTTGTTATATTAATCTTAAGATCTGTATACTTTTTGGTTTTGATTCAAAATTTTATTTTAGTGATATTTAGTTTTTCGAAAAAAAACAGGGTTGGGGGTTTCACATGTCCCGCCGTGTCTCAAAAACAATATATGGTTATTGCTTAAAACTTTCTCAGAAACTATTTATGATTATTGCATAAAACTTCCACACAAAACGTCGGGCGTATCATGCGCTCATGGCGCAGCTGTTTATTTTTCAAACGGCTCCTGAAAATTTGATGAATTCAAGATGTACGGACATACAGAACATATTCATATAACAACCGGGTGTTAAATCAAACATCACACACATTTACAACGATTTTTCAAAAATATCGTCCAAAAATGCGCATGCGTGAACAAAGTTGCTTTTAAAACAGATTTTTTTTATTGAAAGGAGTAGGTCCAGTAATTAAGAACCCTTTTTGGCCCCAAAATATATCAGTTTTACAAAAATGTTAAAATGTAAACTTTTTGTTATTTTTTGGATAGTAGAATGTTTCTGCTACATAAATATGGACTGTTTTTGATAATACAATGCAAATATATTGGGTACTAGCACCATTAAGTCATGCTAAATTACTAAAATCTTCACAATTCCAGCATTTTAGTTAAATTTTAGACGGTTTCCGTGTAAAACGAAAGTGGCCGCATTCGTGTTCATCCAAAATATTCAAATGGAAGTTGTATTTGATGATAATACATAACATATATAAAGATTGAGGATGAACACGGATGCGGCCAATTTCATTTTTGACAAAAAGCATCTGACAAGTGGCATTTTTTCGCATTTTTGGTTGATTTTTCATATTTGAGCTTAAATCGGATTGTTTTTAATGACTAAATAAGTTAAAATCGTCAGATGAAACTAAAATTTGAGGCCAAAATCGGTCCTTACCGGACCAACTCCTTTGTAGAGATACTACATATCTAGAAACTTTTTGTTCATGTATCATATTCCACATGTTATCTGGAACACATCATGACTTTTAGATATAATCTAGGAGTGTTTAGTTATAACTCCACACAACAATTATTTCAACACTAGCAAAGCTAAACCTTTAGACCCGAATTAAATCATTGTTGCACCTCGAGCTCTTACCTCTTACATGTACCTCATTATCAAAACCAGCACAAACAATAACATCCTGCAATTATTGGAACTCTCTTTTATGGAATATGAATTTTAAGACACTTATCATATTTTACTTATCTATACATTTGTTAGACACCTACTTCGGTGTTGAGAGCTTCCTGCCAATTTAAAAGTCATACACTATCAATAGAATGACTTTTAAATCCCTCTCACCAACATAAGTACCATCATTCAGACATGCAAGTCATAACACATTTAATTTAAGAATGACTACAGAAACATTATATGTCATCCCAAAAATTATAAATATGAGACCTCTGAGAAAGAAGCATTGCTTGATCTATTTGCAATCTTGCTAGCAAATTCCTGTGTCCCTGAACCAAACCCTGGTTGTAGAGCACAACATTTCCTTGTGGAATTTGCAGTTAGAGAGTCACCTGGAAAACTGCAGGTGTGTTCTGCGATTATAGCGACAAATGGTACCAGAAAACTGCTTAGGTATGGATAGTCATACCAGGGTCTACAAAATTTAACATAGGAATGTTATCTTTTCGGAATGCCTAATTTCCCACGTAGACAAACCTTCAAACGATCAGACCCTTAAAGTCTTGTCTGACACAATAAACTGCCAATCAATAAAACACTAAATCAGGTAAAAAAATATATTTTTAACCACCAAAATATACATGTAGATGTGTGTGCTGTGATTCATGCGAGAAATGCTATCATAAAGAATACATAGGTATGAACATTTTTTTGTATCAGGGTTTAAATAAAGCACAATGAGAATGTGATCAACATTACTCCACACGTCTATTTAATGCATCTATAGTTATGAATATGAATAATTTCAAAACAAAGGTATTAAATACCATGAAAGAGTCAATTTCTACTAAAATGATAAATAACACCAAACAGAAACTACCATGCGTTAAAAAAGAGATAAAATCACTGATTAGAAAAAGGAATAAATTTTTAAAGAAAATGAAAACAAACTTGCACAAAACATAAATAAGTTTTTGAATCACTGAGGAGGGTGGACTCAACAACTGCATGATAGATACATATGTATAAAATGTTTTGTTCTTTTTATTGTTTTTTATGATGTATTGTAAAAAAATTTTGTTGAGTTACAATGTAGGTATGTCTTCAACCCTATTGGGGTATAAATGTGCATGTATTCAATAAAATTAATAAAAAGTACAGAGGACACAAATAAATTACTTCAGACAGAGACAAGAAAAGCTAATGGACATTTCTGGAAAAAGTCATGGGTTACGACGAAGGCTTACAAATTTCGCAAAAACAGAAAACATTTTGGAATTATATAAGGTCCACCAAAAAGACAGCTGAGGAGATCTAAGTGAATGTCAATAGATGGCACAAAAGAAACAGCTGAAATACAAAATAAACAATACGGTTACCACTCTGTTTTACACCTGAAAATGATTAAGAACAAATACCAACTCTTTCAGACAACTATTTATTTATGGCAAACATACATGTAACATCTAATGGCATGGACAAACTTTTAAAAATCTTGATCCATATAAAGCTACAGGTCAAGATGAAATACAAGAACGCATTCTTAAAAAATATTCCATCAGAATTTGCATTTCCTCTCACTTTCATTTTTAATACATCGTTCTTGAAAGTGAATGTACCAACAGGCAGGCACTTTTTTTTTTACAAAAAGGTGAAAAATATCTAGCCAGTAACTACAGACTTGTCTCAATAACCTGTATATGCTGCCAACTGCTTGAATACATCATTGTATGTAACATACTAAAACATCTGAACAAACATAATATCATTGTGGAGCAAAACGCAGCTGTAAAACACAGCTACCTAAATCATTTGTACATTAAGTCATGAATAACAAAAGGCATAATAATCGCCATAATGTCGTACAAACTGATCTTATTAATTTAAACTTTTCAAAGGCATTTGACAAGGTACAAAGAAAATATTAAGGAAGATGGATAATTATGACATCAGGGGAAATACATGGGCATCAGCTTTCCTTAATAATAGAACGCAATAAGTTGTCCTTGACGGAGATGTATTTAGTAAAATGCCTGTGGTAAGTGGGGTGCCTCAACGCTCAGTCTTAATTAATGACCTCTCTGCAACGGTAACACAAAACACGCTTATTTGCAGACGACTGTATTTTATGCAGAAATATAACAAGAGGCTCTTAAGAGCCTGAGTCGCTCACCTTGGTCTATGTGCATACATGTATTAAACAAAGGACACAGATGGATTCATGACGAAATTGTGTTTTGATGATAGTGATGTGTTTGTAGATCTTACTTTACTGAACATTCTTGCTACTTACAATTTTCTCTATCTATAATAAACTTGGCCCTTTAGTTACACACAGGAAAATATTTTGTAAAAATTGACAAAAATTTATAAAATTAATAAAAATTGTTAAAAATTGACTATAAAGGGCAATAACTCTTTGAGGGGGTCAACTGACCATTTAGGTGATGTTGACTTATTTGTAGATATAACTTTGCTGATCATTATTGCTGTTGACAGTTTATCCCTATCTATACTAATATTAAAGAAAATAACCAAAAACAGCAAAATTTCTTTAAAAATTCCCAATTGTGGGGCAGCAACCCAACAACTCATTGTCAAATTCATCTCAAAATTTCAGAGCAGATAATTATCAACAATTTTACCACATGTCATTTGCTCTAAATGCTTTGGTTTTTGAGTGATAAGCCACAAACTGCATTTAACCTCTATGTTCTATTTTTAGCCATGGAGGCCATCTTGGTTGGTTGGCCGGGTCACCGGACACAATTTTTAAACTAGATACCCCAATGATGATTGTGGCCAAGTTTGGTTTAATTTGGCTCAGTTGTTTCAGAGGAGAAGATTTTTGTAAAAGATAACTAAGATTTACGATAAAGGGCAATAACTCCTAAAGGGGTCAACAGACCATTTTGGTCCTGTTGACTTATTTGTAGATCTTACTTTGCTCAAAGTTTTTGCTGTTTACAGTTTATCTCTATCTATAATAATATTCAAGATAATAATCAAAAACAGCAAAATTTCCTTAAAATTAATAATTCAGGGGTAGCAACCTATCAACGGGTTGTCCGATTCATCTCAAAATTTCAGGGCAGATAAATCTTCACCTGATAAACAATTTTGGTTTTGAGTTATAGGCCAAAAACTGCATTTTACCCCTATGTTCTATTTTTAGCCATGGCGACCATCTTGGTTGGTTGGGCCGGTCACCGGACACAATTTTTAAACTATATACCCTAATAATGATTTTGGCCATGTTTGGTTAAATTTGGCACTGCAGTTTCAGAGAAGAAGATTTTTGTAAAAGTTAACGACGACGGACGACGGACGCCGGGCGACGACCGACGCCGGACGCCAAGTGATGAGAAAAGCTCACTTGGCCCTTCGGGCCAGTGAGCTAAAAAATCAACAAGATTGTACCATCTTACAAAATGATATAAACTGCCTAGCCAAATGGGAACAAACTATGGGTATGCAATTCCACCCAGAAAAAATGCAACTCTTTCACCGTAACCAGATCAGAGTCACTATTCAAACACGACAATGTATTAGAAGGTTACATTTTAAAATCCGTCAATACGTACTGCAAACTATCTTGGTATCACCTTATTTAACAACATGTCTAATGGTACCCATATCAACAACATTACTGAGAAAAATAAGATCTTGTGTGGATGAAACGGAACGCATGTCTGGCATATTAAATGTTAAACCTGGTACTTTATGTTAGCTATTATTCGTTTGTTTCTCTGCCCTATATTATCTCTCATTTCTTTGTATTGTAGTCCTGTCATGTAATGTTATCATTTTAATGTTATATTTAACATTGCCATAAAAGCCGATGGTTTATCATGCCACAAAACCAAGTTCAACCCACCATTTTTTTTTTTTATTAAAATGTCCTGTACCAAGTCAGAAAATTGCTATTGTTATATTATAGTTCGTTTTTGTGTATGTTACATTTTCATATTGTCTTTCTGCTGTGTCGTAGTACTCTTATATTTGATGTGTTTCCCTCAGTTTTAGTTTGTAACCCGGATTTGGTTTTTTTTCTCAAGCGATTTATGAAGTACGAACAGCGGTATACTACTGCTGATTTTATTTTTTGGGCTTTCAAAATTGAAACTTAAAAATAATTTAGGAAGAAACAAAACGTTGGGCTTTTTATAAATCCATGGCACGATAGAATTTATAATACTGCTCTTCAGTTTGGTCCCCCCCTCACTCCCACACAACATTGAAAAAGAACAAAGAAGGGCACCACGCTATGTCAGCAAAAGGTACCATAACACCAGAAGTACTAGTGTCACTGCCATCTTCAATCGAAACTCGTCGAAACAACATATCGAGAACCAATGATGTACAAAACCTCACACAAACGTATTGTAGTAGATTCAAACCTTTAAGATTGACAACAGCCGGTCAAAAGCACCAGATTCACCAATTTATTCAATACCAAACATTTCCAACAAGAACAGATTACTTCAAGTACAGCTTTTTTTCCATTTACGATTATACTGTGTTATTCACTTCCACAAAAGGTCATCAGTGTTAACTCCATGGATCAGTTTACAAAAATTATTCAAAGTAAGTATATTTAGATATCTAACCTGTTTGTAAATATGTAAATGTGATTACTTATTTTTTTGCACACACTTTTTTTTAATTGTTGCATTCACAAATTGTTATGTTTTATCCTTTGTATCCTGACAGCCTCGATTTACACTACGGAATGCCTACTTAGGAAAGAAATTTCCTTACGAATTCTGGTGTAAATCGTGGGCAACAACCAAATTTTCTCTTATACATGTACGTTCTTCATGCAAAAAGTTTTTGTTGACCAAGACAAGCTTTAATTTTACACAAATACTTACCTCATAGTGAAAATACAATTCAGCACACCAGGACTCTATCTACAACAACAGAACTATTGAAGGTTGAACATATATTTAACTGATCAACTAAGTAACAAAGTAACTGAAGCTGTATAAACCTACTACTAGATGAAGAACAGTAAAAAAAAACATCCACGGACAGGAGCACACAACAACTGATCTTACTTCTACTCTGTGGTAAATAACATAACCCAGACCTAACACGACAAAGATTGCATGCACAATTTGTTAAAAAGCTAGCAAATTGACATCTATACCTTGCAATAATTGTTTCAAATAGACACACAGAAGACGTACTAGAATGTCTACAACATAATTCAGCAAATTAGAAAAAAAATAATAAGAGACGTGGACTTACCAATCTTGTTCCAAACCAAACAACTCTTCAATACAAATATACGTTATACCGAAAGCAGATAATAGCAAACATTCAACGCTTAACATATCAACCAATCTTTTAATGGCACACAGTATATCATAAGCATTCATTCAATCAACACGAAGATCCACCATAAATTCCCCATCATTTTACCCCTCAACTGTCAGTACAGAATCCTATACATAAATTTCCGAAGCCTAAGGAAAAAAAGACAAACTCCTAAAAGAAAATTAATAGATTAAACTGAACCAGATATAATCATTGGCATAGAAACATGGTTAGACTCAAATATTGAGTCAAGCGAGATATAATCACTGATTATCTTAAGCCCCAGTTCCACTAGACCATGATCGCACAACGCTCACCGCAATGTTAAATAAATTCAGATCGTGATGCGGTTGCGGCATGAGCGGCATGTAAATGTAAATTTCCGATGCTTCACGATGCTACTACGTCCTCATTACGATTCTATAACGATCCCACTACTATTATACCACGTTCTCACCGCGCTTATTCTGAGACCTCACTACACTTATCAAGATCATTCTACGGTCATCGCGTTCTCACTACGATCATACCGTGTGATGAGGACGACAAGGGCGTGCTAAAATCGTAATATGGTCTTTAATAGCGTGGTGTAAACGTGGTATAGTCGTAGTGGAAGTGTAGTTTGGTCGTGGTGAGAACGCAATGGTCGTAGTGAGGTCGTTATAACGTTGCCGTGAGATCGTAGCGCAGCCTCAACGAATAGAACCACGTTTTCGCTACGCTCTCTCTACGATGGTACAGCCACCATTCCGATCTTATTACGACCTTAGTGAGCTTTCACTACGCTTTTACTACGACCTGATTTCGCAACGACCGCGACAAGAATGTTCTGAACAAGTTCAAAATTTGCCACGCTCATCACGATCTTGAATACCTCACCACGACCGTGGTCCGACATTACTGCGATCTACAAGATCTTACTACAATCATCAAAATTTGCATTTATTCACATATCGTAGTGCGATCGTGGCCTAGTAGGACTGCGGTATTAGCTATGATATGGAACGCGGAGATCGTCCAAAAGAGGAATAATAATAGCTGCTAAAACAATTACAGCAAGGGAACATCACAATAAGCAAAAACATGGAATTATTAACTGGATCATAACTAAAAAAAAGGAAAAACATGATGCTTTTACATTGTAGGTGCTTTCAATCGACAATCGAATAAAGCTAACGACACATCTGAACCAGATTTGGTTGGAATTTATTTATTAAAGAGAGATGGCTCCCAACCACATCAAGCCGGTTGCCACGAAGAGTACCAAAATGAAATTGTGGGCATTGGGATTATTAGTTCAGTCATAACCCTTATCGGAGTTATCTTTTAAAACAATCTGATAATATATAAGAACCAGATAGATTGACATTCTTCTTCTTCTTCTTCTTCTTCTTCTTCTTCTTCTTCTTCTTCTTCTTCTTCTTCTTCTTCTTCTTCTTCTTCTTCTTCTTCTTTTTGTTTTTTTTCCGCCACTTTAAAAATGAACTTATCCGCAGCGTTTCTCCACAACCGCCTGTCAGATTTACCTAGGGTTTCATAGAATGTTAGACCAATATGTCAAGGTGAGTCATCAATCTTTCGTTTGTGCATTTGGGTCTATTAATGGGTATGTTGGGGACAGAAAGAAGGGAGGGGTTTACTATAGAATCCTATGGGATTTTATTTTCTAAAATTTTCAAATGAATATAACTTGAAAATTGTTAGTGATAGACACGCGCAGTCTTCGGAAATGATAAAAGGACAATAAAACAAATCATATAAAATATAGGAGGCTATATGAGGAGTCACCCATCCCATTCAATTTGAAAATGTGCTATTATCTTGTAAACGGTCTAGATCCCAACCCCTAAACCATATATATTCTTGTAGAGAACAATTAAACTAATCAAATGAAATTCAAGGAAAGTCTCTGAGGGTCACCCCCACCCCATTCAATTTGAGAATGTGCAATGACTTTGTTAACGCTCCAGATCCCCACCCTTAAACCATATCTATTCTTGTAGGGGACAATAAAACAAATCAAATGAAATAAAAGGGAAGTCCCTAGGAGGTCACCCCACCCCCTCTTGTTTGAAAACTTGTAAACGATCAAGATCCCTACCTCTAAACCATATATATTCTTGTATGGGACAATAAAACTAATCAAATGAAATTCAAGGGAAGTCCCTGGGGGTCACCAACACCCCGTTCTATGGAGAATGTGCTATTATCTTGTAAACGGTCCAGATCCCCACCCCTAAACCATATATATTCTTGTAGGGGACAATTAAACAAATGAAATGCAATAAAAAGGAAGTCTCTAGGGGGTCACCCAATCCTCTCTTGTTTAAAAACTTGTAAACGGTCAAGATCCCCATCCCTAAACCATATATATTCTTGTATGGACGCACATCAAATGAAATATAGGGAGAGTCCATGGGGGTCACCCAACCCTCACATGTTTGAAAAACTTTTAAATGGTTGAGATCCCCACCCCTAAACCATATATATTCTTGTATGGGACAATAAAACAAATCAAATGAAACGAAGGTAAAGTCCCTGGTAGTCCCCACCATACCCCTCCTCTTTGAAGACTTGTAAATGAATGGGACCATAGGAATGGTGACTTATGGGAGCCTTGTTTTGGAGACTACGTAACAGTATCCTGTTACAATTACTTCTTGTTTTTGTAAGTGATGTTATACCAATTTGATACATTATTTTGTTCAGTGAAGATCCGGAGCACTCAATCTTTTAATGAAAAAAAAAAACATCACCCGTCCCGTTTTACGTGGTGAAAATCTCAACATTGCGATTATTAAAGTTTTTTTAGGACAAGTTGTATTTTTATTGATCTGAAATAATAATGTATGCAAGTGTCTATAAAAAAATCAAACTGATAAAACATATATATAAAAAATTGTGGTTCATTCATTTATAATAAATCGTGATTCCAAAGTTCATAAAAAAATCCCTAAAACAAGATTTTTTAATTTTTTTTCTTAAAAACACCCACAAAAAAACCAAAAAATATCTCTAATCTGGATCCATCGTTTCATTAAAAAAAATGTGAACTTAAGGATTAACTTTTTGCATTATAATGAGATTATAAAATTGATATGCCCCGTACTCGTTTTTTACGGAAATGTGCGTCATGTATTCACCATGTCATGTCTGTAAAACACAAATGAAGGCAACAGTAGTATACCGCGGTTCCAAATTCATGAATCGAATGAGAAAAAAAAAACACAGTTCGAAGTTACAAACTAAAACTGAGGGAAACACATCAAATATATGAGTAGAACTATGACACAACAGAAAACACAGCATTAAAATGTAACACACACACACAAACGAACTATTTTAACAATGTCCATTTTCCTGACTTGGTACAGTACATTTTAATAAAAAAAAATGGTGAGTTGAACCTGATTTTGTGGCATGCCAACCTTTGGCTTTTATGGCAATGTTAAATATAACATTAAAATGATAAACCTTTCATGATAGGACTACAATGCAAATAAATGGGAGAACATATAAAACAGGAGACACACGAATAATAGCTAACAAAAAGTTGCCAGGTTTAAAATTCAATACGCAAGACGCGCATTTTGTCCACACAAGACTAACCAGTGACGCTCTCAAGAAAAAAGTCCGAAAGCAAAAAAAGTTAAAAAATGACAATGGTTGAAGAGCATTGAGGACAAAAAGGTCCCAAAAGTTGTGCCCAATACATTAGGATTTTCTGCCTGGAAATATTTTACATGAATTGTTGATCTGCAAAGGAGATTTCCCATTAAAAGTCGTCTGTAATAGCATCTGTTTACAAAAAAAAATCATTTTGTCTTGTAACATTTTTGGTGTGATCATAATAAACGAGAGAAAAAAAGTGATTAACTAAACTGCTATGCCCACAACTAGCAGTCGGAACGGGACGTGTTTTATTTTGATCATACTTGTGTATTAATAAAATTGGGAATGGAAATGAGGAATGTGTCAAAGATACAACAACCCGACCATAGAGCAGACAACAGCCGAAGGCCACCAATGTGTCTTCAATGCAGTGAGAAAATACTGATAAAAAGTGTTAATCAAATAAAGGCAACAGTAGTATACCGCTGTTCAAAACTCATAAATCCATGGACAAAAAACAAAATCGGGATAACAAACTAAAACCGAGGGAAACGCATTAAATATAAGAGGAGAACAACGACATAACACTAAAATGTAACACACCTATGGTATCTATGGTAGTAGGAAATAACAGTATCTGGCCCAAGTGCATCAATGTAATTTGTATCTTTTACTTTTTTATCAATAAGATTGTTTCTGGTAAATGGAGGACGGTCAAGTTTAAAATAATGTCCCACCGACCATAACAAAGCATTCGACGTCAGATCATACAATTAACTTATACATAAGGTTGACTTCAATGAGTTCGGATGTCTCTGATTTACGTCTCTGTCGAGTAATGTTGTCATTTTAATGATATAATTTACGCTGACATTAAAGCGGGGGGTTTGGCATGCCACAAAACCAGGTTCAACCCACCATTTTTTTTCTCATAAAATGCATTGTTACATAGTAGTTCGTTTCTGTGTGTATTTCATTTCGGTGTTGTGTCTCTGTTGTTTCGTAGTTCTCTTATGTTTGATACGTATCCCTCAGTTTTAGTTCTTGGTTTTGTTTTTTTCTCTATCGATTTATGAAATTTGAAAAGCGGTATACTACTGTTGCCTTTATCTACGTAATACAAATATTCCATGTGAATAAAGAATGCATAGATTCACACCGAAGTTAATAATTAAAGTATTTCTCAGCGAATACGTCACATATCTAAATTATTAAGAAAAGGAAAAAATACATAAATTACATATCAACATATGTTGCTTTTTTCACGGTGGTTATTTTGTTTGAAGTGAATTTCCATTGGTTTGAATACACCTACGCGTTATATATATAGAAGTTTCTGATCGGAAATTTCCCTTTTCAGTTTGATACCTAAACAAAAATAACCGTTGATTTAAATGCCCGTATAATAGATCTACAAATAAAACAAGGTAAATAAGTACATCCGCCTTTATAAAATTCGCATACATATTTTGAAGATTGTGTTGATTTCTAAAAATGGTTATAATTACATTTCTTGAAATTATAACAGGATCCATGATATTCTTTTATTTTATTTGAATAGCTAAATACATGTTGCAGGTATAGCAAACGTTTAAACCATGGATACACCTGGAACCTATACGTCTAACGATTTGCGCCTGTCATAGACAATAAGTGTTTAGTGTCTTTAAATATCAGCTGTATTTGTACGAGGTTAGGAAACAAGGTGTATGCGATCTTTAAGCGAGCTACTACTCCTGTTTCGAGCCGAGTACAAATACAGTTGATAGTTAAAGACACTAAACAGTTATTGTCTTTATCCTGCAATTAATTCTAAATATTGTTTGTATTTTGAAAAACACAAAACTAACATATTTAGTATTTATTTTCGATTTGTAATCCCTTGAGGCCCGCGTAGTAATATCAAAATCACACATTACGCTGAAGATGGGTACGCAAAAAAAAAAATCTCGAATGGTCAACAATAATACATCGCTCAAGGTGAATAATTATCTATTAACAACTAATTTCAACAGTAAAAACAAATAACAAAACATTTTCAAATTTGAAACAGAAATGTACGAGTTGTCCTACGCCTCAGACTTGAAATTCACTAAACACGCATGTTGAAATTGACATGGTTGATTTTGTAACACAATCATACACATTCAAGTTTTGAAATCGACAATTGTCATCGTCATTAAAATGATCTTTAAATCGATATATCTGTATAGTATACAGATGCAGCATAGCGATATCTGTAGGGCTGTATATGTATAGTAGGGCACCCAATTGCAGGATAAATACAAGTATCCGCGATAAATCTGTACGCAGATAACTACTCTTACGAAAAAATCCAGTCCCAGAATTTGATTTGTATTAGTTAAAACATTTATTTTAAACATGTGTGCTTAAATTGACCGACAAACTGTTTATTGGACGAATTATTTTTCATCATATGCGTCGTGGAAATCTGCCTAAATTTAGTTAGAATTATCATGAAAAAAAAACCATTTTTGTGGATACAGTGACAAGAAATCTATGAGAATTGTTTTTGAAAATAATCGTAAGAAGATGGCTTCATTGAAAAGAATGATTTAAAAACACAAATGTTTGTTATTTTTTTTTAATTTTGACTAATGCAATAAATCAGCATTTTTTCTTATAAATAACCGTGTGACTATTACATTGCACATCTGTCTACAAATTTGCAGATTCGGGAAAATAACTGATTATGTACTGCGATAGTACAATCCAAGATTGCAGAATACCATGTAAATACCTTAATGGTGTCGTATTTCTAATAATTGTGATTATATATAGTAACAAAAGTGTCTGTAAATGTGTCTTTCTTAATGCGTTAATATATCACCATAGAAATATTCCCGGTTTATAAATAAATGAGGTTTCATTTTGATCAGAAAAGGGGGATGACAAAAAACATTAATTAAAGTTTTCAGATATCTTTATTCTTTCAGAAATAAATGTCAATAAATATTAAAGATATCATTATATTGCAATAACAAAAAACACAAAAACGGAGCTTCATTAATTTGAATAATAAATGTAAATCATCCTGACTTTTTAAGACTTTATAATTTATGACAAGTTATTCGGAAATAAGGTGGTGGAAGTAATGAATTATGGCAGTTTAACCTGATTACGATTTATTTGGGTTCTGAATTATTTTATATAAATTATATAATTATATTGTCGATTCGATTAAGGATTTCTGAAATATTTTAGGATTTCAAATAACATATTTTAACTAAATGTGCTCCTAAATATGACGGGATGGAAAATTCATCAAGTGGCTAGTGTTATACAACGAATCAAATAGTCATTGAATATATTTCCAGGTTTTTAGTGCGAGTTGTGAAAATTAATGTTTGTTATGTTTGTATGAACTCTTCCTTCACAAAAAGGGTTGGTTCATTATTATTCTAAACACACAACATGGAATATATTTGTCTTCTGATTAAATGTAGGTGGATTAATGTAAAATTCCGTGTAAGATAACATCTGATAGGTGTATTACCATTTCTTTATTGAATACTATAACTGTTTTAATTTCTATTAAATTCAAACAACAAACATGACAAATAACCAATTTTGTGTAATGTCGCTATAAATAGACAAAATAAAAAAGAATTTTGCGAAACACATCCGCCTACTTTTTAAAAATAATTGTGTAATTTTTATAATGTTTAAGCAACATTTAACTACATTTTGATAGTAAAAAAGTAAATGCGATCGATTAAAATTATTATTTTTTCTTTTTTGTGTGTGTTACATTTCCGATATTGTACGTTATTTATGAATAAATAATAACATGAATGAGGAAAGAATGTTTAGTTTTTTTCTTTTTTGTTTCGTCTACGACGAATTTCGTCAAACTTTACCATTTATGAAACTTGTTACGCAATCTGCTTGTTGCGAAAACAAAAGTCATTCAAAGGTATTCATGTTTAGTATGTAAACAGTACACATATTATTCTGATATAGTCTATTACACATCCTTATGAAATGCACACGATTTATGACGTAATACTACTTTTATTTATTGATATGTAAATTATCTGTTTATTTATGATAATTCCCAACAACAAATTCTAAATACATATATAAATATTACGGTAATGATTAAATGATTAGTTGTAAACAGTGCGTACCGATGAACATCCGTTTATATATACACAAAGTTAGTGATTTCACAGATCATTTATGATCCTGAGTTTATTTATATTTGTGTGTATGGGCAGTTGGGGAATTTCCTCTCACAAAGGTAATTTTAAAACTAAATCAGTCTTAATCATAACATAATGACTATATGCTAGAATATGTTTTTAATGTATATCTTCAAAATGTTTTGAACAGATATGTTTGACCTGATATAATATTGACAACAACAACAACAACAAATATATCAATATCTTGTTTAGCCTCTACAAAGCTTAAAT
Organism: Mytilus edulis; assembly: GCA_019925275.1. NCBI lineage: Eukaryota > Metazoa > Mollusca > Bivalvia > Mytilida > Mytilidae > Mytilus > Mytilus edulis. Next base: position 108,996,914 of record CM034361.1, on the reverse strand, counting down.
CTGAAAAAAAGATCATTTCTAAATGTACATTGTATGTATTACCCAAAAGACTTATATATCTGTTTATTTATGGTATTTCCCAACAATGCAATGTAAATACATCTACAAATGTATTAATATGGTTCGTAAAATTCTCCTGCTATGAAAAGTGTATCTCTTACGAATACAATTTTCTTAATGTCTTTGTTTGCCTGCTTTAACATATGATAGTTTTTTTCTTCTTCTTTTCAATTTTTACCGAAAATTGTCCTCTGACAGAAATATGCGTCCCTTTTAATTTGTGACAGTTACTCTAACTATTTATCTTTTAAAGATACAAGAAAGATACAAGTTTAGTCATTTTTCTTTGAATATTTTGTCTTTGCTTTCCAAAACGATGTACAACAACGAAATTGATATTTTTATCGATTTCAAGATTTTTGCGGAAAAAAACCCTCACAATGTTTTCTGTATCCTAATTTTACTCCTGCTTTTTCCCGGATTTTATGATATTGTAAGTCTAGATTTACAATGAATTAATTTGACGAGACTGTCATCAAAGTGATAGGGTTAGCGCTATAAAACCAGGTTTAATCCACCATTTCTACAATTGAAAATGCCTGTACCAAGTCAGGAATATGACAGTTCTTGTCCGTTCGTTTTTGATGCGTTTTGTTATTTGATTTTGCCATGTGATTATGGAATTTCCGAATTGATTTTCAGTATTTTTGTGATCTTACTTTTTAGTCTATGACAATTTATATGATTTTGTTATTAATCTCGTTGTAGTTTTCTGGGAAATTAACGAGTTACCAATCACTTTAGGAAGAAATATCACTCTGTTCTGTAACACAACATCTATTTGTGGGAAAAAGGTTACGTGGATGAAGAAATCAGACGTAATCGTTCATCATGGTCTAGTGTATTACAGATCTAAGTTCGAAGAATATTCTGTAAGCGCAGGTTCTTTTTTGACAATCCTGAATGCTAATGAAAGTGATTTTGGTGTGTCATATACTTGCATAGCAGACATATTTTCATTTGATTCGATACTAGACCCTGATGTATTGAATGTTTCAGGTAAAGGATCAATAGAAGAAGAGGCCCTAAACGAAAAAAATCAAAATTTAAATAAACAGCTTGTGATTTTCAAAAAGCTTAAATGTTGAAAGATGCCTTGTTCTGTCAACAACTTGTAAAACAATTATGTTTAACATTAACGGTCATTTCGCTGCTGAGAATATTTCCTTTCATTTACTAATAGATGATTAGAACATACTCACTCCTTCTCGTCCAATGAAAAGTCAGTTTTTTCCCCTCTAATTTTCATAGTACATGGTTTTCCATGCACTATGAAATGCTACACATGAATGACTTTTCATTGTCAGTTAATTATGAAAGTGAACTCTTAACTGCACTAATGAAGTGTACAATCCCTGGAGGCATTTTTCCTGGGAAAAGAGCCTACTGATTAAAGATAAAAGAGCAAAGATTAAAACAAAACATTTTGAATTTTGCAAATGGTCATGCATTTTCTAATGGTACACATATATAGAACAAAAAAAACAATAGGGTAAGGATGTAGGTAAGCTAATATTTATTTATTATATACCTAGCATTTAAGGGATTTTTTTTTCTTTCAAGAAAACAATGCCAGACTGCTGATATATAAAGAATAGGATTTTTTCCCCCGGAAAAACACAATACATATAAAATGATCAATAAAAAGTAAACATTTAATGTTGAATGGTCTGAATTTAAATACTTATACAGAGAGTTTTATATTTATAAAAAAAATCAAATTTCAAAAAGGGGATTTATATTGCTTTTTAAAATAAAAAAATCTCTAGATATATAAGTATTAAATTTTACCTGAAGCAGAAGAAAAACAATTTATCCATTCGGTCCTTACAAACTATGTCAGTGCTATTTCATTCCATCCATTGAATGATGATTACCTATGTTTTACATTTGGTTCATTATAAAAAAGTGAACTCTTATTTAGGTTTGAATATTACTTATTATATTGATATATATTTGAATATTACAATGGGAAAGGCTAATTTTGTAAGGTCACTCGAAAGTGTGAATATGTTCTAAATTGGTCAGACAATACTTGGTCATGTTTTATGAAGATTTAAGCCCTCGGCTTCGCCTTGGGCTTAACTCTTCATAAAACATGACCAAGTATTGTCTAACCTATAAGTAACTGCTCAATATTCATTATGTAATGGAGGTATGAATATGTTTCACATTGTAATTAACTTATTTGTTCTATTTATAGTTTTACCAAGCGACAATGATGTATCCATTTCATGGAATTTATCATCAAGAAGACTTCTTAGAATATACTTTGCGCGGATCTTTCCAATACCATATTGCCAAATATTGCATGATGTAAGTTACAAAATCAACTAAGATAAAAAGAAAATTATTCATAATTTTAGATGCATACATGTACATGTAATCAATAAAAAATAAATAGAATTGAATTAATACAATGAAGTGAGATATAATTAAAAACAAAAACCTACCAAAAACACAATATGAACGTTGTTTGTAGCGTTTTTATTATTTATTCCATATGGTTTTGAATAGACCAGATTTAGTGTTCCTTAACAGGTATCAGTTTTCATTCTAATAAGCTCTTAACCTTTTATTGTACCGCTTTAAATACATCAACAACAATAAGTGAACGAGATGGCTACTTCTACAATGTAAGCGTATCATTTGTTAGCCCTTATCAAGTGAAGTTATGTGATGGATACTTAAACGTACAATGCAGTTTGAACAATCAGAGGATTTCAGTTGGAAATAAAAGTGCTCTACCAGCCTGTTATGGTTCGTTTAATATAATACAAATATTAGATATTTACTGTTTTGCATAGTAGTTTGACAGTTTTAAATTAAATGTATTCCGACATTGGTCTTAATTTAATATGTTTATACATTTTAGATTTGAAAGAAAAGAGAAATGATAGAATCTTCCTTGTTATTCTCGGGATCGTATTATTGGTGTTATTGCCTTGTGTTCTAAGTAAAATTATTATAGCCTTTGATGAACGAAAATTAAAACATATTGCATCTTCATTAAGAATCAATCAAATTCAGGTAATGAAAATTATAATCACTTAGAAAATTAGTTTTTAACACATTTTCACCGGACATAAAATCGAAACGAATTTAAATGAACTAAGCCGAGATTAAACGAATCGTTAAACTAAAACTCATCAATAACAAATAAATAGAATTATTTCAAATCTGTTTTATGTAAATGCTTTTAAAGAATACATGCAATTTGATGAAACGTGACTTTGATAACGCAAAACTGTTTTTAAGATTTATCTCCCAGAACCAAAACCTTTTCCCTTATGTTACACATATATTTTATAATTTTATAATTGAAAATTGTTTGACTTAATCTGAGATAAAGTATATATGCATATATAAAATAAATAAATATATCAGATGAATGTATCCATATGCAACAGCCTGATATAAAATGGCACCTTTATATATGATGATTAACATAAATCTGGAACGTGATTCAAACAAAAACCGAAATTAGCATGCAAAAAGTTAAAACTTGGTATGCTTTTTACAATATTCTAGGTTATGCATATCTAAAATTAACAATATACGGGGCTGTGTATCTGCACAGTTGTAATTAACAACACCACCAGCTGCTCTTGCTAGAAGTTGCATGATTTCAATTCCCATTTTGCAAAAATCTATTTGGTACCAACGTTTTTAAATTTATTAATCAAACATTTTCCAGCGAGGTCCCCTCTACTTGAATTTGTGGAATGATTTAAGGCCAATGACACGGTGCATACGGTGCTGCATTAATATTACCGATTACCCCGCAGGCAAAAACACGCATTCGGTTCTTAAAATATGCACATCTAAAACTGATCAGTTTTTATGTAGTATCTTACTCACAGTTTATAATCCGTTTTCTATTTTTTAATAGGAAATATTACCATTTAAAGAGCTAAATGGGATCGAGACAGAAAAGTTTCTAGAATTATGAAAGTTGTTCCTACCTGCAAACTTTTCATTTTGCAATCGTAAACAGTATTGCAGTATGCTGGATACGGGGAGTTTAATTGAGTAGCACAACTATGGATTAAGCAATGCGCACCTCCAGCTTCATATTCTATGCGTACGACTATACAAGAAAAAAACCACTGTGACACAGTACCGATCTTGTGTGCGTCAGATCATTTAATTGACAATTGGGATGCCTATATACTTATATGATTAAGAAACGGATTTTATTGAATATGTAACCAGCACTAGCATGTGTTTCGGAAGACAAAACACAACAATCAAAAGCTGTGCTCAAAGATCGAACACAGTACTTTTACAGAAAAAACAACTGCATAAGAACTCGTGACAGGGACATCTTCAGTTTAACATGCGTAAAGGAATGAATTTTAAAAGGTCACGTAACGATATTTATTGATTGGTATTATAATTGGCGTACAAACTTATATATAAGAATTACCATATAAAAAGTGCATAACATCCATCCTAGTTCATATATTGTTATCTCAATTCTTTTTAAACAATCATGTAAAACTTTACGTTTTCCAGGAATATTCTAGGTTTACATATTAAATTTTTGTCGAGCCGATACGGGGAGTTTAATTGAGTATCGCAACTATGGATTAAGCAATGCGCACCTCCAGCTTCATATTCTATGCGTACGACTATACAAGAAAAAAACCACTGTGACACAGTACCGATCATGTGTGCGTCAGATCATTTAATTGACAATTGGGATGCCTATATATTATATGATTAAGAAACGGATTTTATTGAATATGTAACCAGCACTAGCATGTGTTTCGGAAGACAAAACACAACAATCAAAAGCTGTGCTCAAAGATCGAACACAGTATTTTTACAAGAAAAACAACTGCATGAGAACTCGTGACAGGGACATCTTCTGTTTAACATGCGTAAAGGAATGAATTTTAAAAGGTCACGTAACGATATTTATTGATTGGTATTATAATTGGCGTACAAACTTATATATAAGAATTATCATGTAAAAAGTGCATGACATCCATCCTAGTTCATATATTGTTATCTCAATTCTTTTTAAACAATCATGTAAAACTTTACGTTTTCCAGGAATATTCTAGGTTTACTATTATATGTTTGTCGAGCCTTAAACTTTTGTCACAGAAGTTCGACATCGGGATAGTGTTCCAGCGGCGGCGGCGGCGTCAGCTAATTTCTTAAAAGCTTTATATTTTAAAAGGTGAATCACATGAATCCTTCTTAATTTGTATATGGATGCCTCATGTTACGAAGTTTAAGTCAGTCATATGTCCAATGTCCTTGACCTCATTTTCATAGTTCAGTAACTACTTGAAAAAAAGTTAGGATTTTTTGTAATGTGTAATTCTCTCTTATTATAAGTAATATGATAACTATATTTGGTATGTGCGTACCTTGCAAGGTCCTGATACCCACCAGACAGTTTTCTTTTGACCGCGACCTCATTTCATAGATCAGTGAACAAGGTTAAGTTTTGGTGGTCAAGTCCATATCTCAGATACTTTAAGCAATAAGTCTACTATATTTGGTGTATGGAATGATTGTAAGGTGTAAATGCCCAACTGGCAGGTATATTACCTTGACCTCATTTTCATGGTTCAGTGGTTATTGTTAATTTTTGCGTTTTGGTCTGTTTTTCTTATAATATATGCAAAAGGTCTACAATAATTAGAATACAGCTCTGCAATAGTCTTTCTTTTTTAAATTAAAAAAAAAAACCCAAAAAACGGGTAACAAACTAAAACTATAACAGGAAAAAAAAAACAACAGAACAACAAAAACACTGAAATACAACAAAAGTAAAAACTAACATACATGAAAACAGACTGTGGATAACAACTACCACAGTCCTAACTTAGTGCAAGACAGTTTGAGAAAATAAGAAGACCAAACATCTCTCTCATGCTCTCATATGCATATGTTCAAAATACAAATACATTGATAACACTACGTGAAAGGACTACAGTACAAACTCAGCATTGATAAACACATCAACTCACAATATGCTAGTACATTACAACACAGAGATATTAGCTATCAATGTTGGCGGGAAAAGTTTCTCTCTTGGTTTTTCATAGCTTAAAAATTCACCATAATAAAACCAGCCTACAAAATTTGAGAACCAACACATATGCATGGTATTTCTCAATCTACATTTCTTCTATATCATATCTAATTATAATATGTATGTTGCCTTAACCAATTTCAATTCTAAAGTGTGAAATGATAAAAACGAGTACATCATGAAAGCATTTGCATCGTTCTAAACTTGCGACTGCTTGTGTTAGACAACGAACACAACGTCGTTGCTAAATCGAACACAAATGTATCCCCATCATGATTGTTTATATTTTCCTAATCAAAATCTCTTAAATTAAAATTTGTTTTTACTAATCATCTTCAAAAGAGCGTGGATATAGCAATTTTACAAAAGGAGTACACATGGCTTATGAACTGCGTCTTCGGGTATTGAGAAGAAATCCCAAGATGCTTTTGGTTTTATAGCGGTAAATCATCTATCTGCATACCATTCATTGCACAGTCTCTGATTTCAACTTGACTATGTTAGTCAACATTGACTGACAAATAATGCATGCCACATTTTGATTCTTTGTCTGTTATTACATGTGATGCTTTCCGAGGACAGGCTAAAAGATTTACAATCTCGGAAGAATGGCCAACAGCACAGAAATGTGCAGTATTAGTTTGAGATTTTATCGTTATTTGGTCATTATTCATTGTATTAACTAACGGAACCTGGTGAGCCGTATCTAAAGCTAAAGACCTACCAACATAGTTGGAGCTCATATCGACACAATTATAAGTAGTTTCTATATGAATATTAACGACACTATTTTCTTTGTTTACATAAGACATTCGAGACGTTGGAATTGGATTTGTTTTTATAATTAGCTCGGTTGTTTGGGTTTGTTCTCCATTCTGTTGTACATATTGTTTATTTATGAGAAGTTCCGGTACATTTTTTCCACTGTCTGTCGTTGCATTCTTGTAAATGTCTGCAGACTTTTTATGGAACCAGCAACACATTCTACAGGCATGATAATTACAATACCTAGCTAGATAATGACGTACATCATAGATGAAACTGTTATTCTTATGACCACCAAAAGGTTTACATCTACCTGTAAATGCATTATAAAATGTAAGTTAAATTTCAAGGGAATGTATGCGAACAATTTTTCATTACCGTGGCAATTGATTTTACCAGACAGTCTTGCTAAATTCAACAAGCTCAATTCCTGACATACACATAGAAATTCAATTAGGTGGTTACAGTTTTCAAACTAACGATATCAAGATAGTAACGATCACCAACAACCGACTTCTTCGAAAATGGACATATACAGACACCAAATAAATTGAATAAAAAACCAACATGATTCAGTAAACCCTACTGCAACATATTATAATATGTTTTACAACTTTGACCTGCTCTATGTCCACATTTTTTTAAATCATATTTAGATAAACAAATGTGCAGAGAAATAAACGCATGACCAATAGAACCATATGGTTTGTTACAAACTTGAATACGGCAATGGCAATTACGACACATTGTTTTGAACATAAAAGGATATATATGAACAGCTATCTCTTAGTTTTTTTATGAATGCATCTTTTTTTGAGCCTGTCTTACTTGTCATTTATTATGAAACTTATGTTCATAAATTTTTTGTTTACTTTTTTCTTAAATGTATAACATTTCGCATTTGTTTATTGTATGTTTAATAAAAAAAATGACATGTTTTAATGTTATTTCAAATACCCTATGTTTCTTTTTTCCCACATGCTTCACCTTACTGGTGCACGAAACACGACATGGGGAGCCATCCCTATTCAAAATGCAAATCTCGTCTGTTTTTCCTTTTTGTCATAATTTCTTATTGTATTTCACCATACGACCAATCTAGAATTGTAATACATTTATTATTGCTGTTGTTTTATGTATAATGACTTTAAATCTACCTTTGAATACTTACCTTTTCTCTTCCGAAATACGAAACATGCACCAGTGGTTAACAAGATTAGGATCAATGCACATACGCCGGTAATAGTTCCAACATTTATATGGAAACAATATTCAACATCTAAAACAATATTACAATAGTGTTATGGAAAATAGTCGTTGAATTCATTAAACGAAAATTAAGATCAAATTTCGCTAATAAGTTTGCTTGCATTAATGCTGGTATTCCATGGGTGAATATTGTATGATTTGTAAAACTACAACGATACCTTGCTTGTTTGATTTCGTATGTTGCAGACTAACTGTATAAAATTTCGTGTAGACACTTACTTTTGTTTTACCTCTATTTGATGGATCATTTGAATGCTCTAATATTCATTGCAACTTTTTCAATAAAAGAACTTGAAGTTTTATCTCAAAACTATGGTTTTCACTGTTGTCACATTTTAAAACATAACAACTTACCGTTGCAATTATTCACAATTTTAGTTGCAAGTACTTCAGAATAAGAACTTCCAAACACGCATACAACTGCCAGGTTCATTTCACAAATATGTGTTTCAAACTTGGACGTTAAGTTTAATGTGCCATGATAAAATACATCTTCCATATGCATCGATTCCCTCTGACTTGTTTGAAGTAGGTCGTCCTGTAACGACTTTCACTGTTGTTTTAACACTTTAAGGATATATTTACATAACTTGACTCAAATATATGCACTTGGTTAGAATAATTTCAAGTTATAAGACAACATATAGAACAAAATTTTAAAATGAGTTTTATAATTTAAATTGTTTTCAATGGGTGACCTGAATGTTAGATTTCACATCTAATAAAAAGACAAGTGGAGCATATGCATAGGCTCGTTAGAAGACATTTCGAATCATTATTAGTTGTATAAGGTCATGAGTCACTATTTGTTCTATTTTTACAGAAAACGTTTTTGTATTGCTTATATTGAATCCTATCGTTAAGTACGTATAATGAGCAAACTATGTATATGTGTTATGACCGGTACAACTATACGTTTTAGGTCCGGACCGTACGCGTACGCGTTCCAAATACTCATATAGTCTAGAACATATAAACATTTTCTTTTAAGTTGAAGAATTCAAGTTACCCGTTGGTTGGTGTATGGAATTTTTGTAAAGGCGTTGCTGTTACATTTACGTGACGTGAATACCACATCTTAATGTTATTCATTTTAATGAGTGTAATGGTTTATGATTTTTTTTATTTTAATATTTCGTTTTGTAAAACCTCTGAACAACTTATCATGTTCATAGCGTTGGAATCGATATTATCTCTTACTTAATTTTCCTCATTATTTAGTAGTTTGTACAACTTAGCATACACATTTTAAGTCACAATGTGTGACTGACATGAACATGGATAACACCACAAAAGATATATATTAAGGAATCAATGAAGGTTTTCTTTTTCCATATCAACATTGTCGGAAATTCATGTAACAAACATCTTCCAAAAATCAAACAATAATATCTGTGATTTTAAATTTGATATTTATCATTTTAACAATACTCACATTTAACATGATTGTGCAATTAGGCACTGGGAATATTCTAATTAGTTTTAACTGCACATAAATAGCTCTTTTCAAAATTATCCAAGTTATTTCAGTACTGTTTGGCAGAGCTGTTGAAAAATGAAGCCATAATAAAACCAATAGATAAATACTACAACAACTGAGAAGCCAAAATGCAGACTATGAATGCAAACAATACGAAGTTTGCCGCAAGAAAGTGTAATAAAATCTGCATAATGTTCTATGCACATGAAATCACTCCACTTTTGATTAGGTTAGTGTTAGTTAGCCGGTAGATGGTTTGAAAACCTTTTTTTTTAATTAAGACAGCTTTTAATTTTTGCTACTTGAATGTACTGTAAAAGTGAATTTCTCTCCGACTTATGAGTTTGAGTGCACCTTTGGAATCCTTTTTTTTTTTTTTTTTTTTTTTTTTTTTATACATATAACCACAACATTAAAAACACAAGTCAGAGAATTTAACAATATATTATGCATAGCAAGCTATACAATATCCTTGAATTGACAAATGTGAAAACAATGCAGAAGACAATCATCCTGAATAATGTATCAAAACAATAAACGAAAAACAAATGTGGTATTCAGCATAGATGCTGATCACTATTGAATTTTGTATGGAGACCTGTATCCTTGCTACATATAACTTTAACGTTATCTGCTTGCTAGTTGTTATATGTCTCGTGTACAGTTATTTAACATCGTACTGTTTTCATATTATTAATAAAAAATCAGATAAACGATAGAAAAGATATATTTACTAAGTATTCTTGTTGTTTCAAGCAGAACAAAAATACATTCTTGTCTGTCTGTTAATAACCTTGGTTCAAATGTTAGTAAGGTATTGGGATGATGAAACAAATCCCAATGAATGATTAGGATGATGCATATACAGTGAGAGTAAATTAAGCAGGCTGTGATGAGTAATCGCTACATTTTTTTATAACAAAAACAGGTAAACTATAAACTACTCGAACTACTAGAACTTCAGTTAACGTTTTCTGAAATTAAAGTTAAAGTACTCTTTTCACAAAAGAGATTCTAAAGATACCAAAGGGACATTCGTCATTATTTATCGTCATATGTGAAACATATATTTCATAACCTATTCGTGATTAGGTCCTAATCACGTTCATCGTTTATTTAAAACGTAATTCATGCTACAAAGTAAACTTTTAGATATGAAATATTTTGACGGTTGTTTCTTAGGCGGATTCAAAACTTTTATTAAAACCTTTTCCCTTTTATATTGATGGAATTTATTTTGGCGATTTTGTTCTATCTGCGAAAATAAGCGACAATTTACACCTTGCAAAAAAACCAAACTTGTATACGGTGTATACCAACAATTGAAAATTGATTTTTTAGTTTTTTTATACATGTACCTGTGATTTTGTTTGTAATGTGTCTTGATGGTTATTCTCTTTAAATGGGTATGGAACGCCGGAACTGTCTTATAGTGTAAATATTTAATTTGTTGTGTCGCTTTGTCTTTACATCCTGTTGTTTCTTCTTTACGTAATGCGCAAATGTCTGTATTTCATGACATGGCATCTCTGTATTATGTCAAATTAGTTATTTGCTTGGTCAAACAGTAGTATGATTTGTCATTGCTAAAGTTTGTTGTGTACAATAGGCATTACATCATGCTTTAACTACAATATATTCTTTGAATACTTCGAAACTTTATGATCACCACCTTTACATTCTCTCATATGTTGTCTAGGTTGTGTTTATTCTTCTTTTACGTAAGTCAGTTAACAATTGCGTCCTGTCTCAAATGTGATTGTTATGCTGAATGTTCTAAAGGTTTTGTTTTGATACATCTTTGTTCTATGTAAACCTCATGATATATAGTCTTGTTGCGTTATGTTGTGTTTATACATATGTATCTCCAGTGAAAAACACAACACATCATGGTATGGTTCCTATGCGTTTTGCCGAATAATTGGTACTCTCTGTGAGCATTCATTACGTCATGTGCAAATGCCTTTAAGAGGCTGTCCAAGTAAATATCAGGCAAATCCTATGATATGGGTGGCACAACATATTTTTTTTCCCACTGAATTTTTGGTTCCAAAGCAATGTTTATATCATACAAAGGATATATATGTCAAAGATATTTTTGAATCAACAGTGGATGGATCAGAAAATGATCTTAAAGTTCACTAACAATGCAACACAATTTTGTACAAAATGAAGAGTTATCTCCCCTTTTCAAAAAATTTCAGTGCTTTCTACAAAATGTTCTATGTATGTTTTTCTCTTTATTTGTTGCAGTTAATAAAAAAACAAAATTTAACTTTGAGAAAGAATGAATTTGTGATATGAAATAGATGAACAAATTTTGAAAACAAAATATGTCATGTGCCATCCACTGCCTGGTCTTTCCATGGACACCCTCTTAACATTATGTGCAAACAACTAATACGTTTTGTGCAAACCTCGTTTGCCTTATGTGCAAACATCGTTCCCCCTATGTGCAACCATCGTTTACCCTATGTGCAATCATAGTTTACCTTATGTGCAAACACCTATTGCGTTATGTGCAAATACCTATTAAGTTATGTATAACAACTACACCATTATGTGCAAATACTAATGATTACGTTATGTGCAAATACCGCTTACATTATGTGCAAACACCTATTATGCTATGTGCAAATGCCTATTACTTTATGTCCAATCATCTATTACGTGAGGTGCAAACAACTATTAAGTTATGTCCAAACACCAATTACGTTATGTGCAAACACCAACTACGTTCTGGTAATTGCTTTTTTGACACAGATTAAAACAAAACGTATCAGTGATATACACTTTGAAAATTAAGAAAATTTTAAGTTTTAGCTTTGTAATAAGCTCTGAACAACTTTGCTGTATTCTTTTTCAAGGTAATATCCATTGGATGCTGAATGTGAACTGAAGGTAATATGTGTGCATCGCTATGTTGATTTAGTAATGGAAATGTAGTATTTTTATACATTGATTGATATAAAAATATCATATAAATATTTAGTTTTTTGTTCTACTTTAAGAGTGTGCATTAAACATCCATTCTTTTTATATATAGTTCACTTTCTTGTTGAAAATTAAAATATTTACAAATATATAGACACGACTCTCGAGGTGTGTCTCTCTGGAGGTGTGCATAGATTGACAAAAGTCATAAAATACATTTAATGCATTTTTGAAAACATTGTACAGAAACATTTTTTATTAGCAAACACATCGTGCATATTGCAGATTAGCAATGCAAATAAAGACGTATTTATGATTGATTTTTCAATTTTCAATGTCAGTGTGTAATATATGCATAATAAAACGACCATGAATTAATAACATTTGATCTGAAATGTAATACCAAGGATTTGTATAGTAAGACTTACTATACAAGTCCTTGGTAATACAGATAATTAATTTTCCGGCATTCCATGGCTTAATATCCTCAGAAGAGAAGAGTCTGTAATTATTTATCTCATTTAAGCCAATAGTTGTTGCTGAATATCAGCTACATCATGAAGCAACCAAACAGAATATATATGTGACAAGTAATTATTTCAAGATGCCTGTATATCGACTGAAACTAAAAACTATGCCCTGTTATTCGAAGCAACAAAAGTACATGTAAAAAACAAAATGCAACCTCATTTCTTAACGGAAATTGTGAAATAAGTTGATATAAAAAAAGAAGACGTGGTATGATGGCCAATGAGACAACTCTCCACAAGAGACCGAAATAACACAGTAATTGACAGTTTTAGGTCACCGTACGGCCGTCAACAATGAACAAAGCCCATACCGCATAGTCAACAATAAAAGGCCCCGAAAAGATTATGTAAAACAATTAAAACGAGAGCACTAACGGCATTATTTATGTAATGTTATCTTTCATCTGCACCAAGCGGGTCATTTCATAGGTCACCATATCTTGCATACATAATCATAACATATGGTTTTGGAAGGCGCCGAATTACATTTATGAATTATAGACTTTTGACAAGGTCAACACATTATATATGCGTCTATTCAGATTCTAACCGATCTCTAAACATGATAATAATAAATACGCGGACATTATCGAGTGCAAAATTATATTCCTTATCACTTGTTCTTAATTCATTTCAAATGGATAGTCCTAAAATATCTTTTTTTGAACATAAATTAATAATATGAAAATGTCGTTTAACTCGTTAGAAACATAAATAAAGTAAAAAATCTTTAATATTTATACACACGTACAGAAAAAGTGGGTTACCGCATGCGGAAGAATATCTCTAGAACGTTTGCAATCTCCCATGCAGAGATATCTGTCTTTGCTCCCTCTCTCTGCGTGGGACTTTGAATGTTTTGCTGGAAAATATGAATGCCGACACAAATTCAATCTATTAGAAAAATCGAATTATTACAGAAGAGTGTCCACCATGCACTTGCACAGCACTATCATTAATATATATGATATAGATGTTAAGTACTTCTGTACTTTGATTCATATCTTTAACATAAAGATGTTCTCAAAAAGTAATTAAACATAACAAGGGTTTTATATTTTTTACAAATGTCTTATTATCTTTATTGTATCTTGATTTATTTTGAGAACTCAAATCTTATCAATGACATTTAAGATTTTTGAAAACTGGGAGTTAGTTGGCAATTGTTTCATGGTGCTTTAAACGGATGAATAAGAGGGTTCCGAAATTCCAACAATACAAAACATGACATTTATAATCAGTAGCAGGAAAATTACAAGAATTTTGACTAAATATGTTACGTCGATTTCAAGGCGAACAAGATTGTTTCCGCACTTTGAGGATAATTTGGATTGAATCATATGAACGTCATGCCTCGCTAGCAATTAATTAAAAAAAACGTCTCGCTTTAACAGTAGCCGGGAAAAGGGGGACCGATATATCTAGAAATGGCAATATTTAACGGAAACTGTCAAAACATATTTTAGAATGACATCATTTAGATCCAATAGAATATATTTGTATGAAATTTTATATTTTAAACTTAACGCATCTAAGCTTACCGTTTATACCGTATATCCCGCAATAATATTCATTGCATTCATGACTCTCCGTCCGGAAAATAAGTTGATGTTTCTAATTTATACGACGATATTCGTTGAAATATTGAACAAAAAGATAAATTCATATCAACAACTGTGGAATAGTGTATAGTAACTGTACTTTGTCGGTAAACGTGAAATTTATTTCTACGAGCTTTAGAAACAGGACAAAAAGCGAGGTTTGCCGAATTTTCTACTGTTTCGCAGCGAGAACTAACACATTTTATTTGTCTGACAATGTCCATATATTGTTTTCAATTTACACCTGGTATTTGAGCATAAGTTGTTCAAATCTTAACCATTGTCTCTGATTTTTATAATTATTGAAACGCGGACTCGAAGAAAACCCCAGAATGAACTATTACCCAGAAAGAAATATCCATATTACCGATTGATCAACATGGAAGCGGGTAGCAGGAAAATTTATTTGTACATGTACAAACAAAGCAAAAAAAATGTTGCGGTATGAGTTGTTTGTTGAAGGCCATAATGGGATCTATTGTTATTCATTTTTTTGTCATTTGGTCTCTCGTGGAGAAGTGTCTCATTAGCATTCATACCACATCTTTTTTTATAGATAGTCAGTTTATTCTGAAATTCAAAGGGAAAATTATGTTATGAAGACCATTTTAGAAATGAAATTATTTATTTATTCTTATACACAACAAAAGAAACGATATGCACATCACTTATAAAAAAAATAATAGAAGAAAACAATAACAATTTACTAATATATATATCTTTTGTATCGTTCTTGATGACACGGTTCGAAAAGCTACCGGACCAAATACGGATCAATGAAAGTCATTATCTGGAGTTTCAAGTTGCGGGATTTAATTTCGAGTGTGGCCAGTGAAGGTGAAACAAGGCTGATAACCCTTTCATTCAGAAGAAATATATGTATGCGTCATTTTTGTGGATTACAGGATAAGGCAGTTTTTCATATGAATTTTTTTTTAGAGAAAATGCAGCTTTTTGTTACACGCTTCTACCTGTCTGATACAAAATCGGATATAAAAAAAAAACACATGCCAGATAAGAGGGGCAGGTCACCTGACCACCCCTTTTCAGGCCACCCACCCGTCTCAACACGCCTTGTCAGGGACGGAGGAAATAATAAGTCTTAGGAAGTTTATTCAGAATATATTCACAACTGTTAAAGGAAATTAACGAAAATAAAATCTTAAACATTTTGTAGAATTCCTTAGCTGCTACATGAATCGTGGGGGAATTAATCTGGTACACGTTTCTCGCTAGATGAAAAGGGTTGTCACATTGGCATTCGTACCACATCTTCCTTTTTATATCGTATTGTTCCTTTCGGTTGCACCTCTTAGAAACTAGAGTCGTGTCTGTATATTTGTTAAAATTTTCAACAAGTTAAGTGAACAAATTTTCAAAGCATGGATGCATAACGCACACTCTTAAAGTAAATAATTTCCCATAAAACTAGATACATTGTATGTATATAGCATTTTTACACCAATCAATATAATTATAAAAATCAACAGTTTGTTAGAAAGATTAAACTTTTAATTTTCTTCATTTTCAAAATACATATCATTGATGCGTTTTGTTTTAATCTTTGTCAAAAAATCCTTTACCAGAAGGTTAACGTAACAGGTGTTTGCTCATAACGTAATACGTGTTTGGTCATATCGAATAGGTGTTTGCACATAACGTAGTAGATGTTTGGACATAATGTAACAGGCATTTGCACATAACTTACATGGTGTTTGCACATAATGTGAGCGGTATTTGCACATAATGTGAGCGGTATTTGCACATAATGTGAGCTGTATTTGCACATAATGTGAGCGGTATTTGCACATAACGTAATAGTGTTTGCACATAATGATGTAGTTTTTATACATAACTAAAAAGGTATTTGCACATAACGTAATGGGTGTTTGCAGATAAGGTAAAAGATGTTTGCACATAGAGTAAACGATGTTTCCACATAAGGTAAACGAGGTTTGCACAAAACGTATTAGTTGTTTGCACATAATGAAACAGGCTTTTGTACAAGAAGTAATGAATGCTCACAGAGAGTATCAATTGTTCGGCAAAACGCATAGGAACAATCACATTTGAGACAGGACGCAATTGTTAACTGACTTACGTAAAAGAAGAATAAACACAACATAGACAAAATATGAGAGAATGTAAAGGTGGTGATCATAAAGTTTCGAAGTTATTCACAGAATATATAGTAGTTACAGCATAATGTAATGCATATTTTACACAACAAAGTTTAGCAATGACATATCATAAAATGGTTTAACCAAACAAGTTACTTATTTGACATAACACAGAGATGCCGTGTCAGGAAATAAAGGCATCTGCACATAACATAAAAAAGAAATGACAGGACATAAAGTCAAAGCGACAAAACACATTAGATATTTACACTATAAGATAGTTCCGGCGTTCCATAAATGGGTAGTTTAA
Organism: Mytilus edulis; assembly: GCA_019925275.1. Taxonomy (NCBI): domain Eukaryota; kingdom Metazoa; phylum Mollusca; class Bivalvia; order Mytilida; family Mytilidae; genus Mytilus; species Mytilus edulis. The sequence continues at coordinate 108,979,790 of CM034361.1, read as the reverse complement.
ATAGAATCAGAAAAGAAATCAGTATTTTATTCAAACTGTTATCAAAATCTTCAAAACATACTTCACTTTTATAACAAGGCATATAATAAATCAAATACATCATAAAATAAAACGACCTCATGCATGTGCACGTTTATATCAGACTTTGACTGTTTTGGGAACATTCAAGTACCAAATGAATAATGATTTGTTGTCAGTGTACAGATACAAACTTTCCAAAGAGAATTTCCAAAAAATATTAATATTCATTTGCATTAGATCGTTACGTTCAAAACAGTTAGAATGTCAAATGACAGATAATGTTAAAGAGCATTTAAAATTGAACTTACCCATAAAGTCCAAGGCTATCTTCACCTTGACTTATTTGGTACCGTTTTGTATTCATTATTGATATATACATAAATATATAATTGATTCAATATGAAAACCTATCTGGAAAAAAATCATATAGCAATTTTGAAAATTCGACACAAGAAAATCGCTAATTTGCTAATAACGTAACTTCTGATATAAGAGATTCTACCTTTAAGAAAATTTTAGTCGGAGACACATTTCGAATATATATATATATGCTTACAAATGAAATTCGTGACATTAACAAGCAACACTTTTTCGTAAGAATACACATCAGACAAGCAGGTGTACGATGTATTCAAATCTAAAAAGGTAACATTTAAAATCGTAAGGGTAGAACCATCAGTTACTTCATTGCCGGTGTATTTGTCTGGATAAAAGGAGAGGCCTTGATGTAGAATAACATCAGATTGTTTCATCCACGTAGTTTTCTGTAAACCTACTGCTGATGTATTGCAGAACAAAGTCACATTCCTTCCATATACAATCGGATACTCTGTATCTTCCAAATATACTAAAATAGAGCACATATCATCATAATTGCAAATATTAAAAATATCGAATGACTGAACATGTTGTCTGAGTAAACAATGATTATTTTGGTTTCTTATGATAAAAGTTAATCAAATGCCCGCGTCACACTGTCCCGATTTTTATATACGATGGACACCCGAATGCAAAAATTGTAAGTTCGTACGAAGTTGGTCCCGATCTCGTTAAAATACCAAAAAGTGACCGAAGCAAGTACGATGAATAACGAAGTATATACGATGGTGCCGAAATTATATACGATAACAAAAGATGGACATAGGAAGGTTAACCGAAGACGGGTATTTAAGCTTCCTATCTCAGCCGAAGCCTACAAGAAGGATCACGAAGGCTACACGATGGATTACGATGATGACGCAATGGCCAAACGATGTCTAAAAGACGTCGTGTACAGCTTACGATGCATTTAAATTATATGCCGAAGGCATCAAGCGTTTTAAATTGTTTGATCTATATTGAATATATATTATAATGTACATTTAATGTCTGATTTAATCATAAGACGGAAGACCGTGGGCTTGAAGGGTAAAACTTTACTCTGAGTCTCTGCATATAATGCCACCAAAATCAAGGAGAGGGAGAGGAAGAGGAAGAGGGAGGGTATGAGTCTAGCAGGAAAGTACAAGACAAAAAGAAAAATAGGTATAGAAGTGGAAAGTTCGGAATCGCATACCCATAGCACAGAGAAAAAGAGACAAAGAACTGGAAGTCCGATCGAAACTGAACAAGAAATCCATAAACAGGACCAAGAGCCCCAAAAGACTGAACAACAAGCGTCGACGTCTTCCCTAACTGATAGCAGACAATCTGATTCTTCTTCTAAAGAAAATGGAGGTAAATACATGTTTTCCCCTATTCTCTTTATGACCGTTCATTCGACGATTTTTTGCTTTTCTCAGACCACACATCAAGCGAAATAAGAAGGATTCACCGGCAAGCGTAAGTGTACTTTATAAATATACGTCAAATGGATATGGGGACACTTATTTTCTTCTTGTGTACACAGTTATCGCCTTAATTTAACATTTTTAAACCATATGATCTTTCATTGACCTTAATCACAAAACACATACTGTATCGGTACACACATGTATGATGCAATTCATTTACTATCATTGCAAATGTTCTGAAATTGCAGATTATTAACTGCGTCTTTACAGAGAACGGAAGTCTAGAAGTCAAATTTCAGCGCCCGTCCGTCCGTCCGTCCCTAAAGGTGCCGTGTTAAAGAAATAATTTAAATAACTTCGCAAAGCCGCACATTTCTCAATTTTTGTCAAGAGATTACAAATATGCATACACTTTAAGCTTCCAGATTTTTATAGCTAAATTCCGGATTCACCCGTAATGCGAATTGATTCGCAATAGCGAATACGTTTTTACAAAACTCTTAAACATATTTAACGCTTCCATTCACATTATACGGTCGTGTTAACGCAGAGACGTCGCCAATTTGCACTCGAATGCGATTTCAATTCGAATTTTCTGCCCGTGTGAACGCGGCATTAAACTTAACTAATCAGACACTTCTGAATCTTGGTATAATCATATTATAGTATCATTATCATAGTAAAAAACCATAGATAAATATATTATTTGGATATATTTTGCAGTTCAAGGACAAGTTAGCTTTAGCTGAGACAGGAGCACTAGCGGGTAGGGATGACAGTACGACAACAGGAGTTCCTGAACTTGAATCAAAACAGCCCTCAAAAAAGTGCTCGGGTTATCCTACCCCTAGACAACCATCAAGGAGTAGAAATTCCAAAGAAGACCGAACGGAAACATCAATTGTCGGCATATCAGCACCCGGACCATCACATGAGCTTCAGGACAAGCTGGTGGAGTTCATCACAAGAGATCAACCTATCAACAGGTCAACTCCTTTCTTTAAATATCTCGAAACCGAACTTGATCGTTTGCACGATGCATGTCTTGATGCAGCGTTTGAAGAGATTACAACGGTGCTTAACCAGTAAGTATATAATAATTCAACATATTCACTTCAGAATGGTATAGTTAATCATGTCCAAAACTCAAAATCAAATAGACTTTTTAGAACATGGCGAATACTATTATTAGCGCATTTTCTTTACCATGGTATTCTATTTTTGCCACTAATGATAGATTACCATTTTCTTTTATTAATTACGTCGGTATGTAATCCAATCACTTTCATATTCATATGTTAACAAATGTATCTGTAATTTGATGTAATTTAGAGATAAGAAAGGAAATGGGGAGACGTATTAAATACAAAAGCACATAAATCACTAAAACATGAAAATTAATTCCGAGGCCAGGCCCTTACATGTTTTTTTCAACAAAATAGTTTTCCTGAAACTTTTCTCAGAAAGTACTAATTTTAGCCTCTTAGAATAATGTATTTGGAACGCATTATCTGGTTGGGTTCCAAATCATGTACAGCGAATTCAGATATGTCAGACATCTTTTTCCTGTTCAAAGAAGTTGGGCCGTTTTCGTCTATTTTTTTTCAAAACTGTGAATCTTATTTTGTCAAAATCCTATGCTGTTAATATATTTTTTTCAGTTTCCTAAAGGTATCCAGGCGATAAAAGACGATATAAGCGGCTGATGATATGGTCGGTCCTTCGGAAGATGTTCCGTCAGCATTCCAATCACAGGAGAACACACCACAACAAAGACCGATCACCACTGACCAGAGAGTGAAACAGATTCAGCAAGAGTAGTGGCATACCATGTAATTCTTTTTATTCGACAAATAGAACATCGTCGCCTTCACCAGAGTTCCAGCCAGCTCCAAGACATTGGCCTATGAATCCTCTCCCAGGATCAGTGTGGCAATCACAAGATTTGCGGATATATTAAACAAGCGAACCGCCAATATAATCAAGAGCAGTTCCAAACACTTTAACCAGCTACCAACACATCCACGTCATAAAACATTTCAGAGAATTGAACGTGCGGTGCTGTAACTGTCAATTTGTGTTCTTTTATCATTTTATCTAACATTTATCTGTTCAAAAATATAACAGTGTGTCAAGGGCCGAGTTGTACTGATCTTGTTGATATTTTTATGAATATACATGTGTAGATCACTGTGCATTGTCAGAGACACTGAAACTTTTTAAAAATTAATTATAGGAACAGGATCATATTTAGTATAATTATAGGTATTTATCCGTCTGTCCGAATGTACATGTTCCGCAACACTCACATCAAGACTTGGTGGATTTGCCTGTAACTTTACATACATGTAGAACAGCATATGTCTATTTAAAATTAAATTCTAATTTACATTTGACATCGAGTTCTATAATTTCATGAACTTTATTTTATAATACTGCGTGTAAGTTAGAGTTAAAGTTGTAGATTGTTTTTCCATTTTCAATTTAACGCTTTAAAATGTACAGGTAATTTTAAAAAGAACCCTTTTCATACTTAAGCAATTTAGCGGACATTATAATATAGATCTTTTGTAGTTGTTTCTGTTATTACTGATTAAATCCTTTATTAGGGCCCTGTATCGAGGGTCCAGGAGCCCTATTGTTTTCGCTTTGTCCGTCCGTCCGTCCGTCCGTCCGTTTGTCTGTCCGTCCACATTTTGTTGTCCATGCAAAAACTAAACACGATACAAGGTTGAGACCTGAAATTTTACATTTTAATCAATGCATTTAGCTGTGCATGGAATGCTTTTTATGATGGTCGGATAATTTTTTTAGATTTTTGAGAATCAAAGTTAAAAGTTCTGATGGAGCCCTTCCCGCCTCTGTCAGTATTCTAGTTGTCTGCGTTACTTTATTTCGAATTTTTTTCATTTATATTTGCATACAAAATGAAAGGATATGAAGTGAACGTACTTTTTTTAGTTAGCCTCAACGAAGTTAAAGGGGGACTATTGGAGTACCCCCGGCGTCCGCGTCCACATTCAAGTTTACGTCCGAGTTCATATCTCAACAACTATACATGGTATGATAATCAAACTGGCATATGTATGCATCCTGGATTGTATGTCAGCATCCAAGCGTAATTAGGTCACTATGACTTACATTTTTGCTTGAACGACTTACATTCAAGTTTACGTTCGATTTCATATTTAAAAAACTATACATGTTAGGATCATCAAACCTTACATATGTATACTTATGGATGGTAGGTCAGCTTCCAGACATAATGAGGTCACTGTGACCTACATGTTATGCTTGAATGACTTATATTAGAGGAATATAAGTTAAGCCCTCTGACAATACAAGAATGAGAGCGAACTTTGTAATCTTTGATTACCTATGTTTTCGAATCAGCTTGTTTAGGGATTCATTTTATCTGTTGATGTTTTCTATATGAAAAAAACTCATAAATTTGTAATACATTGAAAGTTCTATTTATCTCACATTCATATTTGACATATACACTTCATTTACACAAGAACATAATTCGATTCTAAAATTAGAACAAGTTTAAGATACAAACACATTCTATTGTGATGACATTTCGATTGATAACATCACTAAATAACAGTATTTACTGAATATCTAGAGGATCATTTTGTCCTGCCATGGAACTGAACCAGCTTTCGATGCAAAATAATGACCAAGGTATCTTCTCATTTGTCGTCCTTCCTTTGTTCCACTACTAGTATTCCTAGCATTCTCATGGTAAACACCCATAAGAACTTTATCGTTTCTCCATGCCCCTGGAACAAGATCCTTATTTTGGTCTTCAAGGTCCATGACGTTGTTGTGGACTGCCGGATATCTTAATCTTATACGATTGTGGAGAATAATACAAGTTGTGATTATTTTTCTACATGTTACTGGTCTTTGATTCAAAGTACCCAGAAGGATACGAAATTTGTGTGCGAGAATGCCGAAGGCATTTTGGACTATAGTCTTCCCCTAGAGTGCCTATAATTGAAGATTCTCATCATACTCCATGTTTCTTATAATATAAGGATTCATGAGGCGCTTATTTATGCCAAATGCGCTATCAACAAAAATAAAATGAGGAACAGGGACAACATCTCCGGGAAGTTGTTTTTCTTCGGGTAGATTGAATACGTTGTTCGAACTCTCAAGACCCGCCATAAGCTCAGACCCATTTAATATATATGTTGTGTACAAGTTATCATTTTGTACAAATTATAATTTGTACAAAATAAATGCACAAATTATTATTTGTATTTTGACTTTGTACAAATTGTAATTTGTACAAAAAGTGCCTGTACACATTATAATTTGTACAAAATAAGGTTAAATTTCACTTATAACTTGTACAGTATTTTAAATATGATAAGTTTCAAATCAAATGATTAAAAAAAAATTCAATTTTAATTACGAATCAATATGAAACACACTGATAACTCTATTTACAATACTATACAATAATATATAATGCTCTAATTTTTTTCAGCAAGTAAGCGAACCATGACACCTCGAATTACACAATGCATTTTGCTTTTTACATTTACACTTTGAATTGTTACAGCCGCCTTTACATTTGCAAAAGAGATAACCCTGTCCACCAGTTTTTGAAATTTTTTTCACAGCTTCCCTTAGGGAAAATTGTAAATCTGGAATTTGTGTAACGGACAAAGAAGAGTCACTAATTGATTCTAGTTGGTTTCTGCTTTAAGACTTCTGATAAATTACCAGCTTTTGTCCCTACACGATATCCAAAATTTCCTACTTCTACAACAACACCTTGTATGTTCCTCGGATCGGTCGGTGCTCGGTCATATTGTGGTATTTGGATAATAACGTTGTCTCAATATCTGCAACTTCAATAATATCATATTTCTTTAGCAAATGTCTGTCTTGGTCACTTTTCTTCGATGCCTCTTTTGCATTTTTAACTTTAGAAATTAACTCATTCAATTTGTCGCTAGTATAAAGATTGTTGTGCTAAGATGTATTATTCTCAGCAAGTTGCTGATCTTCTTGATAAAATTTATCCTGTTGATCAACAATACTAGCCATTTTTTTTCAACACCTTAACTTTTACTTTTGTAAATGACCATGTGAAAGACCAGTGAACAGGAGTTCAATTTATAACCTCAAGGCAATATAAATGAATCAATATGAATTTAAAAATAGCATTGAACAGTTTTTATAGTGGGTATCAATACATTTTTATCACAATATCCATATGATAAATTGTACAAGTTATAAGTGAATTTAAGCCTTATTTTGTACAAATTGTAATTTGTACAGGCACTTTTTGTAAAAATTATAATTTGTACAAAATGATAACTTGTACACAAAATATATACTTGCATCGTTGCTTGATCCGTCAGAGCCAACATCAATCCAGAGAAACTTATAGTCTGCGTCTACTAGGGCCATGAGAACAACAGAGAAAAAACCCTGTATAGTTCCTATATTCGGAACCTGTATTCCAAGGGCATGTGATTGCAACATGCTTTCCGTCTAGGGCCCCACAACAGTGTGGGCATTGCCATCTCTTCTCAAATAGGTCCGCAATGGAAGCCCACTCTTCTTTTTCTGTGGGACACTGAAACACCTCAGTTGCAAATTCGTCTTTAATTGCATCGCAAACTTCTTGCACTATGAGCGATATGGTATTGGGGGCTACCTTGAAGTTATAGGCTAAGCTTTAGTAACTGTCACCAGATGCTATATATAGCCAGGTGTCTAAGTGTTATGGATAGCTTTAAACCAGGAGATAGGGATTTTCTATACCATGTATCTTGTTTTTGTATTTTGCATTGAATCCTCCTTACTACCTCATCATAAAGTCCTCTTGGTAACCTAGTATAGTTATAGAAGGCTTTGTCATCTTCCGTCTTTAGCTCTTTTAGTAACGTTGTGAAATGTCCATATTGTTGTCTTTGCCTTTCCGACAACCACTTCCGTACCCATACGGACCTGGATTTTCTTCGTCGTCTTTGGTTCCGTCTTCTCTGGAAAATAAACAAGATAGATAAAGGTAAAATACATGTATGTACATAATACAAGTATACAAACGATCTAAAAATGCGTTTTACCTGTTTTGAACTTTTTTATGATACGAACAGAATTTCGACAACATATCGTTTCTGTAAAAGTCTGCCACGCATGGCGGGAAATCGATCTTTTAGTTTAATTCTTATAAAACTTAGTTAATTATCCCCTCGCCTACTACATGTAGGTTTTGCGTAGATAAAATTGTTATGGACACTCTGGAACCAAAATGCTCAAAACTCGTTAAGAATATCTTAAGGGAGTTCGCGGGTCTAAATCATTTATATAGGATTTCTCTATATTTTTCTATAAATGAACTTTATCTTATAGTTAATAGAAACATAAAATAAAAAGTGGGGTCACCGTTCATTTGCGCTCACAATCTGCCTTCGAAAGAAGCATACATTTTTGTAAAGGCGGTTTTTTTCTGTTGAAGTAATAGGAGAAATAATGGTAATATCGAAATAAAAAAAAAGAAATTTATTACAAAAATCGCTAAAATTTTACAATAATTTAGTTTAAGTACAGCTTATATGGAAATTATATTTAAAAAGATAGGTCACCGATGAGTTGAAAAAGATATTTCAATTTTAGAGCCCAAAAATGGCATTTTCCACCAAAGGGAGATAATTTGGAACTTTTTCAATGATATTTACATTTTGAAAGTCATCTGGGGCCAACACGAATTGATTGTTTTGAATGATTTTTGTACCATATGATAAAGTAACAACTACAAAAGGAAATAAATAAGATTTGTAATGAAAAAAAATGTTTGATTTTTTTCTGAAATTTTTATACCCTCGAGCCTCCTTAAGCGCTATTGACTTTAAAGTTCAAAGGTCAGGGTCACAGTGGCAGTTGTAATACAAGGTAATATCACCCATGTGGACACTCTAAAACCAATATGCTTTAAAAGATTTTAACCACATTTGGTATATTGTTCCTCCTTGTATTGATCTGACATTTTTTACGTTCAAGGTCAAAGGTCAAGGTCATGCAGATGGCCTTGTGTTTTCTCCTTGAAATAGCATAATACACAGGACATTGGTTGCTCATTTTTTACCTGCTGTTTCTAAAGACAACATTAAAGGTATTTCCAGTTACTGAATGTTTTGGTTGATTTCTAAAAAAATAGTTTATGTATCAAATACACATGTATGCATATTCAATTTACCATTTTCTGCATGTGTCATATACAAATATAGTGTCTATATTTGTCCCCAATATATTACATACAAGGGAATGCCACGCTCGGCATTGCCTTGTTTGAACTGTAAAATGTGTGCACTAGTCTGAATAATCACCCATAATTATGCCCATGTTTACTGATCTATCTTAAAGGTAAGGTAATGAGTTCGTTGATCCCTTTTATTCAAAAAGATCTCTTTCCAGGAGAATATCATAATAATATAGACAAAAGGAAGGATGTGGGGAAAGCAACAAATGCGGCAAAATATGACATATAGAAAACAAAATGGTTATTGAGTAAACATTCGTGTGACAACAACTCAGAAGATACATAAAAAAATCAGAATAATGAAGAAAAAGTTGGTTTCCCTATATACATGTACCTGCAGTGTTGGTGTACGAGGCGCGTTTATGACTTTCATTATGTTACTTGATATGAAAAATTGACAAAAAATAATATTTTACTTGTAGAAGTAAATCCTGAGCCTGTAATTGCTGCTCTTCTTGTTCCATTTGAATTAATAGAAACAACGCTGTCGCCTTTCTTGTTCTCATAGAATCATATGATATGAGCTCCATGTTTTGTGAACGTCTTATAAACTGTCGTATTAGACTGACCAGTGCATATCGCGCATGGCACTTTAAATGTATTTTAGCGCGAAAATTAACTTTCATTTAGCTGAATTTATTGCCGTCGTAGTTCCGTCTTGTTGCCTTCTAACTTTTTAATTCGATGGCAACACGCCGGGATTACGAGGTCTTCACGAAGTCGTGTTGCCATCGTCAGACCTTCGGGTAGCTTCGTGATTCATTCGTGTAGACATCGTAATGTCAAAACTATCCGATGGAAACGATGGAAACACGAATCCGATACGATGTTCAAAGATGCATTCCCGGTGACATTTACATTGTGAGGATGGTGATACGAACTCAACATCGGACGCACCTTCGAGGATTTTTTAGCATGTTAAAAAATTAAGAACCCTTCCGAAAGTTGTCCCCGAAGGCTAGAAAAAGTGGCCGATGGTTCTACGATGGTTAAAGATGGCGCTACGAATAGCCCGATCTGGATACGATCAGTCCCGATTTTGAAAATTTCCATAATCGTGTTGCCATTGGTTTAAAAATCGGGACAATGTGATGCGGACATAGCAGAATAACATTTAACTCTAAAAGTAAATTTTCAAGGGAGCAGCTGTTAACAACGAAAAGATAAAACGGATACCTTACCACAAAAATATGATGTGTACCATGGAATTACTTTTACAATCGTGGATTGTGTATATAACAGGGAACCTGCAGTCAAAATTTGCAATCAAATTAGCATAGTTTGGTGAGGAAAAAAATAGTCATTGATGCATGTTTTTTTTAGTAATATTTAGTGGATTTTACCTTACTGTCAGTAACTACGAATACTCTCAGATCTGTACTTAGTGTCTTTTTGTTGTTGGGATATTCAAGTACCCGACCACATCAACTCTATTTAAGATGTATTTTTATTAGTATCCAAATGATTTGTATAGTTTGTTCTAATGTTGTACTGTAACACCACTGTCCCAGGTAGGGAAGAGAATCCTGTTTACATGTTTAACCCCGCCACATTCTCTATTTAAGTGCCTGTCCTAAGTAAGGAGCCTGTAATGCAGTGGTTGTCGATTGTTTATGTGTTGCAAATCTATTTTTGTTCATTTTTTTGTACATAAATTAGGCCGTTATTCTTTTCGTTTGAATTGTTTTACATTTGTCATTTCATGTCAATTCATGGCCTTTTATAGCTTACTATGCGATATGGGCTTTGGTCATTGTTTAATACCGTACAGTTACCTATAATTGTCAATGTCTGTGTCATTTTGGTCTCTTGTGGAGAGTTATCTCATAGGCAATCACACCAAATGGTCTTAATGTCTGTTATTTTAACTGATTTTAACCTGTTGTAGAAATGTTTTAATGATCTTTTGACTGTAAAATTAGAGGACGGATGATTTATTCGTATTAAGATTGTTTACCCTGTCCAAACAAAATAGTCTCATATCCATTCGATGTTCATACAATTAAATCAGTTTTTACTTCTGTTGACAACATGCATTTGGTAAAGTGTCAATAATAATTATGCGAGTAAAACAAAAGTAGAATAATAATCGATTAATTGCAAAATTGCAAAATATAAGTCGGAAACATAACAACACATTTTGAAATGTTCAAAACAATATTTGCATGACGATATTTTTGAAAAACCAATAACTAAAAAAGCAGGTCTGACTTTTTTGATAATAGTATTTATAAATGTGCTAAAACATTTTTAAATGTGCAGTAAGTCTAAACTTGCTGTTGTAGTTACATTCTATATCTCTTATTATTATATGTTTTAATCGCAATCCCATTTGGTTAAATTACCTAAAAAACGTATCTATTATTTCAAGTAAGAAATATCAACTGAAACATGTGAGATGAACAGATAACTTTCATAATTATTGTTTAAAATTAAAATAAAAAAAAAGTATGCGTATATTTTCGAGAATAATTTGTATAGTTCTGAGAGATACAGGAATACATTGTCCTTGCTGGCATCCAAATAAAAAATTCCTACTTACTTTTACTCGACAGGCGAGTCATTGATGTAAGTACTTGCACCAACATCATGTGTATAAACATCGAAATTGTGTAGCATGTATCCATCATAAATTTGATCATTTGCACTATCTAACATTCCTGACAACAGATTATTTGTAAATTATCTGTAAATATATTTTATTTCAACATTCTTAAATATTTGAAACAGACATTTGAAAATCTCTTGACTGAGTTGCATAAACGTTATCTAATGTTAAATGTTGTCACAGGTTTTACATTATTATGTTCTATTTTTATACCATTTCAATTTACAAATAACATCAAACAGTGATTGAAATGTGTGTAACTTAGTCCAGATCATCAATAAGTAAAGTAACAAAAATAAAAGGAAAATCATAAAATGAAACACCAAAGCGGTTATAAATCTAAACATATTTATTTCCTCATATGTAAAAGTAGGCAATAACATTTTTTTTATTGATGTTTAAACCTCATTCAAAGTGACTTTATCTCAAAATATACAACGTTATGACATTCTAATAGTAGATAATACATTCACGACTTTAATAGTTGTTGAACACGGCCCTTTAGATACAGTTAATGTTTTTGATGTACTTTATAACATTCGTTAAATCATTTTGTGAGGTTATGTATTTCTGATATTTTTGAAAACTTTAATTTTCAAAAAACACATTAACAGTACCAACATGATCAAATTAACCGCACAAAATTTGATATTTACAAATTAGTGTATGTACTCTGATTATCTGAACAAAAATATAGATATCCCCTTTAATGTTTTTTAACAGAATGCTACATCGAGTTGCCCCTATTTGATTTCAAAGAATGGCCGTGTTCACATTAACCTAAGCTCGATATTGTGTTAGTGTAACTCAAACGTTAACTAAACAAAATTACGTTCTCATTGATAAAACTCAATGTTTACATATAGTTTACGGACACCATCACGAGTTGGTTGACTGTTATGAAATAACCGTTTCACAAATGGTATCGGATATGTTCCTTATGCCGTAACTACAATCCCCTTCACTTTCATAAATGTGACCTACCGAATTAGACTATTTATCGGATTTGTTATGACATGAACAACACAATGGATGCCACGTGTGGAGCAGGATCTACCTACCCTTCCGGAGCACTTGAGATCACCCCTAGTTTTTGGTGGGGTTCGTGTTGCTCATTCCTTAGTTTTCTATGTAGTGTCAAGTGTACTGTTGTTTGTCTGTTTGTCTTTTTCATTATTAGCCATGACGTTGTCAGTTTATTTTCGATTTATGAATCTAACTGTCCCTCTGGTATCTTTCGTCCCTCTTTCAAATCATGTTTTATCTATATGCAGTCTATAGTGAATGTAGGCCTTGTATAGGTTTAGTGTACACAAAACTAGCCATATGTAACACCAATTTTACCATGTATGTTGAAGGAAGAAACAACTTTTATAAAAATAAATTTAACGTAGTTTTATTAACTCTTATCAAGACGCAAACCATCATAATTGCTGAACACATAATTCATTGGAAAAGGTCTTCCCGAATCGACTGGATGTATACATAAATATTTGCAACTCGTCTTTACTCAAACAACAATTCACTCATAAATGCATTACAAAAAAAATTTGAGGTAAATTGTATTGTTTGTCTAGTATCTCAGATCCGTTAAAATACACAGAAATAATAAAAAACAGTACCCCCTTCCTTTGCCAAATACTCCTTGATGAAGAAACTCCATTTGAAACAAACAGAAATGATATAAATGCAGTGATCCTTAACATCTGAATCCTTTTTCCTCGGCTGTAAGCACGCTGTTGAAACCTATGTTTTATAATGCGTAATGAAGACACTTTTAGTAAACTACTGCAAATCATCAAAATGGCTTTCGTCAAGAAGAAACCACTTAACATAAAAAAAAGGGAGGGGGGGGGGGGTGTTGGGTTTTTTTCTGAGTCAGTTTTTTTTTTTTCGTGCGAACGATTTGTTTTAGTTTTTTTTCTGTGCTGGCAATCAAATATTTTTTTCAGTTTGAAACACTGTGATGCTCCATGGGGAAGCTCTGGATTCAGAATAATTGTTTTATCATCTTTATGACCAGAATATTTTTTTCATCAAATTGGGGATCAGAATATTTTTCAAGGAAAAATTCATCCCCCTTTTTTGAAGTCAAATGGTATTTCCCTAACAGCTAAAAAAGTTGTCCGAAAAATTTGCATTCGGTTCTACGTAATGAAAATTTAAATGACAAACAGTTTACTAGTGTGAACATATCTTATGCTTGATGCCTTTCGTTATCTATTATTCATGTGTTTCTTTGCGAAATACGTTCTGCTATTTAATTGTATTGTAGTCCTGTATTATTATGTTGTCATTTTGATGTTATATTTAACAATGCCATCAAAGTGCGAGGTTGGGCATGCCACAAAACCAGGTTCAACCCACCATTTTTTTTCTTTAAAAATGTCCTGTACCAAGTCAGGAAAATGGCCATTGTTATATCATAGTTCGTTTCTGTGTGTGTAATATTTTTACGTTGTGTTTCCGTTGTGTCGTTTGTTTTCTCCTATTTTTGAGTGTGAATTCAAATTACTATAAGACGTGTCACGGTACTTTTCTATCCCAAATTCATGTATTTGGTTTTAATGTTATATTGGTTATTCTCATCGGATTTTGTCTAATGCTTAGTCCGTTGCTGTGTGTGTTACATTTTAATGTTGTGTCGTTGTTCTCCTCTAATATTTAATGCGTACCCCTCAGTTTCATTTTTTAACCATAGATTTATGAGTTTTAAACATCGGTATACTACTGTTGCCTTTATTATGGACATGTAATTAAACAAGGTGTATAGATGTGACCAAATTTAATGTGAAACCAGTGTACATTACACTAAACCAATTGTAAACATGTTTTCTGTACATGGCGTTTGGTGTGAACACGGCCTATGTTGTTGTCTTTGTGGTGTATTATAGTTCAAAGATGAGCATATTTGTATATTTTTTTTCTTTCCCCATAATGTGACCCACTTAATTAAACTTATTACCTGGTTTGTACTTTCATAATCAATGCGCACGACATTAGGAGTAGGATATTCTCAACCTTCTGGAAGTCCTAGTTTTTAATGAGGTTTGTATTGCTCAAAATTTAGTGTTCTTTGTGGTTTTTAAATGTAATAGTGGCTCTCTTTAAAAAAAAATACAGAATTCAATTTTATAACTTGTTGTTCGGTGTTAGTTCAATGAATTATATTTTCTCAGATGTTATTTAAAGATTTATATGCAAATGAACAAATAACAGTATTTGAATACTTTTTGTACTTTGTTATGTAAACTTGAAATATGAATCTCGAAATAATTAAATATGAAAATAACTGCAACAATTCTGTGCCGTGTTTTGGTCATTTGTATAGTTTTCTTACCATATAATTTCTTTGTCTAAGCCCAACTTTAAAATACATATGAATAACGATCATTCTTGTCCATAAATAATTGCAAGTTTGGATGCTCAAACAAATTCTAATGTCAATACTAAAGGGAACTCTGATCATCCTTTTCGTCAAACAGGCCTTCTCAAACATCCTCCAGATCAAAGAGTAATACTGAGGTCCACGAGACTATAAATATTCTTTCTTGTAATATTGAAGGTATCAAGTCAAATCATCAATACCTACATACACTGGATCTGCAAAATATAATCGTGTGCCTCCAAGAACACTTTCTCTGGGAATTCCAAAAACAAACTATGTCAAAGTTAATACCATCTCTGGATAATTTTACTAGATGCCACGATACTAGTGAACCTATTTCAAATTTTAAAGCGCCAAGAGGACAAGCTGGGGTCTCAATCTTGTGGCCCAAACAATGGTCAAGCAAAATTAAGAAACTTGAAGTAGGAAATGAACGAATCATTGCTATTACAATAGCAACAGAACCTATGCTCTGTATCATCAATGCATATATGCCTACAATAAATACTAACTCTGAAATCCAATATTCTGAATGTCTGGATATAATTTTCGACATCATTGAAAAACATCAATCCAAATATATTATAATTCTGGCTGGTGATCTTAATGGCTCCCTTCTTCAGACTAGAACAAACAAACATGATAAACTTTTGAAGGAATTTGTTCAGGAAGTTTCTCTTTTTCGACCAGATCTAGGCAATCAACCTACCTTCTTTCATCATGCTCACCATGGTTCGTCACAGATAGATTATATTCTTTCCAACAGGAATAATTTATCTAAAAAGTATTCCATTCTAGACAAATCCTATGCTAACACCTCGGCACATTGTGCAGTCATTCTACATACAAATATCAGCATACCTCTTCTTGTCCGCAATACAAATCAAAAGAAAACCATTTAAACGAAAGTTTTATGGGAGCAAAGAGATGAAGAGAAATACAGGGAAACAATCCTAAATGAGTTGCTTCAAAAAGATCTTCCAACACTGGACATTGATAAACAAATAGATATTATCTCAAATTCGCTTCTTAACGCTCAACAACAATCCATTCCGTCAAAAATTACTCAGCTGAAAGGCCCTAAATGGAAAGCTACCCCTGAAGTTACAGTCTTACTCAGGATGTGTAAAGTTATTTACAACAAATGGGCAGACTTAGGGAAACCAATTGGCCATCCCTTATCTCTTGAATTAAAAATCCATAAAAAAAAGCTTCGTCAACGTCAGCGAATGGAACAAGCCATCGACAGAAATACCATCCATAATAAAATTATGAACACCTCTAGCTCACAGATGTTCCACAGACTCATCAGAAGAAATTTGGGTGATAACTCCCAATCCGCAATAAACTGTATAAAAACTGATGAAAATGAATATCTTTTTCTGGCTAAAGACCAAAGGAAAGCTTTCGCAAACTATTATGAAGATTGAGTGCCCCTAAACCGGAACAATTTGATGATTTATATGTAAATTTATGCAAAATTCGTCAAAAAGAAATGTTGAAAACACTCGAAGACCAGGAAATACCGTCTGACTATTTTACATCAGCAGATATAATCAAAGCCATTGAAAAATTAAATATGAATAAAAGTCCTGATGAATTTGGATTATGTGCTGAACATCTCAAATTCTCCAAAAATGAAATAGCTCCTTATCTTACAAAACTTTTCAATAACATAATAGAAACTCTAAAGACTCCAGGCACTTTCAAGACTGGCATTCTCTTCCCCGTTTTAAAAAAGGACAAGGATCCCTCTGATGTCAACAGTTACCGTGGTATAACAGTAACCCCAGTCATAGGAAAAGTTTTCGAATACTGCATTTTACCTAAACTCAATCTGCAAAACATTACGAACTTACAATTTGGCTTCACTAAAGGCCTAAATCCTCTCATCTCTAGCTTCATTATATCGGAATCAAAATATGATCAAACAAGGAAAAACAATGAATTTTATATGGGTTTCTTGGATGTTAAATCAGCCTTTGATGTGGTACAGCATGACATTATCCTAGATAAATTATTAGACTTAAATATTCCTTCTTTCCTTTGGCTGGTAATTAAAGATCTATATTCTAATCTCTCAACAAAAGTGAAATGGCAAGGCGATCTTAGTGAAAAATTCTCGGTCCACCAAGGTGTACGACAAGGTGGGATTTTGTCTACTCATCTCTACAAAATATTTGTACAAGACCTACTTTTAGAACTAGAAAGAAACTCTCTAGGTTTAAATACTGGAAATATTTTTGTTGGTACTCCTACATGTGCTGATGATATGGCTTTTATTGAAACAAATAGAGACAATCTTCAAATTATGCTCAACGTTTCGGAAAGATATTCTAAACAACATCACTACAAAATTCATCCTACAAAAACAAAAATTGTTACATGTGGAAAGGTTACAAATGCTGACTGGACTCTATACGATACTCCGGTTACAATATCAAAAGAAGCAACTCATTTAGGTATAACTAGAAGTTGGAAAAAGGAAGGAGAAATAAATGTGGCCAATAGAATAAAGCTCGCAAGACGAACTTTGTATGCATTAATGGGCTCTGGGGTGCATGGAACAAACGGCTTAGATCCAGTAACATCTTATAAAATCTACAACACATACGTTCTACCAAGACTCCTTTATGGTTTGGAAGCCATTCCTCTAAATAAGACTAATATATCACAGCTGGAATCTTTTCATAGAAAGAATTTAAGACATTTTCAATCTCTTCCTCAACGCACGGCTATAGCTGCAATATATCTTTTAATTGGTGGATTGCCAATAGAGGCTGAACTACACAAAAAGCAACTGTCTTTCCTACATAATTTACTGTCTTCAAATGTTCAAAGAGTTGATGATATCATCATCAGACAAATGTCGGTCAACTATGACAACCCGAACAGCTTCTTCTCAAAAATTCGAGAAATCCTGTTAAAGTATGGACTGCCTCCAATTCATCTTCTCCAAGAAACTCTTCCCTCAAAATTGAAATGGAAATCTCTTGTGACGAAGCATCTGAACGCATACTGGCAAAATACTCTAAGGGACGACGCAGAATCTAAATCAACTCTAAAACATTTGGATAGTGAACATCTTCTTGTTGGCAAAAATCATCCAGTATGGACTATATTTGACAAGACAAAAGCCGAAGTTCGGAAAGCTATTATTAAAGCTAGAATAGTTTCAGGAACCTTTATTCTGAATTCTGATCGAGCGAAATTTAATCAAGCACCTTCTTCAGTCTGCCAACTATGTAATCTTTCTGAGGAAAATATCTCTCATTTTCTCCTGGAGTGTCCAATTTTATCAAATACTAGAATTACATACTTTCAACCAATCAAGACATATGTTACTGAACATATAACAGCTGAAGTCTGGCACAGTGTCTTTCAATCTAAATCAAATATCATCAGGCTAATTATAGACTGTAGGCATTTCTCACAAACACTAAGAGACGACAAGATAATGAATATGATAGAAACCAAAACAAGGGAGATGTGTTATAAACTGTATATCAAACGCTTAAAGTTGCTTGAGGCAATGGATGGTTGACGGTCTGAAACAAACAGTTTTTATACCGTATAAGTTGTGTTTTAACGTTTTATATAAAAGACACTCGGATTTTATGTGTAAATAGAAAGAGTTTTCTTTTACTGTGTATTATACTGGTGGATATTAACTTTTAAAATATATATAACATACATATATTTTAATGTGTAAATAAAACTTTTACTTGGAGATAATCCTTGGTGTTCCTTATAAAGGAAGCTAATACGGAGAGAAGAAGAAGAAGAAGCTTCAAAATCATACATTACGTATGTTATACGTACTCTAAATCATTTCTTTTTGTTTTCCAATTATAATGTTCCGTCTTTAAAATACTAACTTATGCAAGCTGATAAGCTTGTATAATATTCTCTTTAAACAACAACATAATTATACACAAAAAGCATTATTAAAAAGATTTCAATCTTTTGGTAATTTTAGGAAAAGTTAACACACGCATCAATTGCAATATTTGATTTTCGTTAATGTTCCCGCTCATTGTACAAAAAATAGATTTAACTAGTTAACAGCTATTGTTCACTCAGTATTCAAAATAATGTGTAATAACTTCTGTTTGTGTCTGTATCATACCATTCATAATTATTATTAAAGAACGTTATTCCCTTTCCAAGTATCAGTAGAAGTTTTTAATTTAAAGGTATCAAATTGTACGTTTGTAGTGAAAAGAGAATACAACTTCATTATATTCTTATAAAAACAGTATAAACAAAAATTGACAAACAATAAAATGAAATTTGACATCGTCTATTATTATAATATTGACAGCTGATAATTATGATAGGGCAGGTGTTGTAGAACTTTTGCTTCTATCTTATTAAAAAATACAACAAAGTGGACGCTAAGATGTGATAAGATTGTTATAAATAGGCATTACTCGTTCTTTTACACATACACAAACAACGACAGTCTAAAAAAGGACACTTTTTAATCACATAATTGGAGTAAAGTTATTAATCAAATGCGTTTCATCAGATCAATTATAAGAACAATGAAACGGTTTTTTAAAGTTGACAAACATAATGGAATTTCTAATTTCTCGACAACCAACGGAAATGAAACTGCTCAACGCAAACTTCTGCGTTAGCAGATTCATCGTTTATGATATGTATCTAATACATTCACCGTTTAATTAAGTATGTACAATTTGAACATTCGTGATAATATTTCATGACATTACATGTATTGCATCATTTGTTCAAATCGTTAATTATTTCTTACTGGTGAAAAGAAGATTGTATTTTTTTAATTGAATACTGACATATAAATAAACTCATCATAGATACCAGGACTAAATTTAGTATATACGCCAGACGCGCGTTTCGTCTACAAAAGACTCATCAGTGACGCTCGAATCAAAAAAAGTTAAAAAGGCCAAATAAAGTACGAAGTTGAAGAGCATTGAGGACCAAAATTCCTAAAAGTTTTGCCAAATACAGCTAAGGTAATCTATGCCTGAGGTAGAAAAGCCTTAGTATTTCAAAAAATTCAAACATTTTGTAAACAGTAAATTTATAAATATAACCATATCAATGACAATTCATGTCAGCACAAAAAGTGCTGACTACTGGGCTTGTGATACCCTCGGGGAAATAAATCTCCACCAGCAGTGGCATCTACCCAGTGGTTGTAAATAAACTCATCATAGATACCAGGACTAAATTTAGTATATACGCCAGACGCGCGTTTCGTCTACAAAAGACTCATCAGTGACGCTCGAATCCAAAAAAGTTAAACAGGCCAAATAAAGTACGAAGTTGAAGAGCATTGAGGACCAAAATTCCTAAAAGTTTTGCCAAATACAGCTAAGGTAATCTATGCCTGAGGTAGAAAAGCCTTAGTATTTCAAAAAATTCAAACATTTTGTAAACAGTAAATTTATAAATATAACCATATCAATGACAATTCATGTCAGCACAAAAAGTGCCGACTACTGGGCTTGTGATACCCTCGGGGAAATAAATCTCCAACAGCAGTGGCATCGACCCAGTGATTGTAAATAAACTCATCATAGATACCAGGACTAAATTTAGTATATACGCCAGACGCGCGTTTCGTCTACAAAAGACTCATCAGTGACGCTCGAATCCAAAAAGTTAAAAAGGCCAAATAAAGTACGAAGTTGAAGAGCATTGAGGACCAAAATTCCTAAAGGTTTTGCCAAATACAGCTAAGGTAATCTATGCCTGAGGTAGAAAAGCCTTAGTATTTCAAAAAATTCAAACATTTTGTAAACAGTAAATTTATAAATATAACCATATCAATGACAATTCATGTCAGCACAAAAAGTGCTGACTACTGGGTATACTACACTATGAATTAACACTCTGAAGGTGGCTCATGGGTATAAGATTTAAATAAAAACACAAATTTTATTTTTTACCTTCAGTAGTTGTTGCTTTATCATATGGTACAAAAATCCCTCCAAAAAATCAATTCGTTTAAACCCAGGTGACTTTTAAAATGTAGATATCATTGAAAAAACTCCAAATTATCTCCCTTTGGTGCAAAATGCTATTTTTTGGCATTAAAATTGAAATATCTTTTTGAACTCATCGGTGACCTATATATTTTATTATTGTTTTCAAATAAGCAGTACATTAACCAATAATTGTACAATTTAAGCGATTTCTGTAATTAGTTCTTTTTTTATTTCGATATTACAGCTATTTCTCCTATTAGTTCAACAGAAAAACAGGACATTAACAAAAATGTATGCTTCTTTCAAAGGCAGATTGTGAGCGTAAATGAACGGTGACCCCATTTTTTTTACTTCATTTTCTATTAAGTATAAGATAAAGTTCATTTATAAAAAAATGAAGAGAAATCCTATATTAGATAAAAAATTTGATTTAGACCCGCGAGCCCCCTTAAACTATCAACAATACAAACGTTCGACAAATGGGAAATATTGCTACAACGGTTTAATCTGGAAATGATAAATAGTTCAGTTATCACCTTACCTTATTGAGAAACTGTCATAAGATTATATACACATCACTGGTGAAAACGTCTACGTTTATGTTGATGATATCCATATATTGTAATTTAAGTATATTTTCTTTATTTGTTAAGAAGAATTAACCATGTAAAATAACGCGTACCCTATTAGTTGATATAATTAAATGGATGTCTACGAGAAAACCATGCAAAATCAAAAAAAAATTATGAAAGGGGTTGTGGAATTTTCAGCTGATTTTGGGTTCCTAGTAAAGTATTAAGTACATCTAATAGTTCTATGGTTAAAAAATGACACTTTATCTCAAATTATGTGAATCCAGGGCAATTCTAGTTTAGTACCAAATTTGCTGGAAAATGTTGTTGAAAATGGACATTTTTGGTTTTTTTTTATTGAATAGTTCAAAGTATTATATGACCAAAAAAATTGTTTGGCCTTAAAATTCAGACTTTCTACTAAAATAAACTGTAATTTGGATCTTATTTCAACCTTTATTTTTGTTTTTATTTTTATTGACATAATTGTGTTTTTCTTAAATTTGAAATCAGCCTGTACTGAAAATGTCCCTAAAACCTCAAAAGTCACTCAAATTGAAAAAATATTTTGTTAAATGTTATGGTTCACTACAAACTAGTATTCCTTAACGGGATTTTGGTTGCAAATTGATATAAGCTTATTTGAATAAAAGATGAAAAACTGAAAAATATAGCTAAAATTATCTCCCTTTGTAAAACTCTTCACAATAAAAGGTAGATTTAGTGTCAATAACAGAAGGAGGGAAATCAACAAATGTGCAGAAGGATAGGAAATAATGATATTTTTGATGAATATGGTGTAGCCAAAAACTGATTTTTATTGATAGAGTGTAACAAAGACATAGCAAACCATGTGGCAAAGACATTCCCACTTCCACTGGGATAAGTCTGATCCTGATCAGATAGATCAGACTCATGAGTCTAGACTATCACTATCATGTCTAGGTTTCAGACTCACATTTTAAAATGCATATGCTGCAAACATGGACAGGAGTTGGATTGCAGTAGACAAGAAGACAAAATGAGTTGCTGCCATCCTTTCATGACCCTTCCAAATCTAGCAACGGAAATTTCAAAAGGCAAAACTTTCAGTTTCAGTTGGTTCTGGTAAGTTTGTTATTTTTTTTTTGTGGTTAGAAAAAGCAATTTGACACCATAAAAAGACCTACTGTAGAAACATCACATCTGATTCAAAACATAAATATCGGAAAAAGAGCATAGACCATTTCTCTTTGGGGGGAAAAAAAAGGGGGGGGGGGGGGGTATTTACATAATTTTCTTGAAGCAAACACTGATTTAATTTTCATTGACATACATTTATAATGATTTAAAATTCTTCTAAAACTAAAAGATTTATGTGTTTGCCTTCTAAATTTTAACAGAAAAACTTTTTTCTCTCTCAGTCTCTCAAGAATCATGATAAAATATATATTCTATTACAAAGCCCTCCGGTATCAGGTCTGTTCGCCCTGAGTTTGTTTGACAAATTGTCAATAACGGGTAGAGTCCATTGACTCTGGTTTTTTTTTATCCTAATTTAAAAATAATGGTTGCTTCATATCCCTTTTTTTTTTAAATACAACCCATTGAAATAGAAAACATTCAGTAGATAGATATAGGAAGATGTGGTATGAGTGCGAATGAGACAACTATCCATCCAAATAACAATTTATTAAAGTAAACCATTATAGGTCAATGTACGGCCTTCAACACAGAGCCTTGGCTCACACGGAACAACAAGCTATAAACATGATAAAGGACCCCTAAATTACTAGACAAGTGTAAAAACCTTCGAACAGGAAAATCAATGGTCTAATTTATATATAAAAAAAGGAGAAATGAGAAACACGTATAAATTACATAAACATATGAAAACTACTGTACATTTATGCCAACTAAAAAGTATGTGTGTTAACCGCACTACCCTTACCTACCTTTATTTTTATCCCTACCCTAAAGATTTTTGTGACAGGTTTTGATTAAGCACTGTTAAAGTCACAATATAGCTCCCAAAGAGTTGTGAATTTCCTGTCTTTATTCATTTATTTACCAGTACTACATGTACATTGTACAATGCAGCTAGATTGATACAATATATGGTTCTCAATCTCAAAAAAATGTTTTACAATTATGAGCTGTTTTTTTTTCTCTCTAAAAATTGGTTACTGAGAGACTTTTTCTTTACATTTCCTTAGTGCAGGTCATGTATCACAGTTATAAACATGGAAAGAGAACTTGTACATGTCTTTACTTCTATCGTTAATAAAATAGAATCTGAATAGAATATGCTTACAAATGTATTCCAAATTAAAGGGCCCAGAAGGGGCAACATGAGATTATAACATTACAGATTACTCAGATAAAACAAATTCAAAATAACAATACGGAAGAAATGAATTACTTGATGATGTGATTGATATCATAGCATTTATGACATTTACACAAATTAATTATCATATCTACAAAACTTTTTTTTTCAATGAACCAATGCATTATGTTAAGCCAACTTAATGTACAATGTACATGTAGATGTAACTCACTGTACTGATCATGCAAATGTACAAATATACAATATTTTATTTCTTATCAACAGGTTAATGTTGAAGATGGAAAAGCACAAAAATAATGTTAAAATGAAAGCAGATATGATAGGAGATCACATAGGTAAATATATGATATAATTGATAAAAAAATGTCTACTAAATAGACAGCAAATAAGACCTGTGTTGTGGCATTATTTGTGAAATATAATCATATATAGAAATTGGAAATTCACCAGTTACATTTATTATTGTAAAAACATGATAAATTATCAATAAATTAGATTAACCCTTCAATTTTAACAATCTGGTGAACAAAAAGTAAACATAACACACAGAACACTCAAATTATTTTTTTATGATCAATTAAGGGCCATATCAGTACAGTTTACACAACAAAATTTTCATTACTCATCGTTGGAATTGTTCTCTTTATAAGAATTAAACCTAGAAAAAAATATGTTTTCTTGTCTGAGTGAGCTTGACACTGAGATCCTCATTTATATATATAGTATACATGCATTTATAACGGTAAACCTGAAGACTACATTTGTATTTTTCATTTTAAAAAAAAAAACTTTTTTCATTATTACAGCTATTTTCCTAATGCGTGTAGAGTAAAACTTTGGTAGGTTCGCTTGCTCTGTTTGTATAAATATTGATTCAAGCTTTGTAATTAAGGTTGATATCTTCAAACAATAAATATAGGCATATTTGAACCTTTATGGAGTACTTTTAAATTTGATTAGATGTTATGTCAATTGCAGTTGTACAATATACAAACAAACCATGCAAGCTAACCTAAGTCTTAGATTTACATGCCTTAGGAAATTAGCTGTAAAATTAATTATATATTAGTTTCCAATGCTTATTGTTTTACTCAATTTCAAATGTTTTGGCTTGTTTTTAAATTGGTCTATATCAGCTATAGGGTCAAAAAGGTCCAAAGTTAAACTTGATTTCATAAAACAATTGAATAATTGGTGTTCTTTGATATTATGCAAAATTAAACGGTGTATTGTACTTTTTTGGGTTAAATACTTCTGATATGTTTAGATTTTTAATATTCATTTTCAAATTGCAAAAAAGATCATGGGGGCAAAAAAACCTTTGTTAGTTTATTAAAATATTATTGAAGTTTTTTTTTCTATGCTAAATGTTATCATGCATTTAGCATGTTTAGATTTATGATTTGGGCTCAGTTTTCAAGTTGCTTCAAATTGGGCTCCAAACTTTAACTTTGTTTAAATTCATTAAAAATTGCATATATGGGGTTCTTTGATATGATAAATCTAATCATGTCTTTTAAACTTTAGATTTTGGATATTGGCACGTCCAATTTCAAAATCATCAGTTCTTTTACCACATTTATTCTGTGTCAGAAACCTACATGTATGATGTGTCTAATAATTCATCACAATCCAAATTCTGAACTGTATCGTGTGAATCAAGTTTGAATGTAGTGTCTATAAAGTGCCCCCCTCCCAACCTGATGAAGGTGCAATTTCTGCATTTGTAATAGAATGTACCCTTGAGCTGTTTTATTCTCATTGTTGAAGGTTGTACAGAGGCATTACATTCATTTCATTTGAACATTTGTGGATTTTTGTCTCATTTGCAATCAATACTCATCTCCCTATTTTTGTATTGTCATAACGTCATAAATACAAGATGAAATCTGCAAAATTAACTTCATTAAAATTAAGTTTGCTGCAGCTTGGAATAAGAAAAAAATCAAATTTAGGTCCATTTTTAGCTAGTAAACTTTATTTCTCATTCTATGTACTGGAATGTCAGAGTTGTGATAATCGAAACACATTTTACACTAAGACAAAGTTAATAAGTAATTTCTTTTTAGGAAATTTCAATCATTTAATGTATAACAATTGTTTTCTTATTATTTTTTACAGACATTTGGTGATCCAAAAATAACTGGAGTTCATGAAAGAAGACTGATTGCTGAGACACATTTTTGTTGATAAACATGTTTATGATGAAGAAAAACTTAGATAATATTACTGATACTTGAATAAGGCTCTGATCTGTCTTTGATTTTTCCTGTTGATGTTAAAAATTGCAAGCTCAAATAAAAATAAATTGAAATGGAACTCATATGCTTTGAAAAAAAGGAAAAAAAACGGCAATGTGAATCTTGCTGAAGTCTTGAAAACCACCATGTCAACACACAGTTGCAACACAAATGAGAAGAGAGAGATATTTGCTAGGAAATAGAATGTTCTCACTGTCTCACCATCAGCAAGGCTTTCTCATCAGCGAAGAAGAAGTCTAAAATTACTTCTGCATTAAAAGGTCATCAGTATTGAAGACAATCAAGAAGATTACAAATGTACTTGGCCATTTGATATACATAATAATATTTTCATTTGTCAGAAATTGTTTCTTAGATTGACTAACTAGTTTTATTCATTGAATTATTAGTAAATTACCTTTCATAGTTCATGTAGTTACATGTATGTAAATTCTTATAAGATAGTATGGAAACAATTTAATACTTCCCTAAATTCTATACCTAATGCAACGATTGTCTTGTGCTGCTAAGTCAATTAGAATTAACTTTTATGTATGTTTATAATAATCTTATTCTTGCATGTAAGCACCATTTAGTGTTATTGTATCATCTTCATTGATTGTTAAATATAATACTAATGCTATAAAAAATAATAACATTTATGATCATTTATACAGATTGAGATATTTAAAAATGTATCAATGCTAAAAGAGAATTTATAAATTTAGACCTTTTTTTAGGAGAATTTTAGAAAGTACTACAACAAAAGCAAACCAAGAGTATATGCTCAAATGCACTATTAACTCTCTCTCCAGATAACCAAATAGAGATATGTTTATATTTTATTAAATTGATGAAGTGTATGTTAGTTTAAATTAATATGTACATGCAATTTTAAGGTTTTAAAAATCAGCATTTTTATTGGATTATCTCCCTTTGTACAATAGAAATTCAGATTTTATCCACACTGTCTCAGGTACTCATGATCAAAATGACTTATATGGTAACCAGCATGCAAGTAAAAGGTTGCAACCTGTCTTAATTTTGTCTACCTGTCAGACACAACTTCTGAATGTCAATACTTAAGACTTTTCAATATGATGAACTTAAAATTGAATTTCATATCATTTTTCAGTAACCAGAATACAACTTTAGTAATTAGCAAGCTGCAATAACCAAAAATGGGATTACTAGGAAGAAATGAATGGATTTTACTCTTTAAAGTAATAGGGACAAGTGAACTAAAGGAATTTGGAATAAAAAAAAAATACCAAAAAAAAATTGTCTTTGGCAGCTCCCCCCCCTTTTTTTAAGCCTTATGCTTACTATTGTTTGTGACACAAAAATCCATTTCACTTTGAATTTTCTATTTGATTTACCTATATTGCATGTTACAATCTGTATAATTCAAGTATTTATTTTTGAATGCTTGGTTTCATTAAAATATGAGACTTTCCTCAATTTATTGCGAAAATACAAAAAAAAAGGGGGGGGGAGGCTATCTAAATTATCTAAATGATCAATAAAATTAATTTGCAACCGAAATCCCTTCAAAATATTTTGAACCAAAGAAAATGCAAAGCATTTCTGAAATTTAGGGTAAATTAAAGCGACTTTTGGGCTGTAGTGTCTGTTTTAGTGTGATTAGATGAAAAGGCCATATTTTTTTATCATTTTATGTGTTTTGCCACACCCTTATTTTCTATATATATCATTATGTTTAATAAAATTATGTGATTTAGACTTCATACACATCCTATCTGTGCTATTAAAGTATTTAAACACTCAGAAGTATTATAGTATTTATTTCTATTTGAGAAATTTATGAAATCTATGCATTTCAGTAAATGCATTTATAAATAAACTCGAAAATACCCTAAATCCCTATCGTTGCCATGGTTACCAGCAGTGTAAGGGCTTCAAACTTGCATGACTTTCATATGAGGTCAACCTGAACATGTCAGCAAAGTTTCATCAAAATCAAACAACTTTGCATGGAGCACCATCTGCATGGTTTCTCATAGATGCCCATTTAAGAAATAACTCCAAAAAATCATGCAGTTTAAACTAGGAAACTAGGATTTCTTTAATTATAGCGTGTGTTATCTACAAGTATTCACACTTATCAACATTTAAAGTAGCAATAGTGATATTTGAAAGGAATGCATTGTCAATGTATAATTAGTTCGTAAATTTTAACAAAGCAAATTCCAGGACATGAGAGGATTAACACGATTCAATCTATGAACAACGGATTGTTTATTGCATCACAACTATTTGTACATACAATAAAGGGATATCACATTTGGTTTGCACTTTTTTGTTTACTCATGTATATACATATATTAGATCATGTAGATGGCAAATTAGTTTTGAACGAATGTCGACTTTTAACCAAAATGATATAATTGATAAGAAAGGAATTACATATTAAGTTATATTCATTCGTATTGACTGCACACTACATGTTTCAGGCCTTGTGAATGAACAGGGGAAAATAAAAGTAACAAATTGAATATGCGACAAAAGAATATACACAGAAAAGAGCAATACTTGCTACGCTGAGAACCCTTCGCGATACTGCATTCAACAAATTATAATTTAGCTTTTTGTGAATTCAAAAATCAGTGGGCAGTTGTGATGCACAATTAGTGCCCATTGATAAAACAATTTTCTGCTGAGGTGTATTTATGTGGGAATCATCAGTGTATAACATAAAGTAAGATTTTTAGCATTCTAAATAATGAGGAATTTGTATCTACCCGTCACCAATATTCAAAGGTTTTAATATAATTGCAAACTGTAAAGACTTCAAATTGTATTTGATATAGATCTTAAGAATATTAAAAATCCAGATCTGATTGAAAATGCTGGAGAATAGATCTAAACTGAATATTTATGAATGCAATCTCATACTCTAGAAACGACTGATGTAATCAGCGTCGTTTTAAATCTGTCAGTCGACTATCTTGACGGGCGAGTATCAATTTTTATAAAAAATTTCGTTTATCACGCATTAAAGACGTATCAGTGTCGTTTACATTTATAATACTAACTACCAAAAATAAGAATTTGTAATTTTTTTTTATTTTCTCTTTTTGGTGTAATGTAGGTTTATGTGCAAAATACAGAGTATTGCTGTGAATTAAAAAATACTTTGGGGTATCGGAAGGAAGATAAACCCCTCATTTAAAAGTGTACGATAACACAGGTTCGACCGTGAAAGTGCATTCAATGTTTGCTATCATGTGCAAAAATCTTTCGAAACAACATGAAATATATCTTCTAAAAGTGGTGGAAAAACTTTTTTTGCTTTAATTGTTAGAATTTTTATTTGTGTTTGCTCTTTTTATTAATGTTACAACAGATAGGATACACCAGGAATACTCAAAAAGTTAGCAGAAACAATATCAACACCATTAT
Organism: Mytilus edulis; assembly: GCA_019925275.1. Taxonomy (NCBI): domain Eukaryota; kingdom Metazoa; phylum Mollusca; class Bivalvia; order Mytilida; family Mytilidae; genus Mytilus; species Mytilus edulis. The sequence goes on along the minus strand of CM034361.1, from coordinate 108,950,171 downwards.
GCATAATATTCAACCAATCAATAAGAAAAAGTACTGTTCCAAGTAGATGGAAAGAAGCACAAATTATCTCTATTTTCAAGAAAGAAAAAAAATATATTGCTAGTAACTATAGTCGTGTGTAAAGGAATGGCAAAATTGGTACGTGAACATATTGTCAAACATATGAAAAGCAACAAATTCTTTACTAATCGTCAATATTGATTTATATCAGGCAGATCTACATCTCTTCAACTTTTAAATGTATTGGACAAATGGCTAGAAGCCCTTGATAATAGGAAAGCTATCGATGTTATTTACATGAAAGCACTAGACATTGTTCATGCTGTTCCGCACAAAAGACTAATGAACAAACTCAGGGCATATGGCACTGAACTTTCAGTTCTGAAGTAAGTCGATGTTTTCTAAGTGACAGCATACATCACGTTTCAATAAACAATATATAGAACATCATCATGGTGAAAAATAACTTCAGGTATACCCCAAGGATCTGAGCTTGGGCCTCTACTTTTTGTAATTTTTAAAAATGAACTACCAAACCTGGTCGATTCCGACTTTTACCTCTTTGCAGATGATACTAAATTTTTTAACACAATAAGTCAGAAAGAGGATGAACTCAATTACAAAGTGACTTAAATAAACTATCGCAATGGAGTGATATCTGGCTATTAAAGTTTCACCCTGACAAGTGCAAACATATGCACAAAGGCATACTGGGACCGGAACCAGACCAAAGATGTACACTGAAATCGACAATACTACACAAAATTACTGAAGAAAAATACGTTGGAGTAATTATTGACTCTGAATTAAATTTAGAAAAACATTTAAGTGAGAAAGTTAATAAAGCAAATTCCATGTTTGCACTACTGAGAAGGACTTTCCAATATTTAGATACAGATACCTTTGTACCACTATACAAGACACACGTAAGAACACATTTAGAGTTTGCAAGCTTAGTATGGCATCCATATATATATATATTGACATGATAGAAAATGTGCAGCGCCGTGCAACTAAACAACTACCAGGATTAAAGAATTTAACATACTTAGAGAGACTGCGAAAATAAAACTACCATCTCTAAATTGTATACGGGTCCGAGGTGAATTATATCAAATATTGAACGGAAAATATGATTAAGGGGCGGTACAATTTATTACATTATGGAAGGATATGACTACAACAGTCTGAAAATACTTCCACAGAGAGCAAGAACAGAATTAAGGAGGAATGCCTTTGCTCTACGAGTGGTGAGAATATAGGAAACACTACCTGGTGACATAACCAACCACAAATACATTTAAGAATAGACTAGACAAATACTGGGTGAACAAAACAATGGTGTTTGAAGACCATAATTCAACAATCACCGGAAGAGCAGAAAATTTAAATATTAAGACTGATGAAGAAGAACTTTAGTTCCTGTATCAGTAAAAGAACCTAAGTAAAACCTAAGTAAGTAGATATGATAAATGTTTAATGTTTATCAGCCAAATAAGTAAGTACTGACACTTTCTCTAAAGAAATAAAAAAAAACATGTTATTGCTAGATTTCTGCCAAACTACAATGTATGCATATTCACTATAACATACAGCAGTAAAGAAACATTTCTTAAATTTGTTACATTTATCTTTATGACAACATGTTCATTTTTCTTTACAATTACATCATAAGGTTTGAAAGACTATCCAAATGAATTAAGCTGATCATTAAAGTTTAAGATAATTTTGCAAAAAGAACAATAAACGTTCAAAGCAACAAAATACAATAACAACAAAAACTGCATATAAAGGAAGACAAATACAAAATAAAAAAACCGAAGAAAGAGTGAAATACCAAGCAAGTCTTTGAAAGTATCAATAGACACTTGTGAAACGTGAAAGTATTTTCTAAATATTTCTTCTTATAATTAGATGTCGTTCTTCCACTAGGCGACTGTTGTTACAATAATGGAATTTAACGTCCCCCATCAGGACCCGAATCCACTATGCTCTACAACTATCTGAAAAAAATATATTCGAAGATGTAAATGTAATGTAAATAGAATTGAATAAAACATATAAAAGTTATGCATTTCGTGAGTCTTCGTATCGATGCATGATATTATATCGTTTTGCTTTTTTTTTTTTATAAGATAGTTCGATATATATACTATGTATACTCATGTATACGGGAGCACATTAAACTTGAGAATATCTGTGTTACTTACAAAATATGTACAAAAAAACTGATTGTATCAATCTGTAGATAAAAAAGGACATGTATTATTCATAAATTTAACTCATTTCATGAATCAATTTTGTCTGTCCAAAATAATAATAACGAGAAAAAAATATCCACTTTGCTTGTACATGTATGTGTCTATTACATTAGTGTGTGTTTGTCAGTTTTTGTGTTTTCTGCTTCGCCATGTCGCATTCAATTTGCCTTTGATCTTGTAAATTTAAGTACTCTATTTAAATCGGTATTCTTTTTATAACTTACCTTTGCTTTGATTGACTGATCAAACATCTTTTTCTTTTCTTTATTGTTTTTTAAACATGTTGAATATTCTTCCTGTAAGAAAAAAAAATTGCACTTAGTTTTTTAATGTAAATATCTGATTCTTTGTCGATGTCTGACTTTTGGTTCATTTAAAGTAACGGTATAATAAGAAAAGTAGAAATACAGTTTTCCAAAAGATTGATTAAACTGTTATATTAGATTTCCCGACATAATTGTCTCTCGCAAGGGTGAACGGGGAACCATATATGGTCACTAGTGGTCATCATCCTATTGACAGTAGAAACTCAAAGTGACTAGTACATTTACTTGTAATAGAATTTAAAATATGCATCCACGTTCAGTAAGAATGGGGATAATAATTACGATATCAATGCAATGATAACATAATGAGTTATTGCGGCTTACACACAATAATCCTTTATAACAACTCATTAAGGGATACCTTGGTTACATGTACTAAGACAACATTGTATTTCCTTATTTGATTTAAACCAATTTGCCAGAGAATGTTTAAATGTGGCGTCTTTCATCCTAGACGACACCTATTACATAACATGTCTACTGATTTTTTTGTTCACTTGTCATCTCCTTAACATTTCAATGAACATAGAAAAAAACATCAATCGTTCATTCTAAATAATTTTCTAGGATAATTGATGTCTGACAAAATGTTCCAATTTAAACTATGTTGATGTATTTCTCGGCATTCGAAACCTATGTTACTGATTATTTTTTTTATATGAATAAATTTCCTTCCTATATTTATAAGTAAATGTCAACTGTCTAAATGACCGAGCCAATTGGATTGCATAACTGTGTTAAATTGATTTTGCACGATACATTAAAAATTTTCTTAAATCAAGTTAAGGGACATACTAACTGTGTATGTTGAGTTCTGAAAGTCATACTATAGAATATCAATGTCTTGTAAGCTTAACTGTTTAACTTTAAATGCTCATTCATAAAATATAAAAGTAAGCAGGTGAAGTTTTTTTTTATATATTTGCAGGGCCATCTAGTGTAACATGTTTAATACGTAAACAGACGAAATATAGTTATATTAAGATCATAATGCAATGTTTGTCTGACTGCTCGATACACAATTTAACATTCGTCATTCACATTTTAACAGTTAACTTATATGCAAAACATTTTTTTACATAATAATTTTAAAAAAGCGTAATCATGACTGAATATTCGTCAGTTTAGAAATGTGCGGCATACCTTTATACTATCTATGATAATGACTGTATTCACAATAAAAAAAAAGCTTTTTCATTTCTATATATACATATTATTTTTATTATTGAATCGCTAACATGCAGTTTTAGAAATCTTTGCATAACAATTCATTTTATGTGTGTTCATGTTTCGCATTCATCGCAGTCAAAACACGAAATATTTGAAAAGAAAACATAGAAATCCAAAATGAACTATGAAACAATGAAATCAATTTAACATACATTTAATTATTGGTACCAGACTGTATTTTACATTAGAATGACGGATGACGTGATAATTAACAAACACAATATGTAAATCATTATATAATTGCCTTACCGTTACAAAATCCGTCTGAAAAATAACAGAAATAACTGTAAAAACTTTACCAAGTAAAGTAACTTCGCTGTGCTCTAGGTGTGTTTAGGATTATTCCGACAAATTTGTATTTATACCTATTATCGGGTTTTTTCCCCTATTTTTAGCATGAATATATTGGTTACATAATATAAACTGTCACATGCACCGATGTTATTGACTTGTTGTTAGCAACTTATTGTTAAAGACTAGACAGCCTAATTATTTCAAGGTTTATTTTCTTAAACTCTTAAAGAAAATATTTTATAACTTAAAAGTATATAACATGTTCAATATAAAGAGAATGATTAACTTGATATGTCACGTCTACAACCTCATTCTCGATGATTTGATTTCCAAAAAATCGTGTTGTTGCTATTTTAAACCGTCAACATTTAATTTGTGTGCAATTCACGCGTATTTTTCGATTAGAAATCCATTCACATACATTTTGTCGAGGTTTGTCCTGTGAAACGTTTCTTTTTCAAATGATTAAATGTGGATCCAAATAAAACTTCATAAGGCGTCTACTCGGTAATTGGTCAACAGATTCAAAGAAGGAAATGACCCTACACTAGAAGAGCAGATGTCCTCTTCCTTTTCCTCTCATTTTTGAACATGTAAAGTCTGATTACCGAATATTGAAATGCAAAGGTCAAAGCGTAAGCTGATATTTATGTATAACTTAGATTTTAAACATATTCCAAACAAGAACAAGTATTTCAGATTTTAAAAATCATAAGTATTATATTTCTATCTCAAGTTTGTTGACATTGTGTTATAAATTCGTTTTAATAGAGGCTACATTTTTTGATATTTTCAATATTGCATGCTATACATGTATGTGTAGTCAGTCGATACACAAGTCGGTGAAAAAAGTAGGTTCCTCGGTGTCTCTTTTTTTTGAATTATTGAAGTGATCCTTGCAAAACTGCACAAGAATAACATATTTTCTAGGTCAAGGAAAAATAACGTATTACTTTAAATGTAGGGAATGGAAATTTTAAACCTAAAAATAGATTATAAATTTTAAGTTTAAAAATACTTCATTCAATTTAAATTCCAAAAAAATATATTCACCTTTACAGAATGTATATCATGAATATCGATAGGCCTAAAAAAAATAACGATAAGTCCTATTCCGAAAACGAAGCTCTAATATTTGTATCTCATGTTAAAGTAAATTTCCTTTCGATATTTTTGGATCGATTGGGTCTTTTGTGGATTTTTGCGAAATTATCAAATTTTCTCTGGTGTTTTTCAGAAAAGTCCAAATGTGTACAGAATGATTAGCACTGTAGTTATGAAGTTTAGATACTACTTTACAAAATAAAATAGAACAATGCGTGGGATGTTCTTTAGTTTTGTCACCATAGTACCGATGTTTAACTTGGAATCAGAGTTTTGTTTTGCAGAATATTGCTGTTTAAGAGCTTAAATGTCCTGAATTGTTTCATTACCGATAAGAAAATACATAAAACCTAACGCAATCTTTCAATTACTATCGTCAAGTGTTGTTGACTTCCTTTGTTACCACGGAAACACATATTAATCATAGCAACATCCACTCAAAAACTGCATCGATAGAAAATTATGTAAAACAATACATAACAAGAGGGTGTTTATTTACAAATTTGAATATAAATTCATTCTTTGCTTCACTCACAGTCTCGTCAGATTGTTCAATAAATGTCATATATAATGTAAAATTGGGTTGGGGGTGGGGTGGGATGGGGGGGGGGGTATGTTGATTTTTTTAAATGTTGCATACAAGTAGATACTTGAAAAGATAATTGCGTTTGGTTGGACTTTGTTTTGAGTTCATCATCTGATAATCAATTTTTGAAAGTTAACAGATGATGAACTTCATGGGATTGCAATATCCGGGCCAACCTGGCTTATGGTAAGGCAAGATGGATATGGTCCTAACGATGTAAAAAAATCTTAATTTCGTAGGGTACCCACCCGTCTGAGATGTTATTCCACCAGCATAAATCACAAAATTAACCTGTAACATAATATTAAGCTGTACAAACCAATAACAGAATCATTTGGTCAAAGCATTTCTAGACTGAAACTGAAGTGTGATGGACGGACGGATAGCTGGACAGGAAAATTGAACACATTTTAAGTTGGTGGTGACTTGAAAAAATGGTAATACTCAATTGGTAATCGCCAATATCAGAAGTCCAGTATAATGGAATCCTCTTAATATATACATGTAGCTATTGACATATCATTAATAACTCCTTTGTTGAACTATTATCCTGCAATTGGAATTCAGGATCTCCGAGATAGAAAAATAAAATACATATGCTAAGTTGGAATTGTGCTAATCCCGGTAAAAAACATATGCTTTTACCGGCAAAATTATCATATTGAATGAACTTACAAAGTCCCGCGCATTGCACACATTTTATCGATTTAAGTACAAGGGCAAAAAATAAAATAAACACTTTTATGACCGCACCGCAATTGGGGGGCGAGGGTGGTGGGATGTGTTGTAATAGATATAACCCAATACATTAGTAGTCACAAAGTTGGTTTCCATTTTCTAATTTAAGTTTGCCCTAACCAAACCTTATGAAACATATATACACAATGCGTATTTACACAAAACAGAGATCAAGTTTGAATTGTGTTGGTATCAATGTCAACTGTATATTTTCCCTAAAATGACCTGGTTAACTAATTTTTTTTTTAAAGTGATCATTTAATCTTAGGAGAACCTTTCTGAAGCCTTTTTTTCTGTCATACAGACAATATTATATTTTTTGATTTTCATGTAGATTGATTTTTTTTATCTTTTCTGTTAATTTAAAAAAGAAGATATGGTATAATTGTTCATGAGACAACTCTATACAAGAGACCATCATGACACATACATTATTAACTTTAGGTTACCATACGTCCTTCAACAATGAGCAAAGCCTATGCCGCATAGTCAGCTGTAAAAGGTCCCAAAATGACAATGAAAAACAAGCTGAACTTTGGTGTTGGTTTATATCTTAGCTTTTCATGGTTTTGTGATATGACATTGAGAAGTTATTGAAATTTATTATCTGAAAAAACGACGGGCGTAACATGCGCTCATGCTGCAGCTGTTATTTTTTTGTTTTATGGAATTACACCACTTTCAAAGTCTAGGATCAGCCCTACAGGTATGAGTGCATTTGAACTGTGCAGTATATCTGAGGTAGTTGTTGTACACCTTAGCATTGCATTATCCTGATTGAAGCACAGTAATAACAAAGAAATTTTACCTTTGTTATGTGTGGAGTGTTCTTAAAAGACTATGACTTTATATGTTTTCTTTTAGTCAATCCATCTGCCTGTGTTTGTCACTTCAGTTTCAGTTTGGAAATGCTTAAACCAAATGTTTCTATTATCGGTTTGTAAGCTTATATTTATAAGTGAGATTTTAAGTTGGGCTTCTTGCTGTTAGAAATTTGTGGAAGTTATTTCGCTAGGTAAATCCGAGCAATACTTACAAATATTATATGGACCTTGAGAAAAGCTAGAATGTGCTTTTGCAATCCCCATGAAGGCCATTATCTGTTAGTAACATTCCATGAATAATTATAGATTACCAGATTGAAACCAAATGTTGTAGAAAAAAGTAAAATACCTAATATACAGAACACTGAGGATAATTCTAAACAGAAAGTCTCTAAGCAAAAAGCTCAGACACATCAAACGAATGGATAAAAACTGTTATATATTACTGACTTGGTACAGGCATTGGTATATTGAACCTTGATTTATAGCTAAACCTCTCAATTTTCCTTACAAGGATTTATGAAATATTCAAACAAAAACTACCCAAACTCCATGGATAATATGTGAACCAATTTGATTTCTATAGTTCGTTCTTATGTTGTACTGTTATACAACTGTCCCAGGTTAGGGGAGGGTTGGGATCCCGCTAACATGTTAAACCCCGCCTCATTATTTATGTATGTGCCTGTCCAAAGTCAGGAGCCTGTAAATTCAGTGGTTGTCGTTTGTTAATGTGTTACATATTTGTTTTTCGTTCAATTTTTTACATAAAAAAGGCCGTTAGTTTTCTCGTTTGAATTGTTTTACATTGTCTTATGCGGTATGGGCTTTGCTCATTTTTGAAGGCAGTACGGTGACCTATAGTTGTTAATGTCTGTGTCATTTTGGTCTTTTGTCGATAGTTGTTTCATTGGCAATCATACCACATCTTCTTTTTCATATTGATAACCGGGCCTAAATATTGAAAATCTAAATACATGATTAGATTCAGCATATTGAAGAACCCCATACATTTAAATTTTGTTGAAATCAAACAAGTTTAAATTTTGACCCTTTGGACCTTAGTATAGACCAATTTGAAAAGGGGACAATACTCTGCAATTGAATATTTCTTGCTATTGAGCAAAACTGAGCAATTGAAAATTTCTTGCTATTGCGCAATATTGTGCAATTAGATATTTCTTGCTATTGCGCAATACTGTGCAATTGAAGAGTTCTTGCTATTGCACAATACTGTACAATTGAAAATGTCTTGCTATCGCACAATAATGTGTAATTGCAGATTTCTTGCTATTGCGGTTAATATATGTTTGGTATACTGGAAAGATATTTGCAACATACGATTATAAAATTCGAATATAAATACTATAAAACACCAGTTCAACAATCTGTAGAAATTTTGATCATCCAACCTAAACTTGAAAGTTAAAAATATTTAGAAAGAGTACTTCACATAAAATTTGTGTGTAAATTTCAAAAGAGGGAAGCAACATTATATCACATCTTACTATTACTTTAGTAGGTATTTGTTTCTTTGTATAAGTTAATGTTATTAAAGCGTCCAAAAGAAATGAATGGTACATGAGAGGACTTAAACAGGCAGTTTACATTATTGTTAATTATATTTGCTTTTTCGGATCTTAATTTTCTATTAGTGCTTGGTTGGTGCATTAATTTAGCATTACCGTTCACATTAGGTAACTTGATAACATAACAACATTAATTAAACAAAATTTGTATACATTTTATACTGTAATTTAACTTTCGTCGGTTTTCTTCTTTTTGTAAACAAATTATCAATTTTTCTTTGTCCTAAACATTTGAATATCCTTATTATATCTTTATGCTCTTCCTTATGCATTTACTTGATGTATTACTAGTTTAAATTAAGTTTTATTTAAGCATTACTGAAATTTTTATCTTTGATTTCAAAACAGTCATTTTGACTATTGTAGGACTATTGTAGAACGTTGAGTTCTTATGTAGACGAAACGCGCGTCTGGCGTACTAAATTATAATCATAGTACCTTTAATTTGATAAAGAATTTTCACCACCGGGTCGAATCCACTGCTCGTGGACGTTTCGTCCCCGAAGGTATCACCAGCCCAGTAGTCAACACTTCGGTGTTGACATGAATATAAAAAATGTGGTCATTTTTATAAATTTCCTGTTTACAAAACTTTGAATTTTTCAAAAAAAACTAAGGATTTTTTTTATCCCAGGCATAGATTTCTAGCCGAATTTGGCCCAACTTTTTGGAAATTAGGATCCTCAATGCTGTTAAACTTTGAACTTGTTTGGCTTTATACATATTTTGTTATGGGCGTTACGGATGAGTTTTATGTAGACGAAACGCGCGTAAGGCGTACTAAAAATTAATCCTGGTACCTATGATAAATATTTTCACCACTGGATCGATGCCACTGCTGGAGGACGTTTCGTCCCCGAAAGTATCACTAGCCCAGTCGTAAATACTTCGATGCTGACATGAATATCAATAATGTGGTAATTTTTATAAATTTCTTGTTTACAAAACTTGAATTTTTCGAAAAAACTAAAGATTTTCTTATCCCAGGCATAGAAAACATTAGCCGTATTGGCACAACTTGTTGGAATTTTTTATCCTCAATGCTCTTCAACTTTGTACTTGTTTGGCTTTATAAACATTTTGATATGAGCGTCACTGATGAGTCTTATGGAGACGAAACGCGCGTCTGGCGTACTAAATTTTAATCCTGGTACCTTTAATAGCTATTATTTAAGGTTGGTGTATACCGAAAAAAACCAACATGTCATATAAATAAAAACTAGAACAGGTACAGGAAGGTAATTCCATCATGATACTAATACAAATAACGATAACAAAAGATGGTTTACCTTAAGAATTTAAATAACAAAAATACCGAAATCCGAGGAAATTTCAAAACGGAAAAGTTCTAATCAAAGGGCAAAGTCAAAAACTCCAATGCATCAAACGATTAGACATGACAACCGTCATATTCCTGATTTGGTAAAGGCATTTCCTGGTGTAAATTGACGTGTATTCGTGAAGACCCTTTACATATAGGCCATTTTATAATAAAACGTAATATGACCAGTTTGAACATAATTGGTTTACATTATCAACCGGGAAGTTATGTACTTCCTTGTATAACGGTTAATTATCAGATAAAGAATGTTAGCGTTTTTTTTTATGAATGTTTATAAAAAATTAATATGAAGTGATATTTGTGCAGAAGGATATAAATTCCCCAGATATTAAAGTAAGGCAATCAAATACGTTTTCGTTATTTCATTTATGGTCAGTAGCTAATTAGTTTTTATCAACGTTTCCATCTACCTATTATGTACTTTCCCAAATAACAAAAATGAATGCAGTACACATATTTTCAAATGCTCTTAAAAAATATCATAGAAAAAACTTTTCAACGAGTTCAGTAAAAAATAACTCCTGGTCCTATTAAACAGATAGGTTGAACAAAAGCTGATAGTCCACTAAAGTTTACATTTATCAACTATTTGTCGCAGATTTATTATAACTTTTACTTTTTACATATAGAGATTTTATTAAAGCTATCTGGACATGTCGGCTGATGTGTTTATTTTAAATTTTAATTTTGCCAAACAGCTTACTTTAAGCTACTTTAAGCGGAATTTAGTTATCGCATATACAAAGTTCATGACAACTGCTGTATTCAATTTTTAATTAAATGTATTTCATTTTTCAACAAATCTAGAATAAAGAAGACCCGCCTTGAATCTGCAGTCAAAACAACATAGAGTCAATTTGATGATCTGTAATCCAATTTTGTTGTGTGCATTTTTCGGACAGATTTTATGTTGCAATGCCTCAGGTATATCATGTTATATCTTAATTTGCATTTGAAAACATATAAGCAATTTGATAATCTGTAATCCAATTTTGTTGTGTCCATTCTTCAGACCGCCTCATGTATGTCATGTTATATCTTAATTTGCATTTGAAAAATGTAAACAAAATACGAAAAATAGTGCAAAAATGCAAAATACAATACTAAAGACGGAACAACAAAATGATGTGCTCCAGTGCCTGGACGGTTCAAATGTTACGATTGGGAAATCGATTTATTTATAAAATATCAAAATGCAAATATATATTTATTTTCAAATTAACTCATAACCGAAGTTCAATATTACAATTTTTCTTTTTGCATTTTCAAAAAAACAAAATTCTAGGTGGCTGTCATTTACACAAATTGATAATATTTAACTGGTGCTGCCATATTTACATGTTTCCAGATCAGGATTAGGGATACAACCAAAACTTTTATTAAAATATAATTTGAGTAGTTCCCCCCCCCCCCCCAAGAAAAAAAGAAACCATTGAATACAGGCAGCAATAGTATACTGTTGTTTAAAAGTCATGAATTGATTGACAAAATTAAATTTAGCTTACAAACACAAACAAAGGAGTGCATATTGTGTACGTTTTTTTTGTAGCTAGCCAAACTTTGCGCTGTGAATGATAAATATACTGCTTCAATTAAAGCATAACATAACAGAAATATAAATATCATGAAATTTGAACCACAAAATTTACAGGTTTTATTACAATAGCAAGATATCAGTTTGACAAACTTTTATTTTGATCATTGAAAAGCTTCTCCTCATCTTGAATTTTGTGATAAAAACTGCTTAGTTGACTTTTGAAAGTTTACTCCCATAAGTTTTTATGTACCACCTTTAAATTGTATAAGTTTATATGATTGTAAACAGTATAAACGGTATTATAAACGGTGTTTGTGTAAAATTCCTAGTACATGTAATATCTACTTTCATCCAATATAACAAGTCAAGAATTCAAAGAAAGGAACACCAAAGTTACCACATCATTCTTAATTTTCTTTCTTGAAAAGATGATTAATACAAAATCATCTTTTTAAAGTAAATTTTAGTATCAAAATATTGGTATCTGTATTTGTATATATCACGTCACACATTTGTATCAGCTTTCTATAATTCACGCTTGCTTAACTCTTCGTAATTAATTTATCAAAGAATGGTACACAGAAAAAATGTTTTTGATCGGTAAATGTAAAATCAGAAATTATTGCTAATTCGAAAGGAACAGTTGCGTAGTTTTATCATCCATTATAATGTGCTTTTGTTGAACATTTGTGAATCAATTCCACTCAAAAATTAAATGTGTATAGCATACCTGGCTAATATCTGCAAATAAAATTATTGGGCAAAACGTCAACGCTCCTACATATTTTTAGTTATTCATTAAAATTTATATTAGTTTTTGAATTTAAGAATGATAAACTTATTCGGATGAAACTGTTGGCCAAGTCAAGAAAACGTTATATTTTTTATGTTTGTTACAGTGATATGGCGTCCTCTAGAATTACCAATTGTTTTTGGTCGTAATTTTACATTGTATTGCAATACCACTACAATAAACAACAGTGAGGCCACATGGATGAAAGAATCGGATGTCATTGCTCATCAAGGTCTTGTTTTTTATCGGTACAAGTATGCAGAGTATTCAACAAATGATGGTTCTTTTCTGACTATTATGGATACAAATGTTAGCGATCTCGACGTATCATACACCTGCATATCTGACATATTTTCTTATGAAAGAGTTTTAGAATTAAGAGAATCAAATTATATAGGTAATGTTTTTTTTTCTATTACATTCAAATCGGCTCAAACAGCGTCAAATGCATCAATTCAAACTACTTTCAATTAAAAGTCCTCAGTCAAAAAAAGCTTACATCATTTTATCTTTTCTGTCAGTCGATTATGCTATTATAGCTTGATTTTATTTCAAAATAAATGTTGATATCGATGGAAAAATAGAAAGCATCACGATACAATCATGATTGTCTAAATTATAAAATATACGTTTGCTACACTGAAGCAAAATTGGTGGCTTAAGATATGGGATTTAATTTGATAATAATTCATATGAACTCAGGTAAAGATCAATCAGTTGTAACGATAAGAATATTTAAAAAAACACATTTAATTGTTTTAAAATTGCTGTTCTTAATTATAAGTTGCAAAACTTGTTAGTAATCAAAAAGCCGTGAGTAAGAATTTACTATATATGTATGCATAATGTCTATTTTCTATTGGTAGTTTTTCCAACCGAGGGAGAGACAAATATTTCATGGAGTTCAACATGTTCAACCAATAACAATTGTGTGAACATTTCCTTTCAACGTATATATCCGATTCCTAAATGTGAACTAAGACATAACGTAAGAAACGTTATAAATTAACATAATTGACTGTACAGGAAATGATCAAATCAGTACGAAGGTAACAAAACCTACGATAATGAAGTAATAGAAAAGGTTTACAAGAAGGCTGGAGTCGTTAACATAAATAATGTTGAAATATGTGTTTGTTAAAAGAATTTTTTAGTAATGTATTAAAGAGAAAGAAAGTATGATTATCAATGAGATACCTATCAAGCAAATACAAGAATTACTAGAATGTAAGCGAAATAGATCAGCATAGAGCCGTGCAAAAGATTAGTATAAGCCATAACAAGTTTGGGAATGCACCTGGTTATCAAATGCCAAAGGTGGACACAAAAAAAATAAAATAGTTTTAATTGAATTAGGAAGGTGTTCCCCGCATGAAATTAAACAAAGAAGTAAAGGTATTGATAGATAACAAAAACAACCAAAGATTTCCCCTCGACAATTTGCAAAAGTATATTAAATGTACTGTTTATAGTTTACGTTATCACGAAGTGCAGTTCGAATACTGTATGAAATATACGTTGATATAAATTCTAGATCGAAAGGAAATTGTATAATTGTATAATTATAACAAAGAAATAAGAAATTAAAGGAAATTCAAATCAAAACGTAGCTTATCAAACGCCAAAATCATAAGCCCAAATAATCAAAAGAATTGAAATCAACTCTAATAGTTCTGACTTGGTACAGTCAATCCGAATGAAAAAATTATCTCACTTCACATGCTTCATAAGTGTATATAAAATAAGAAAGATATTAACAAAACAAAAAACTGCACCAAACTATAAAAACGGCATAATTAAGAAAATCAATTCACTAATTTTAACAAACATACAAGTTGGTTCATGCGAGACTTCTGATTTCTAAATTGAAAATCACACTACGTATAGAAAAAAAGATGTAGTATGATTGTCAATGAGACAACCTTTAACAAGAGACCAAATAGCACACATGTCTACAACTATAGGCCTCAGTGTGGCCTTCGACACTTATCTAACCCTTACTCCATAGTCTGTTTTAAAAGACTCCAAAAGGACAGATGTAAACACTTTAAATGAGAAAACTAATGGCCTGATGTATTTATAAAATAACATACGAAAAACAAATATGTAACACAGCAACAAACGACAAACACTGAGTTACAGTCTCCTGACTTGAGACCGGCACATACAGAATTTGTTGGAGTTAAAGATGTTAGCGGGCGCCATACACTCCCCTAACAATCGAAAAGGGCTGTACTCATCAGATGGATAAAGTGTTATTCTGCTATGCATTTACTGATTTTATGTCATGGCTTGATTCCCCACATTCTTTGTTGTATATAACATCTGATTATATTTTTTTTTCAGAATAGGACCATTTTAACTACACAAAGTATAAACAGTAATTTAAAAGGCATATATTACTACGCAACGATCTCTTTGGCGAACCTTCAACTTTCTAATATATGCGGAGGGTACTTAGAACTGTCGTGCACCTTACAAGCAACATTGCAATTTTGTGGAGGTAGACAACACTTGCAACAATGTCCAGGTAATCTAGTGTAGAAATAATGACAATGCGACTATCAAACACGTGTGTTATCCAAAGCGTGAATAACGCAATAACCTTTAGTTTCCACTTTTTATAGGAAATGTTGTTCCCTAATGACATTCTTCTAACTATCTACTTTATGTTCTTAACTTCTCTGTTCTTGAAAGATCGATATGATTTAATTACCAAAAGAAAGGCGTTCACAGTCATACATGAGTAATTTTGTTTAAAATAAGGGCGCTATTAAGGAAAATGAATACTCTTTCTCTAGCGTTAACAAACAATATTTAAACAACCATCTTTGTTGTTGTGCACACTCTGTAGAGAAAGTAACTACTATATCCCAGTTCATGTGTTAATAGTTTTGGAATTAAATATGAACAAAGTATATCACAACATCTGAACTAAATTAAACGTAACAAAAGAAGATATGTGTGAATGTATATGAGTGTTGATTTTGACACCTATGTGACACAAAGTACCAAAGTAATCTATTTTTGATTTATTCGCCATTACAAGTGCATTTATAACTTACAGTATTGACATACTATATGTATGAGATTGATTTTGTTTCAGGAAAGAGCTCAGAGACACAATCGGATAGATACATTCTTTTTGCATCAGTTGTCACAGTTTCCGTACTTGCTGTCATTGCAATAGTTGGCTCTTTTTTGTACAAAAACAGAAAAGCTCAGTCTCATCAGGAATATAACGACAACTGTGAGGATCAGGTAAAAGAATCCAGGATTTATGTTTTAGACACCGAATGCAAGTTTTCAACAGTAAAAAAAATAATTAACGATCAGTTTACAAACGTCATTTTACTAAGTAAACTCATCATAGATACCAGGACTAAATTTAGTATATACGCCAGACGCACGTTTCGTCTACATAAGACTCATCAGTGACGCTCAAATCCAAAGAAAGATAAAAAGACCAAATAAAGTACGAAGTTGAAGAGCATTGAGGACCAAAATTCCTAAAGTTTTGCCAAATACATCTAAGGTAATCTATGCTTGTGTATTCAAAAAAGTATCTCACTGAAACTTAAAAACAGGAAAACAAATACCGGAATAAAAGCCTAGATATCAACTATTGAAATCATTCATGAATTTTTAAGCAAAGTTTAATTCATATTTCGATAAGTTCCGGTACGAAGGTGTAATTTTGATTACTGAACAAGGCATACTCAACACAATGTTCAATCTTTCAGGCCCTACTAGAATAGTTTTTGTTAATGACAGGTAAGCAAATGAAGCGAATAGCATGTTCTGTTTCATTGAAAAGAATGTTTTTTATTTCTTAAATTTAAATTCCATGTTAAGAAATCCCTTAGTTGCCGCTATCAAATTCTGACTTTGATATATTTTAGTAATTTGGATCATGGATATATTGTAATGTTGTTCACTGTTTATAAAAACATCATAAACAAGAACTATGATATACAACGCACAGTGCAAATTAAATACTTAATTACAGAAAAATGATTGGAAAACCTTGCTTTTAACATGTTTAAGTCATCAATGCAAAATATTTAGTCCGTGAATGAACAACGATTCCGTTGTTATGGAAGCTTAGTGGAAAATATACATAAGATTTCAATAGTACTATCAAGACCTGTATAAATGCAATCTTCATTGGTTTTTTTTTTTCGATGTATTATTTCTTTCTTTTGCCAAAAACTTCAGATAATTGTATGTACTAATATATGTATTCAATTTTATTCCACTAAGATGTATTTTTACTTTTACAGGAACCTTTAAGATTACGAAGGGTTGAAAATGTTGATTTGAAATTATCGTCAACAACATCGAAAACAAACAGTTAAATCCTTTTTATTACTTCGTTCTTCTGTTATATAAAAGGGATTCATGTGTTTATTAGAAAGTGCAACATGTTTATGATAAAAACAAATATACAAGCCTTGCTTAAATGCAATTTGAGTTTCATTTACTATGTTAAACAATAAGTCTAACTTAACATCCATTTGTCAAATGATTGATAATCAGTTAGTAGACACATAAGCACGGACACAGTGTGACTGGTTTTATATGTTTTATTTAGCTGTGTTTACTTTTAACGGATTATAAAGCATGTATCAATACTTTATGTAAAGATTTAGTGGTATCATTTCTTTTCATCTAAAGGTCGTTCAAATCTGTGTACTTTCTCGATTAATTACTGCTACGATCGTCAACTTAACAACAGATGACCTTAACATATATAAAAAAAAACTTTGCTGTCATTCCAGTATTATTTTTTTGTGTTTGTAAGAGGTTTTCAACGGATATGTTTAAAAGGAAAAAAAAGAAGATATGACACAGAAATTAACAACTATAGGTCATCGGAGGGCCTTCAACAATGAACAAAGCCTATACCGCATAGTCAGCTATAAAAGGTCCTAAAACGACAATGTAAAACAATTCAAACGAGAAAACTATGGCCTAATTTATGTACAAAAAAGTGAACTTAATACAAAAATATAATACATAAACAAACCACAAACACTGAATTACGGGTTCCTGACAGGGTTAAACATGTGAGCAGGAACTATATTATTTATCAAATCTTCCGTGATGACTATCTTTATTGTAATATAATACTTTTGGATGCATACTTTTCAATTACATAACCGTATTTTTAATGACAAATGTCTGTCCACAGAAAAAACTCAAAAATCTAAGCAACAACTATTAAAAGATTTTCTTAACAATGAAGCCTTTCAACTGGAGCAAGCATTGTCTATATCACTACAAGTTTAAGACTCACCCTAACACCGGTGTCATAAAACGGATTTGCAAACTTAGTCTAATGCCATAAGTGGGTTCAATAAATGAGTCATAAAGTAATACTATTGAAGGAAATGTTGGCAAACAATTCAAACATTGATTATCACAATTTACAATGATTTTACATCAAGATCGTTAGTCACACCGAATCGTGCAAAAAAAAAAGGAATATGAAAACCAAATAATTAGGTCTAGTAATATATGACATACTGATGAAGGTCGGAAAAGTTGACTGTCACAGGCAACAGGCCACCTCTTGAGACATTGTTGTTACAGAGGTTCTTAAAGTGCAAAGAACTAGTCACTGTTTCTGCATCAGATTTAACGTTCTCATTTTGAACGTTCTTGTATGCGTACTTGTACATCCCACATAGATAAACGCACACCAGTCATTGTCAAAGGTTTTACTGCCGGTCAAAAAGACGTATAGTGGCTATATTACGATACTAAATCACCCTTTGATAAAAATTTATTAAAATTATGTTTTTTCGTATGTTGTTATCTTCATGAATACGCTTTACGATTGCTGTTGCGTGTTATACAGCAATTACTTTATAAATAAATTATAAATTACAATCAGCACCCATGTCAATGCATAACAAATAAAACGATTATCCGATTTGTAAATGCTTTATGATCTCCTTAATGTAGTTAATTAGTTCAACTTTCGTAATTTAAACACGAAACCAGCTTAATATAAGGCATATCTTACATCGATACTAAATCTTTTTACACACAAGCTAGCTTTTGATTTACTCTCTTGTTTCCGATGTTTAAAAGGGTTGTTTTTAATGGATTTCAGTAATTAACAAATTTGGAAACATCAAATATGTAACTTCCTACCGAATTTCCCCTAACAAATGTTTTTTTTAAAACAACATGACATAGAAGACTACATGTTTATAAACTTGAATGAATAATTTTAGCATCTTTCAAGTATATTATTAGGGTTTTAGTAAATGCATTAACCTGTTGATATTAGTTGATTGCCGACATAGATTCGTTGGAATCAAACACTCGCTTATTGCATACTTACTATAGTATACTAAATTCATGCAAAAAGGTAAAAACACGAAGACATTGTGAAATTTTAAAAATTGTGGATAGCTATTGGTGGCAGACTTGTGATATATTATTCATCGTTTCTTGCCCGGTCATTCGATGATACTTGAAATGAGGTATCCACCACATTATCTTTTTCTGAATGCATTTTTCATTACTTAATGTTCCTGTAACTCCAAAATTCACCACTCACTCTATTACTTCACCATTGTATGCTAAACTAAAAACATGTAGCCACGGGCTCCGTTAATACAAGTTTGTGTACGTTCAAGATGTGCATTGGTTGCCAGTTTTCATAATTGTATACAACCATCATTAATTCAGTCTATTCACATTAAAGAAATGAGAAAGTTCAGGAAGGCTTAAATTGGAACTGTTTTTTTTTATGTTTTTTAAATCGGGCCAAAATATTACAAATTTCACATAGAAATACTTGTGATAATACTATTAAGACAAACAAACATTTTCTAGCACTTTCCTTTACAATTTATGGAGCTATGACATCTTAAATAAAAATCATTTGTATTAAAAGGTCAACTTGCTACTTTTTTCCATAATTCTTAATTGTTTTTGGCATAAACAACTTTGGCCACCATCTACGATGCAAAATGTGTTTATATTGATGAAGTCTATATCAAAATTGGCATCTTTTGGTTACAACACATTTTCGATCGTAGGAGGTGGCCAAGGTATTTTTAAAGCTTTCGGGTCTAGAAAATGCACAAAATCATCATATTGTGACAAAAATGTCCAAAATGGGCATACTTTGTAGAATATTATGTTCTCTTATGAAAAGAACTGATATATTTAGCATTTATACTTTTGAAATAGACCCATTTCCGAAACCAAATTGAGACTTTTGTGGTGTTTGATGATAAATTTGATATTTTAGGCCATTTTGTGCCATAAGTGAACCTTGTTTGATGATCATTGTGAAAAAATAGTAGGCACCCAAAATTATAAGACACCGATAATATCTATCAACAGCAAAAAGTAAAATAACAAAAATACTGAACTCCGAGGAAAATTCAAACTGTACCTGCAAATGTATTGCCTTAGTAATGCCCATTCAGAACGGGAACATTAAATCGTATGTTGCATGTTGACAGGTTGGTTTATTCTCTGAACGATAAAAACCGTAGGAACAATGTCTTGATGAGTCGGTCTGATGTAAAGCAAAATGTCGACCTTTATCATAAAATATGAAAACAAAAAGTTATCAAAAAACATGGCCTCCGAAGCTATACTGACCGGCTTTAGAAACGCAACACTAGATTATTGTTTTCAATTTTCATTTTTAATTATGCATTTTTTTTGTAAAAATATTTATGAATAGAAAGTTCTGTCATTACTTAAATGTTTGAAAAAAAAAATCCAGTTTGAAAGTTGAATTGATTACGTCATTTTCGATGTTCAAATATTGTGGTATACACTGAAACCCTGGTTTTCCTCTTACCAATGAACGTGTCACCGTCAAAAGCAATGACTGCCTGTAACAAACGCCAAAATGATTGTCAAAAAGGTCAACCATTTCTGTTCGGCACGTTTTGGTTTCTGTTTTGCACCTTCTGATTTTGCCGTTGTTCCACCCATTACAATGTGTTTTGTCAATTATGCGGTTTAAACTTTAAGGCTCTAAATGTTTTTCTGCAGTCGATTCTTTGCCAGTTCAGTTAATGGGAAACATTTATGGCATAAATCTGTGCAAAATTTCATTCATCAATTTGGTTAGCAGTTGACGTTGCGGCCGTAGATCTGTCTCACAAATGACGTTGTCTAATCAAATTCTATTGACGTTGCATTGTCACTAAATGTTTATCTAGTCTTTGATGGTCTTCGACAAATCCAGTCTACCGGTATCATTGTCGGAAGGACAGTAAGACGAGTTTCTGACGTCAATTTTTTGTGTTGCAGCACGTTCACGTTTTCCTGTTTGCAGAATTGTAATGAGTTGATTCAGCTTTTCATTCCTGAGTTTTGGCAATATGGAGATGCAACATTTTTGAAAATGATTAAAGTGTGTCCAAGGATTGAACGAACTGTTTCACAAAGAAAAAAAACCGGAAAAAATCTTTTATTTGCTCGAAATTTCTCTTTCGGAAATTTCGTGCGATCTAAAAAATCTGGTATTTTCAATAACCACAGGTAAGTGAGATGTTTATTTTACGAAAGGGAAAGACATATGATGAGCATGGATAGTAGTTGTATGAGGATCAAACATTATTTGGTGAAAAAAATCTACAAAATGAGTGTTGCGTTTTTAAAGCCAGTCAGTATATTTTCTGAACTTGCCTTCATCCAGATGTTTCAAAACTAAAATAGTGAAAAAGCTAAACGAATCTAACAATAACAGCTTCAGCAATCGTCTGTCAATTTTGCCTGACGGAGTTGTTATCTTAGTCTTTTTATAAATAATTTCCAAATCTATTAACGAATAAATTTTAGAAAGTTATGTTATAAATCATGTCAATATTTAAGTTTTTACTATTGAGATAATGATACCATCGAAGAATGATTGTCATCCAGCAGTGGTATCGTCCAAGTGCTGTAATAAATAAAAACAGCACGTTATCAATTTCAAAGGATCAAAGTGGTTTTATATATTTGTGTTTTAAAATAGCAGCCAAAATCTAATACATTTCTAAGAAATGTGGACTTTTTTTTAACATCTTGTTTAATATCATATTTATTGTTAATATGTTCTCGCTCTGAAAATGCATATATGTAGTACATTTTTATTCTGCACGTTCAACAAATGCAAACCAATCTTAATCAATCCAGTTTCATGACCCTTACAAATTATAAAAAAAAATATGATACAATGAAACCTGGATAAACCGAATCCTGATAAAACCGAATTTCAGTTTAAACCGAACAATTTTCGAAGTCCCACAAAATTTTCCTTATAATTAACTTTAATCTAACCTCAAAACCCGAAATCTGTCAACACCGAATTCCGAACGCTTTTTGAAGGCTTGTCAGTAAATTTGTATTTAAAAACAATACCTGTCAAAATCGATCAATAGCAATCAAAACAAAAAAAATATTTTTAGTTATATGCATGTTTTAGTTAAACAAACATTTTGAAATCTTGCTTAATATCATATTAATTGTTTATATGTTCTCGCTCTGACAATGCATAGAACATTTTTATTCTGGACGTTCATCAACAACTGCAAACCAATCTTAATCAATCTAGTTTAATGACCCTTACAAATTATAAAAAAAATATGATACATTTACAAAGTGTTATATGTAAACACAAATTTTTGTCAACAATTACTTTCAAAATGCCTATCTAACTTCGTGTACATGCTTTAATGTGTCTTGGGAGCATCACGGCCATTTTTTTAAATCTACATTCAAGGTCATAATTACCTACATTTGCTATTATTATACCTTACATACATTACAAACAATTCAATTGAGTAACACGTTATCACGTTACATGGAATAATTCAGTCCATTTTTTATCTATATGCATGGAGAGACGAATATCCGTTAAAATTCACACAACGGGGAGAATTTCTATTAATCGAGGGCGAATAACCTTCTGAGTTTCTAAATTTGTACATGAGTTTTCTCTTATGAAAATGACGTCATATACGTAAATAAACAAATTGGCAGCGTTCACGTTCCTCTTGAAGCCCATCAAGAGACGAGGAAATAAGGTTTTGGAACTGAATCTAGTTCCAGCAGCCAATAAACTGCATCTCTCATAAACGGTCCTTTTAGGGCCATCATTTTACAAAAAGATCCTACCTTTCTTGTAATACGAGAAATTCTAGAACACAATGGTATTTTCAAACATCAGCTTGTGTTTGTTAATTTTACTGAAGAATATAGAAGTCTAAGTGTTTGAAGAGCCCTAGCTTCCACCGTTAGTTTGGTATAATAAAACAGAGTCCATGAATATCCAAAATTGGCAACACGAGAAGGTTATTTCACTGAGGGCGCATTTATACCTTACATATATCACAAGCAATTCTATTGGGTAACACGTTACCACGTGACATGGAATAATTCAGTTCATTTTCATTTAATTGCAATGAAAGACAAATAACCCAAAAAATTTACACCAGCGTTGAATAACCCTATTATTCATCGGCGATTAACCTTTTGATTTGCTTGTCTTGAAAACGAGTTACCACCATGAAAATGATGTCACAGACTCATAGTAAATAAACAAAATGGAAACGTTCACGGTACATGAAACCATCGAGAGACGAATAAATAAGGCTTTGGACATGCATCTGCTGACAATGATATAATCTCTCATACATGGTCCTTTCCAGGACCATTAATATTTTACAAAAAAAGATTCTACCTTTGTTGTACAAACACGATTTTCTAAGACACATGTATATTCAACGTCAACTTGAACTTACACCTGTGTTTGATAATGTAAGGTACGCGTGTTTTCAATGCTTCAAAAGGCCTTTCTATTGCGAGTTCGGTATAAAAAAAAAGTGTGGCCCCGTAAAAGCGATGAATATTTAAAAGTGTCAACCCTTAAAAGTTATTTAACTTTCTCGAGTTGACAATTTTCACTTTTCAATGGGTCATAATTGTATATTGTATACAAATTGCAAAGTCACGTTCACTAAACATTATTTATATCTGACTAAACAGTTAATATGTTGAACGTGTAAGTTTATCATAATAATATCTTGTACATGTTGATAGGTAGAAGTTTTATATCATTTTGATTTTGCATTAAAGGGGAATAGTACTTTTTTAATTGATGAATTGGAATTTAATCATAGTAGGCTTTTCTACATGGAACGTGGTAGTTTCTGATAACTGTAAGTATTATAGTTTATATATATAATTAGTCATACCTACCAGTAAATTGTACATCATGGTCAAGTTAAGACTCTACAAATGTGTCTTAACCATTAAACAAATTAACTTTTAAAAAATCAACGTCGAATTCGTAAAAGAATTATGGTGTTATAACTACAACATGTGTCGTTCTTAAGACATCATATGTACTCATACGACACAGGATGTCCTTATTTCATCTTAAAATGTCGTTTTAGAACATACGTACAACAAACAAAAAGAGCCGCTGTCCTTTGTTAGTCTTTTATTATTTTTAAATTTTAGTTTCTTGTGTATAATTTGGAGTTTATATGGCGTTCATTATCACTGACCTAGTGCATGTGTTTGTTTCGGGGCCAGCTGAAGAACGCCACCGGGTGCGGGAATTTCCCGCTGCATTGACGACCTATTGGTGACCATCTTCTGTTGTCCGTTCTATGGTCGGGTTGTTGTCTCTTTGACACATTCCCTATTTCCATTCTCAATTCTATACGCATTATCAGTTCATATAAAACTAAAGACATATTATGTCATGATAATTGAAACGTATGTAATGTAGATTCCATTAAAAAGACTACATCTAAACTTTCACTTTAATAGCCAGGTCTATGATTCTAAGTTTAGAATATCATAGCTATGCCTGATCCATATTTCACAAAAAACTATGCGTATTCAACGGAAATTTGATAAAAGCATTTAGATATAAACAAACGACTATAGATGTATGTATTATAGATTCAATAATATTCAATTTTTATACATTTGTATTTTAATTCTTACAAATTTACTTATAGTGTTTTGGTCTGTTGAAAGACTACCGATAATCATTGGAGGAAATGTTACATTGTTCTGCAATACAACATCTGTCAATGATACCAAAGTCACGTGGATGAAAGAATCGGACGTCATTGTTCACCATGGTCTTGTATTTTATTCTTCGAAATATACAGAATGTTCTTCTCTAAATGGTTCCTTCCTGACCATAATACATACAGATATTAACGATATCAACGTTTCGTATACTTGTATCTCAGATGTGTTTTCCTACAACGCTGAATTGAAATTAAAACAGGCAAATTATATAGGTAATATAAGATAAACATATAATACAGATATTTTTGTTTCATATAATTAGATACAATCCTTCAAACTCTTAATAACAAAAATTGTTTAGGTGTAAAGATCAGGTTATTGATACTGTTCCGTAACTTGAGAAAAAGAGCAACAAGAAAAAAAGAAATGTTAATTTAAAGCTATAATATCTTTTATGATAGTTTAAATTTTACTACGGTCTTATAACTTCATTCTAAATTATCGTGTTACTTTTAAAGACATTAAGTTATACATTTTAAACTCTGTATTGATTACAAGGGTCAATAAATCATAACATACACCCGTACAATCTATATAGTTGTCTTTAATAACTTTTTTTTTTTTTTTCGCTGCAAAACTCTTAGGTATTTCACATTGATAGTTGCTATAAATCAAAGTTTCGAAATCTTCTTTGTAGTTATACCAAATCTGAAAAATACCACCATTACATGGAGTTTAGAGAAAAACACTGGTGTTAATATTTACGTCCAACATGTCTACCCAATGCCAAAGTGTGAATTACTCCATAATGTAAGATACAATAAGGAAAGTTTGTCCTACTATTGAGTTGTGTGATATACAAACTATGTTATGTTAATTAATATTATAATAGTAATTTTAGATTTACATATTGTATTTTCTAGACGTCTATATGTTAAAACAGAGATGTCAATTGTCAATAACTAGTAACTCTTTATAACTTAAAGATAGTCTTACTGAAATTATTTAACGCAACGAGCTTTACTGTCCTATTTACTTTTATTTGATTGTAACATTTGAAAAATATAACTGACGCCTTTTGTTTCATCCAGTTAATGAAAAGAGGAATTACGTTTTTATAAATTTGTTTATTGAAATACGTGCTGGTCTGACAATTTGTACATGACGGGTGTTTACCAATTCGATTTTTTAGATGCAGGGACTTTTAAATTGATAAGACAACCTCACAAAGCCATTGCAACAACATAAATATAAACGAATAGACAAAAAACTGTTTACATGGTAAACTAAAGACATGATGTTCACTGAAAAGCGATGGTAATGTTATGCGTTTGGGATAGGTAGGAAGACCTTGCTACAACTGTGGCACCAATCGCTTTGATTGTGTATGTACACTTTGGTAATGAGTCTAAGTCAATAACTTCACATTGTGGAAAAAGACGGGATTATGAAGCCGACAATTGGAACATATTTTTTGACAATTGTGCTACACCGTGAAACTAACAAAGATATGACTTCTGCTTTAAAACTCAGAACTCGGAATCAAAAGTTTATTTTTCCATGAAATCATGATACGAAATAAAATCATGATACGAAATAATATCTCTGAAATATCAGACTTGCTGTGAAATAAAACCCATCGGAAGGTTGTTACATGTTAACAGAAAGTTAGCAGACGTCAAACTGAAATCATCTCGTTTCCTGTTAACAAAAGGCTGTATTATGTTGATGGGTTTATTTTGTTTTTTTCTCGGAACAATTTTAATACAATGCCATGTTTTTTTCATTGCATTTTTTTCAAGAAACGAATTTTTTCAACGACCTGTATGAGCGATAGCAAGAGGAAAGGCATAGTCTACAAGGATGCAAATATATAATTAATTAACCATTCAAAAATATGTGGAGGCAGTTTAGAACTAAGATGTACTTTGATGAATATAAGTTTAGCTATTGGCAGTTCACGTGAATTGGGGCCATGTAAAGGTAAATATTGCTTTGATGGTAAAAAAACTAGTCTACTATATGTCCTTTTTTAAACGCATTTCAGAATAGTAACCTCTGCAACAGAGCATAGTTCATACATTACCTCAAGTACAAAAAGTGTTCCCATGTCAACACCAGTTGCTGTCTGCCAATTACAAAAAAGAAAATGGGGTAAGATTGTCAATAAGTAAACACTCCAAAAGAGACCAAATGACGCGGAAATATTAAGATATAGGTCAGCGGACAACTTTCAACAATGCGCAAAGCCGATCCCGTGTAGTTAGTTATAACAGACCCCGAAATGACAAATGTAAACTAATTATTTTTATTTCTTTTTTTCTTTCCCGCCATGATTGTTCCATTTTATCCGTCTGGGATCTTTTTAAGCTTACAATACGTTTTTTATTCTATTTATAATTACTTACATCAACGTATGTCAGTTTCCGGTAGACCATTTTTACATTGTCAATACAACTTCACATCGTACTATTGTTCTGAAAGAGGTTAAATCCTGTATCGAACCCTTGATTTTTTGTTCGTTTAACCCTTGAATGAGATATGATAATAAATACAGAACGTACACATACTTTTACAATAAGTTCATATATAAACAACAAATTTGCTGTTCATATACCTGTGAATATCGTTAATAAATTGTAACAAAGAATCTTTAGATTTTTTTGTGAAAAAAAACATATCAAAATTGAGAATGGAAATCGAGCATGTGTCGACGAGACAACAACCTGACCAAAAGTCAGAAAACATCCTAAAACTAATAGGTCTTCAACACAACGAGAAAATCCCGTACCCAGGGGCAGGATTCAGCTTGCCCCTAAACAAAATGTGCACTTGTTCATGCAAATGGACGTCACATGGATTACCTTAGCCGTATTTGGCACAACCTTTTGGAATTTTGAATCCTAAATGCTCTTCAACTTTGTACTTGTTTGGTTTTATAAATATTTTGATATAAGCGTCACTAATGAGTCTGTTGTTGACGAAACGCGCGTCTGGCGTACTTAATTATAATCCTGGTACTTTTGATAACTATTTACTCCAAAACATATACATGAACTAAACTAAAATTAAAAAAAAAGACTAACAAGAGCTAGATACTTGACATGGGAAAGGCGCGTCATTGCGGACGAGCTGAACAAACATGTCTCAAATCAGTAGCCTCTGTTCTTTGTTAGTCTTGTTACATATTAATTTCAGTTTTTTGTGTACATTTTAATATTTTAATATAGTTTAATATTGAGTCCATTGTCCCTGAATTAGTATACATTTTTGTTCAAGGGCCAGCTGAAGCACGACTCCGGATGCAGGAATTCCTTTCTGCATTGAAGATCCATTGGTAGATTTCAGCTGTTTTCTGCTACTTTGTCGGGTTGTTGTCCCCTTTGACACATTCCCTATTCCCATTCTTAATTTTATTTGAGAGATATCATACATCTATCAAACGTAGAACAAACAAAAACACACAGAGAAAATCAGAATGTCAGAAATGGTAACTAAAGAAATAAGGAAAATGATAATTTATTAACAAAGGACTTCTAACAGTTATTGACAAGCCAGCTCCATACATAAACTATACTGATTAAATACATTATCTTCATCATATGAAAATCAAGCATAATCCCTCCCGTGAAATATTAAATATCATACCGCAGATAAAATATATGTGAATAACATAACTTGTATAATGCCAACAACTGTTTCCGAATAAACGTGTCTATTTTCGACGCAAAGACCCTATGAGTGAATCAATATAAATACCAACATATGCCATTTTTAATGACCTTACAACAGTATCATGACTAAAGGCCTTCTGAATAAATCTGCTTAAAAGTTTTGTTCGCTTTTGAGGTAAATGTCAACATTTGTGTGTTGTGTAGAGAATATTACCATAAAAGATTTAATGTGAAATATCTCAACGTATACGATATCTGCATGTTGATTTATATTTAGGAATGCTATCTTTGTGCCGATGATAACATTTAGAAACGTTTTCGATTAGATTGTAATATCGAAACTCTTGGTGTAATAATTTTTCAGTAACACAGAGATTTCTTTCTTTAAAATCAAATAGGTGATAACATACCCGAGCGAATCGAACGAAGTGAGATATATAGGATGGTGACAAAGATACGTCTACATCTAAAAATGAACCATAGGAAATGAAAAATTGTCTCTTTATCTTTAATGTTTGAATACAGATTTCCATTAAATATATAAATATCAAGATCCTGGAAAGGGCAGTGTTAATTGATAGTACTAATTTTTTTAAGTCAGTTCAGCGCGATAAATCTCTTAAGTGTTTATACTGATTTTGTCATTATTGAGGGCCAATATGGTATCAAAATATCTAAAAGTGTTTTGAATTTTTTAAAATTAGATGTTGTTTCGTTTGGCCTTTGCTGATTTTAGTTATACATTGTAGCTCATAACAATACTGAAACAGGCACACAATTGTAAGTGCACAGTAAGTCCACTTTGAATTTGTCTTTAATGTTTGTTCTGTATTTTTCTCCCCATTTCTGCATTATACTTTGCTAATTACACATTTTTTTTTTGCTGCAGAACACCATTTAAGAGTTCAATATACTAGTAACATACTTATTCCCTTGCTGTTGATTACTGTTTCTTTGATTATTTGTATTGGAGTAACATGGTGCTTCGTCTACTGCATACGACAACATGCGTTCTTCCAGGAACATAAAGACATCTGTGATATGCAGGTATATCAATGTGTTTTGGAAAAAAAGAAGTTTTCATCTTGACAAAAACAATCAAATAGATAAAGACATATATTTAACCTCACTGATATATTTTTATCTTGCAAGGCATTACTCTGGTCAATTTATGTCTGTATGCATACGACCTATAACTGACCGTGAGATAGAAACAGGTTCAATATGTACAGCTGCTAAAAGAGTCTGTTCCACACGAGGCAGCCGTCGTTTTTCTCATGTTAAGAAAACATCCGGTAAATAGTCTTATTCGGTATAGGGTGAATTATAGATAATTATTTGTGTCTTGAAATCATCTAATTAACAATCTGGTGGACCCTAAGACGGCCGACGGTCATATGAATATAAACTGATAGATTTGTTGTGATTATATATGTTAAATTTTATAAAATGTTTATCGTCGTTTTTACCTGTAGGCTATATGAATGATGTGTTCATGGATAGAATCTGTCAACGAAATTGTTCATCCTTGTTTAACTTTAGATGTTGACATTGTTTTCCTTTTAACAGCTGAAAATATTCGTAGCCCATTACCAGCTAAGGAATTAAATAATAGGTCACATGCATATGGATTCAACTAGGTCGAATTATTGACTTGCAAGTGAATAATTCATCCGCAATGTTTTGAGAAAATTAAGGATGACTGCTCAAAACAAATACGTGTTTCACTAGAAAACAATTATATTTGTATTATTTCTAATATCTTGTAACCGTCTTAACAAAATACAACAAAATGATAAAAAAAATAGTTACACAAATAACAGTATATTACTTATATAAATATAAATAACACATTAAGCATGCAATAATGAAATATGAAACAGTATGATCTTAGGCACATGACTGCAATTTAAATATATCATATATGTTGGACGTGGA
Organism: Mytilus edulis; assembly: GCA_019925275.1. NCBI lineage: Eukaryota > Metazoa > Mollusca > Bivalvia > Mytilida > Mytilidae > Mytilus > Mytilus edulis. Next base: position 108,919,917 of record CM034361.1, on the reverse strand, counting down.
CATTTTTCTCGAAGTTTAAAAGTAACGTAAACCATGGCAAAACAGTAACTGTTCTAGACAGATATGCACTTGTATAATGTATGATTATATCGCGTTTGAATTATTTACTATTTGACCTCACTAATTGTTATTGGTACATGTATACAGAAGAAATTGTTAAATTGATTTATTTTATGCAGTATAATATATGAATACACAATAAGTATTAGTAAGGGAAAATACAATATCATGAAGCGTTAACACTATAATAAAACTATTACAAACAAAAAACATAGAAACCTGTATAAAAACGTAGTTAACCATTGTATAAAGGTCAAACTGCTTTGTAAAATTATTATAAATGTTACATCTTTTATAGGTTTTGCTGAGTTTACAACATACATAACAATAAAATTTCACTCTCAAGATATGCTGAAGAATATTTATTGTCATCGTTTTGGTTGTATAGACATGTAACAAAATTCTATAGTATGTGATCATTTCTCGCTTGTTTCTTCAGAATAACTACTGATAAAGGTTGAAACCATCTGAAATGTAGACTTTCACCTACGATTTTGAAAATAAGAAATCATTATAAAATTGTTTTAAATGTTTCATGGAAAAACTTTCCAAATAAATTAAAGGAGATTTATTTGTAAGTAACGATTCCCTGATTTGGTGAAGAATAGTTTTCATAATAATAACATAACAACCAGTGAAGATGACATTTCTTTCTTTACATAGATATTGACGTTAACAATAAAAACATGAAAAATTTACTAGTTATGACGTTTGCATTTCCAGTATATATTTGTTCTGGAATCTAATTTTGAGCACATTGCATTTGCGCCAATTTTGACAAAATCCAATCTTTTATTTTTTGAGACAAGGCTTTAATTCATTTGCGCAAAAAAACATTATTAACATTGCGCCAGTTTTCAGGTTTAAAATATACAGTTATGGCCAGTTGAAAGGTGAATATCCAAAATTGTCAACACGAGAAGGTTATTCAAATGAGAGCGTAGCCCGAAGTGAAATAACTTTTAAGGGTTTACAATTTTAGATATTCATCGATTATAAGGGGCAACAATTGTTTTATTATACCAATCTTACAATGGAAGGGCAATGTGGACACTTACTTTATTTTTTACATAACAAACACAAGCTGAAGTTTGAATACACCGCAGGAAAAAAACATTTTTCTTCTAGAATTTCTCGAATGTAAAACAAAGGTAGAATTTTTGTAAAATAATTATGGCCCTGACCATTTATAAGAGAAATCATCGGCTGCTGACACTCTAATATTTTCCAAAGCCTAATTTATTCGTATCTCGATGGGCTTTCTGTGTGTTTACAACGTGAGCGCTGCAATTTATTTTATCTACATCTGTGACGTCATTTTCATAGGAGATAACTCGAGTGAAAATCTAGACACTCAAGAGGTTATTCACCGGTGAATAATAGAGTTATTCATCGCTGATGCTCGTGGCCAAAATATTTGAAATCCAAAGCTTATATAATAGTCCGGCGGCTACACGCATATTTCAGACGAATTGTTCACGTTCTGCTACAAGCATGAAAGTTGGCATAGACCTTCCTCAACTATTACTCTTTTATTTCAGATAGGGAGGCATTTGGAAAAATGTCTAAATTCTGGTAAAATCCAAAATGGCGGACGTCATATTTAAATCAGCCCAGGATCGAAAGCTAGTGTGTAAAAATGTGTTATTATCATGCTACTATCATAATTTTAGGTACACACTTTTGTGTTTTACTACTTTCGGATAAATTAAATAGATTAGATGTCTTCAGAAACCCTCCTTCCGGTTTAAATCCAACATGGCGGACATTGTAATTAAATAAGTTTACTTTTAAGGGATGGTAATTGAAATGTATTTTAACGTTTTGCTACTATCATTACATTGTGCATGAACCTTTCTTCGGTGCTTCTGATGGATACAATGTATAAGATATATGTCTTAAAAATCCTCACTTCCGGTAATATCCAAAATGGCAGACATAGAAATGTCAATTTATTACTCAAATTTTCAACTTTTTAAAATGTAAAGAAAATGATTTTTTTTTTGTGCTGGTCATTTTACTTTTGGCTTTAAGTTATCCCCGAAACCACTTATTCTATCATGTTGTAAATGTTTAAATATAATTTGACACTTCCGGTAAAAATATGACGTAAATTTCAAAGATGAGTCCTCAATCCATTTCTTCGATGTAGAGTTTTGTGTAGATTAATTAAAACAAAATAAACTCACTTTAGTACTAAAACATATTTAAAATTACTACTATTTGGCCAAGAATACATGTTTATTCACAATCAACACCAAATGAACACAAGGCAGTGCACAGGAGACCCGATTTTCCACATTAAAAATGACTACAGCATCCTTTCTTATATCCACAAAGTACAAGCTATTGAAAAAATGATGAGGCCTCAGAAAAAGTTTTTTTTAAAGGGACCCTCTTTGTCTCTTCGCAATCCATTAGTGACTGGATTAGATAGCATAAGAGCCAATCCCAAGCTCTTCTCCCTAAACACCTGCATTAGTATATTGCACGTTTTACATGCTTGAAAAGACTAGACCAAGTTGTGGGAATAGCCTCACTTATAATTCGCCTTCCCTTTTGTGCAAAAAATGATTCTCTTGCTTCGTTAATTATGTTAGCTCTATCTGATAAGTTTGTGCGATCTTACAGTAAAACCCCGGTGATAAAGGCTGATCAATCATCATTCCTTATGTTACAGTCACATCTTCAAATGCCATCAATGTCTCCCACGCAGTGTTTGTTTCCTTTTCACGCAAAGAAATAACCGTATCATAACCGGTAAAGGTTTGGGTCAGAAATAAGTGTGTGTGATCACTCATTGCCTAGTGCATTTGAAAGGCCATTGATAGATATTAATCCAAAGATTTTTGCCTCCCCAAACACAATCCATAGTTCGTCTGCCCCTATGTCACGGAAAAGCGAAATAGTATTGACAGCATCATCAGTGACTGTAAATTATGACTCGTTTCAATGCATCAGACACATGCACCATGATTTTAGTGTCTGTTTCTTTATGTGAACATGGTGCTACACTTGAAATACATCACGTAGTGGATAAGATAGAATATCCTGAGCATTTGTTGCTACAACAACCATACTCATGAAAGACTTCGTTCACTCTTGTTACAATTTCAAGGCATTTTATGAAGGTAAGGACATAATACCCAATCATCATACTCGTTAGGAAACAGCTTGAAAATGTAACAACAGTGGATGTAGTGTTGGATGCGAACATAGACAATACTGGTAATTTGAAAGCTGCTAAAAGAAGCAAGATCAACATTTAGGGGAAAGGGAATACACTGACGAATCCAGGGTTAAAAACATCTTCAATAGTTTTCTGAGAGACGACGACAATAACAAACTTTAAAGTTTTCATTCACAGCAGCTTACTCAAGACAATTTTGAGTACATGGTAGTTGTAGCAACAAATGCCCAGGATATTCAGTGTTATCCACCACTTGATTATGTTTCCAGTTTCGTACCATGTTTATACACGAAGAGACTGACACTAGAATCAAGATCGATGTGTCTGAGGCTGTGAAACAAAAAATTAACTGAGTCATGACTCGAACAGTCGATACTGATGTCATTGCTGTTTCGCTATTCTGTGACAAAGGGGCAGACAAATTTTGGTTTGCATTTGGAAGGGGGAAAGCATAAGATATATATCAGTCCATGACCTTTCAAGTGCACTAGGCATTAAAAGATAACACGTTTGCTTGAAAAGAAACTGCAATAGGGACATTAATGGGAGTTTGAAGATGTGACTTTAGCATTTAGCAGGATGATTGACCAGCCAACATCACCATATGGATTTGATAAATGTAATGTCATTGAAAACGATACGTGGTTTTGTTGTAAGATCGAAAAAAAGAAACAGATTGGGTTAACAAGCCCAAACAAATGTGTTTTTTTGAATTTATGGATGTAAGAAACAATACCACAGTATATGTAAAAGTTGAAAATCAGCTCTCCGATTGTGAATTGCGGCCTAACGAGTATACTGATTGGGTTTTATGTCCTTACCTTAATAAAAATACATTGAAACTGTAATACGAGTGGATGCGTATGGTGGTTATAGCAACAGATGGTCAGGATATTCTATCTTATCCACCATGCATGTTTTTATGAGAATAAAATATCTATCTGCCACATGATGTATTTCAAGTTCATCACCAAGTCCACATGTAGAGGCAGACACTAGAATCATGGTGCATGTGTCTGATGCAGTGAAACACGAACTTAAACGAATCATTGAACAAAAGAAACCATACTTTAATTTGTTTATATATCTCGTTGCTAGTGTCTGATAGTGTCCCTTAAAATATATTCTATCCGTTTATTCCATTTTCTACCGGATTACCCTTTTAATTCTGATTGAAGCCTTGTTAAAAATAATCCACTTGTTTTAAGGTATTTCTTTTTCATAGTTGGCGACGGAAAATTAAGTTTACCAAGACGGACGTAATGCAACTGCAATATAACCTTTTGAAAAGGTAACCTTAACAGCAAATATTTAACTTTAAAATCTAAAATTAATCTGTCCAACTTGATTTCTTTTCAGTTTTTGATTGCTGTTTATATTTTATATTCATGTTAAAAAGAATCAAACTCAAGGTTCGAGATTACATGTTTCCCGCATGGACCACCGTGCCTTTATTCTAGGTAATCGGACATAAATAGCAATTTAATTTTAAAATAAATGACCTTGATCGTAATAACTTTATCCTGTGTATAAGTTTATATTGGTGCACATTAAAGTATACAAATGACACTCGATGTTTGTGTCAACAAATATAACGTTTATTTTGTGAAACGATAATGAAAGCAAAACAACACACATTTTAAACATAATATTAATTATCATTGAACAAGTGCTTAACGCTCAAATGCACACATGGTGTATAAACATAAATATAACACGATTATAGCAAACAATGAAAAAAAACCAATACGTATATGTTTTTATTTATAAGGAAATTATCATTTTTCATATATATATCTCTGAATATATGTCATATTTCCCCTCCGGTTTATAATCCGTTCATCCGATATTGACCCTTAAAATTCATGAGTCTATCGGAAATTGAGGGTAAATTATATTGCCTTCCAAATACCGTTTCGATCCCTAACATTACTGAAGAGACATTTATTGTCGAAATCTAGATCTGGTGTACAAAAAAAGTATTGACACCTTGTGTTTGTGGCTTAACATCTTGGCCAAAAGTTAATCGTTTTTTGTTTAGTATTAAGTTTTTATTGAGATCTATTTTGTTACATCTCGTGAGCAATTTTATTTGGCAATCGCCAATGGCAGTCAGCAGGGTTTAAGAACATCAGTTGTTCGACCTGTTAGTCAAATGCGTTTTGTTTAAATATACTTTTCCACTTTTTTGGTCTTTTGGAAAATGTTCTTTGTGCTGTATTTAGACCATTCTACAACGAAATTTGTGTTACATGCACACGTATAAAATTTGCAGTTTTTATCCAACGCAATCATAGGTTTGAACGTAGTTTTCAATTTAGATTCGTTTATAACATGTATAACATATATATATAAAAACATATAATTAAGCAGATTAAAACATTGATGATCATTAAATGCAAATTTAGAAATTGATATTTTTCCAATTCAGATTAGCGGTTAAAAATTACGATTAATTTAACTGTTTATTCGATACATGGTTAAGAATTGATTAACCAGGGATCATGAGAGCCAGGATGGCTCACCTGAAAACATAAGCCATGATTTTGATATAGAATTATCCTTTTTTGCAATAAGTTATTTTTCCTTATTTGTTAATCTTGAATTGGTGATAACTTTAGAGGTTTACATGTATTTTTAACGTTTTCGAGATTATAGTAAAAATCATAAAAAGATATAAATGCAATCGCATTAAAGACCAATAATTCCTATTATGAATCCGACCGCTTGATCATGTTGACTTTTTATGTGGTCTTGCATTGTTGTTTTCAAGTTAATCTCTTTCTGTAATATAGTTTTTTTGGACAATGGGTTAAAAATGAAGAATATGATATTTCAGGTGCTATACACAGGCACAATTAGCTCACATGAATTTCACACGAGTCTCACATGAAATATTTTTACGTGAGATTCACCTAAAACGAACTTGAACATGAAACTCACCTGAAAATTTTCATAAGAATTTCACGTTAATTGACATTCAAATTATTCTGAGGTGAAATTTTTCACATGAATTCAATGTGAACATTTTACACAAAATGATATTTTCCATTATTGTGATTAAATTTAAAAACTTAAATGTTATTTGAAAGGTTTAATTTCATTAACTGATTTGGCGTATAAAGTCGTTTGAAGTGAAATTTATTAAATTCACTTAAAATTCCTGTGAGTGTCAGGTTTTCTGAACATTTTAAATAACCTTGATCTGTATTTCACCATTCAATAATGCTTAAGTGAATTAGTTTTTGAGAGTCCAACTACTGACCCAGTATCATCACATCACCAATAATCATTCCGGTATTGTAAAGTTTGTAGCGTTTGACGCACGTCAAGTCATGGCAAAAGCTCGCACGATCTTTTGGGCAAGCTGAGTAATAAAGTGTGTAATATAAGTCTATATCGTATCAATTTCATGTCATTTTAATACTGGATATGCATCAGTGCTGCCACAGAGGTGTAGTGAATATGCAAATATAAAAAACAATAAAGGAGAAAATGTGTTGTTAAACACGATTAGCATAGTGTCTGGGATGTTTTCAGTTCCACCAATGTCTTCAACCTGTTGCTGTGGAACGATTGGTAGGACTGCATCTCTTTGTCTAGTAGAGTGATGTCGTCATTTTCATTGTAGTAGGTTTGAAGTCCTCATTTTTATGCTTTTCTCCAAAGACATTGGATGAAGAGTATATGGATATTTTGCGCTTAATCGAATCGTTATAAAAAAAATGAAATATCTAATGTATACTAATTCATATTGAAGCAATCAAATTTCTATTTATTTTGAAATTTCCAAAAGCATCCAATTTGAATGTAGCATCCTCTTAGATTATGTACATTGTGCTTTAATTCAAACAGTGGTGTTTAGAATTGCTCAGTAAAACGCAAATATATAGATACAACGCACCTGAAGGAAATCATGATATCTTGGCTTATGTGCAAAAATGAAAATCGTATAATAGGTCACTGACAAGGCCGAATTGACACTTATATCTTTCAATCTTGACACGATGACATAAATACATTTAATATATGTTTTCCTAGTCGCATTTTACATCAGTTATATATTTAACTCGAAATTCATTTAAAGTAGGTGGGGTGCTTTCCTCCATCTTGGATTTTCAAATAGAAGATAACCGGTGACCACAATTTTTTTTTTATCTGAAAGCATATTCTAAGAGCTATTTTTTCAAATTTCATTTTCAAATATTCTTTGATGTAGTTATATTTTATCGCACAAAATCAAGTTTGCAGTGCATAATCTGTGCATAATCTGTGCATAATCTGTGCATAATCTGTGCATAATCTGTACGAAATCTGGCAATTGTGCATAACATGTAGCTTGAGCAGAGAGCCTGTATATCGACGGAATAATACACAATGTACTCCTTGTGTTGATCAGGGTTTACGAGCAGTGCATGCTTTGGTGTTAATTGATACGGTGTACATTTATTAAACACGTTTATTGACTTTTTTCACACAATATACATTTTTCAGCAGCAGTTTGTAACACTGATTTGTATTTAAATCTAGGAGCAGACATGTAGGATTTCACTGAAATTTACGGAGCTAGCAATCGAATTTTACGTCATTGAAATATCTTGTATCTACGAAAATTCGTAGGAGGTAGCTGCAAAACGTTGTTATATGAAGATGTAATACATGTATATCCTGCTGGCTACAAATGTTGATGAGGTCAAATAGACATCCAGTTTTTTGGATGATCACATAACATGATTTTTTTCCGATAAAAATTAACAATATTAATATTTTATTCCTAAAAAACACGTAGTGCGTTGCGTAATATTTCTTTTTTTTTAACATATCATCAATTCTATATCCGGTCTTCCAATTTCAGCTTACAATAAAAGAAATGTCCTGTTACATTTTCAATAATAGAAAAATGTTCCTTTGATTTATCTAAGGGGGATTGAGGAGAGCATAGGAACTTTCGAAATCAATATTTGTGTCTGGTGAGTGGTGAAAATACATAACCTTGAAGTTATAGAAGAGAGACGAAAGATATCAGTGGGACAGTCAAACTCATAAATCGAAAATAAACTGACAACACCATGGCTAAAAATTAAAAGGACAAACAGACAAACAATAGTACACAAGACACAACATAGAAAACTAAAAAATAAACAACACGAACCCCACCAAAAACTAGGGGTGATCTCATGTGCTCTGGAAGGGTAAGCAGATCCTGCTACACATGTGGCACCCTTCTTGTTGCTTATGAGATACAAATCAGGTAAATAGTCTTATTCGGTAAGTCACATTTACGAAAGGAAGAGGACTGTAGTTACGACGCAAAGAACATATCCGATAGCATTTGATTTCATAGATTTCCGATATCATATATGATCTTATTGTATAGTGCATCAATTTTTTGCAATACCTGTCAGGTACGCATTATCCTGCTTTGCAGAAATACCATTATTTAAAACACAGGACATCAAAAGTTCAGAAAGGAATACCACACGAAACCCACATGTCTTTTGTAGAACAATTATTAATGTGACTATGTGTACGTATAAGAAGAAGAAAACATCATTTATACAGATTTGGCATTTAAGTAAAAAAACTTTAACTCCTTGGACGAATAGTATCTCCGATAATATAAGGAGAAGACTAAATACAAAGTATATATATCTTTCAGATTTATTATGTAGGCCAGTTTGCCTCATGTTTTAAGTTTTTTGGACAGTTTATGCACATACTTCCAATACTATTATGCACTGTCATTCACATTATTTATTACTATATAAGTACTGACTAATGTTAAACATAAATATCCGTTAATTTGTGCGATAGCTTACACAGAGTGTTCTTGGAACTTGCAAACAAGTGTAATATTTGAAATACCATACTGTTAACGTCATAAAATAAGGAAAGAAACACATTGTCTCGACTGACTCAATCATTTAATTTTTCTGAAAAAATCTTTAATCTCGGAAAATTCTCAGAAATATACAACACCCACAATTAAAATAAATTCGTATCAAATATCGATCCATAATAAATAAAATGGGTATTTAAATAACAAAACCCATTAAATTAGGTTATTAATCTTATCCTTTTAATTTTCATACGACGAATTTTGTATTTCAAAGAAAAACTATGATCTCGGAAATTTGTAAGAAATATAAAACATCCACGAATGATATCATTGATATAAGTTTGTATTAAATCTTGATCCGTAATAAATATAATAGTATATAATAAATGACCCATTAAAATATGTAATACATAGAAATCTTTATTTTATATATCTGCACAGCACCTACTTTAAAGGTATGTATCAGATAAAACCAGTTTTCGGATTTTCTTTACGGATGTGTCACTTTTTGTAGTGAATCTGTTTAATCAAGTGTTCCAAATATTAATGTTACTGTTTAAGTCTACCAGTCCAAAGAGGAAGGATCTCATTACTGTTTAGTTACCCGTTGTCTTAACTCTATACTGACAAAAAATGACATAATTCGGTCTCGTCATCTCTAAAGTGAAATACACCTTATTATTGTATGTGAACAGTTATAAATAGTCCGAATATGTGGATTATATATATGCAAACTTTTATGTTTTCTGTGATTTAGCAAGATGAGTCAAATCTGGTGCGGAAAAATTGGAAATCTTAATGTTATTATATCAATGGGCACAAAAAAAAACAATACAAATAACCCAATTTCAAATTGAAAAAAAAACACAGCAAAATGCAACCATTTCTAAATAGTCGAATGCTCTATACAAACTTATCAAACAAAAGTGTTCTCAGTCAGAGTGAGTACCAGTCATTTGAGCAAACTCCGAAATTTTTAGTTTTTTAAACTCTTCCGTTCAACTTCGACGACTTCCCAAATTACTAGCAGACTTTAAAAAAAGTAACTAAATTCAGATTTCACATTCACAAAAAAAATATTTAATTTGAAGTTGAGTTATGGATAATTAGCGATAGGAAATGAAAAATCATCTCTTTTATCATAAATTTTAGTACTCAGCTTTCCGTTAGTGATATAGATATCAAGATCGAAGAGAGGGCAGTGGTCATTGTTAGTATTAGCTTAATTTAAAGTAAAGTCAATAGGATAAATTTATTTAGGATGCACACTGAAGTCGTCATTATTGAGAGACAACATACCATCCAAATATCTAAAAGTATTATTTAATTTGTTTATCAGATGTTGTTGCAATGGGCGTTTCCTTATTTTTGTCATAAATTGTATTTCATAGTTATACAAAAACAGGTCCGCAAGAAGTGGTGCACAGTTAGTCCACATTGTAATTCCGATAACCTGATGATATACGGAATCCAAAAAGCGAACAAAAATGTTATCTAGTAAAAATTCAAGGGCATATATAGTATCAAAGCATGTCCAATTGACATATTTTTTTTGTTAATTGCTACTAAAAAATTACCTAAAGAGTTTGAACATATATATTCACATTTTGACTTTTCAAATGCCCATTTAATTAGGTTTGTGAATTTTTTCTCAATGAGAATGTGAGCAATATGTGGTATGCAGGGTAGAAAAATCAAAACTTTGAACAGATTAAAAATCAACAATATAAGCATGCAATTTATCAAGTACTTCCAACGAGTTCTTGACACTCCAAAAGTAACCAATATTTTTGAAGGCCTTCTTTAATCAATTTATTATCAGGTTTTTGATTGTACCAAGTGTGCTGGTAAGAAGAATAGACAATTTAGTAGTGGAACCATGGCTTGAAGACGAAATATATCTAACTTGTATGTGTTTTGTGTAGCTCCGGAAGCCAAAACATAGTTGGGACTTTCATTGTATTTGGTTCTGCTTGTAAAACGGTAGCTAAAATTTTATGTTTGTTACAGATGTCGTTTTCTGAAAATGAAGTCAATTGGAATGTTGGTGAATTGGTGATTTCTTTTTTCATAACCTCAATGTAAAATGTAAGCTTTATCGGCCGGGACAAAAACAAATTCCATTGCTAGTTGGTTTAGTTTATGTTTCATACGAGAAATAGAACTATAATTGTGGTTATTTTTTTAAAGTTAAACATTCTTTAAAATGTTGAATACGTATATCAACTATCTTCATTACTGAATTAAAAAAAGAATTCAAAGATTTTTGTCAGCCTTTTCCCGTTTTATTCATTCATTCATTTTATTCATGTCGTGTATGATATTACGACACTCATTCCAATTCCTTGCTCTTCTCTTAATAAAATATTAGAATACACCATATAAATAATGTACACATAATGAACTTTGTTTTATTAATTCGAGTCACGATTATATATCGTTTGTATTATATGTTTAGTGCGGCAGTACCTGATAGGAGCTCTTTCCAAAAAAAAACCACCGGAATTTCCCCCAATAAATCATTTCTGATACCAAGCTTTACTAGAAAATCCCATTTAATTAAAAAATTTAATCAAAAGTTACAAGACAATGTTTATATGACGTATCGAAACATTAACACAATATAAATACACACATTTTTCGAAAGAATATTCTCATAACATTCTAAAATAGGTAAGATCGTGTTAAGTTTCTAATATCATCTTTAAAACGAAATCATTTAAATTCAGATTATAAGTCATCATTTTTATTACTGAATCTCAAATCTATTTATATAATGATACTCGTTATTATACATCATGTACATGTGTATACTAGTATACTTAAAAACATGTTGTGGGTATAACAAACGTATATATTTTAAACCAGTTATTTAAGGTTTACGTTGTTTTTATCATATGTTTAATGGGTATAAATTGATTCTTGGGGTTAATGTTGTAATCCTTTTAGAAACAAAACAAACAATTCAAATGATTTATCAGAATGAATAAGCTTTATTTTCCCTTATGTGTGTGTTTGTGTCATATTTCGTATACATGTATTGTACATGTTAACCAATATACAAATCACCTTCGTCACAGCTATTTAAAGAATACACACGTTGCTACAATAGTATAGATTTACATTTTAATTTATATATTTGTAGCTATGATCTAAACATTATGTTAAGTCATTCTATAGAATCTATCTGCCTACACATTTCACAATATTGTAAATAGATATAAATACTAAAAAAGTTATTTCATCATTCGTTGAAGAAAGTGTTAAACGATCAACATACATTTATATTTACACACAGGTTTTATCTGTACAATTATTAAGATATCGGAAACAGCGCATTATATGATCTGGTGTTTATTATTATGGTGTGTATGCAGTGGGGGAATTTCCTCTCAAAAAGGTAATTTTCACATTATAAACGGAAGTAATGTCCTTCCCCCTGATTTAAAAAAAAGCAATCGATACAAGCATATAAAATGGGAAAAGATATTTTTATGCGTTTGATACGTTTTTTATTAATTTAAAAAATCGTTCTCTTGGTCAATAGTTAATGACGAAATCTTTAAATGAGTATTGTAATGTTTGAATCAATAATAAGACTTATAATAACAATTAAGAGTGAGTCCTCAATGGCATATATCACTTACATTCCTATGTTTGTTAAATTGAAACTGATATATATATATAAAAAAGAAAAAAAGGAACTAACACTTGCTAATACTTAAAAATCAAATTAGTATTGAAGATCATTGAACAATGTGAGTGATTTGACAATATTTTCATTATAGTTTTCTGGGAAATTAAAGACCTAGCAATCACTTCTGAAGGAAATGTTACTCTGTTCTGTAATACAACATCTGTGCCCGGAAGAAAGGTAACGTGGATGAAGAAATCAGACGTAATTGTCCATCATGGTCTGGTATTTTACAGATCTAAGTTTGCAGAAGTTTCTGTAAGCGAAGGTTCTTTTCTGACAATTATGAATGCTAATGAAAGTGATTTTGGTGTAGCATATACTTGCATAGCTGACATTTTCTCGTTTGATTCTATGCTGGATCTTGATGTATTAAATGTTTCAGGTAAATCATCATGAGTATGTTTTATAAGAGACGAAAACGTGTTGAAACCTTTCAGTATTGTGTTAATTGTATGACTTAATGAACAAGTTGTCATTATCGGAAAACTGCACTGTAGAAAAATCACTGATGATGTCAATTACATGTTGAAATTTGAAATCTACATATTTTACCTAAAAGGCCGTTTCACGCAATTAAAAGGTTTTGCTACAAACATTATTCAGGAACCTGTTTAAGGTGGTATGGGTGTCTTCCGCCATCTTGGATTGCAAAAAACAGAGAATCTAAGGTCCAGATTTTCTATTAAGTTAGCAAAAATTAAATCCAGGAATGTAGATATTTAATGTGAATTATCATTTAAAAGAACTAATTTATAAAAATACAACTTATAAATATTCATATTTTGACAAGTGTTGATAATTTTTGGTTGTTTTTAAATGTTTTCAAATTGGCATTTTAAGGGGAGGTAACTTTAAAACAGTGCATTTTCTGAAGGATTGTACATGGAATTTTTCTATTTTGTATTTTAGCCGGAAAACACTCACGTTGACCCTATCTTTTCTTTTAATATTTTCAAAGCATTGTATGAAAGCTATCTTTTCCTCATTTATTTTACAATTCTATCATTTTGTTAAGTTTCTAATTACAAAATGGTGTTTTTTCCTGTATAATCCATACAAAATGTGTCATTTTGTCACCACCTGTAGCTTGAGAAAATGCGCGGTGACCTATTATTATTATTATATTTTATGAACATAACTATATACATGTATACTAAGTTTTGGCAACGTATGAACAAATTCTATCATTTTTATTTTAGACTCCCATACCACCTTAAATGGTATTACACTATTCATTTTTGGGGCCTTTTTTTCTTGCTGTTCGGTATGAGCAAAGGCTCCATGTTGTACAATGTTGTAGGCCGTACTTCTTATATCTATGAGCAAGAGGTTTACCCAAATGATACTTTACACACATTCACGTCGATTAATGTCAAATTCATTTGTAGCAAAATGCGTTTTGATTTTGGTAAAGTACAGCACAGCACACAAAAGTAATGACCAAACCTCAAAATAAATGTCTCAACTTTCCTCAATGCGAATTAAACTTTCCAATATTTGCATGTTCATGCTTGGTTGATGAAATACTACTCATCTACGAGGTAATATATACTTGATCAGTAACTGTTTTTGGACATATCTGTAATCTGATTAAAAATATGATCTTACAAATTCGTATGTCATTTTCTGATTTGGTGTTGAAATGTGTTTCATATTGAAATATTCCTTATGTTACGCATAGAGTGAAAAAAAAATGACCTGAGTATTAGTATTTGGTCGAAAATCTACAGGTTTCTCCTTTAAAAGATTTACCTTGATACATTGTCTTTGGTCATATAGGGTTATTAGTACAACGTGATTTCACTGATGTTTATTTTGATTGTATATTGTCGTATAAACAAAAATGTTAGTATATATCATTTCATAAAATTGATGAAAGATAACTACGGTCGAACTACTCCTTTCTATTGATCCACATTTGACCAATGTCTTAAGCTCTATTTTTAATAAATTGCCCTTTTTCTTTTCTCCTGCGTGGTTTTGAACAGCGGTATACTACTGTTGCCTTTATTTGCCTATTAGTCTAGGGTGTTTAATACAGTCGTTAGATAAAACATATTGTATTGTTAAAAATTAAAATGGATCACATATATGTTTAACAACTTAATTGTATATATCAATGTTCTATTTATAGTTTTACCAAATGACAATGATGTACACATTTCATGGAATTTAACATCAAGAACACTTCTTAGAATATACTTTTCGCGGATTTTCCCAATACCACATTGCAAAATATTTTACAAGGTAAGTGACAAAATCAATTGAAAGAACTATTAAATCCATTATGTACTTAAAAAATCATATTTCTGATTTGTGCTTTAAAATATTAATCAATTCAATCAATCATACAATAAATGCCCCCCCCCCCCCCCCCAAAAAAAAAAAGTACGACCACACACATACGCCTCTTTCGCCCAAAAAAAGGTAATGAAAATGGAGAATGTGTCCAGGAGCCAAAGATGATGTTGAGATTGCATATATCGTTATAATTAGAAAAAATTCAACAAGAATGGTAAAATAGTGTGTATCGGATTTATAAAATTTGCCGAGGCAAAATAGCGAAAACAAGGGAACTAGTATTGCGACGTACGGACGGACTAGGGTAACACTACCTGTCCCCTTCGCCACGGCGGGGTAAAAACATCAAATATTGTTTTAAGTAGTTAGTTTTCTTTCTTAATTCGTAATTTGATAATAATGTTTTTCTATGTGCTTATATCGTTTAGGGAACCAGCATCTTACAAACACCAACAACAAGAAGTGAACGAGATGGCTACTACTACAATGTAAGCGTATCTTTTGTAATCCCTTATCAATTGGAGTTATGTGATGGATACTTAAACATACTATGCAGTTTGAACAATCAGACGATTTCAGTTGGAAATAAACGTGTTCTACCAGTCTGTAATGGTCAGTTTTATAAATATATCAATTAGTTATTTACCTTTTTGAATATTAGTATGACTTGTTTAAATTTTATTTTCACTTATCGAATTATTTTTTCAATTTGTAGATTCGAAAGAAAAGAACTATCACACAGTTCTACTCATTGTTCTCGGGATCCTAGTATTGGTGTTATTGACTTGCGTTCTACGCAGAATTATAGAATGCGATATGAGTACACTCATAGATGTTGCATCTACGTTTCTTACACATCGAAAGCAGGTAAGACAAATTATAATGTATTTGATGGTACAAATGTAACAGTATTAATTATTTAATTATTTGAAATATCTTTATTTTTTAACCTTAGTCCTACCCAATTAAAAAGTACATAACCAAACAACATTTCATAATTTGAAGGATAATCTATTTATTATCTCTATCTTGGCATCTTTGTTAGATAACAATTACTTCATTATAGATATTTGATGCATCAAATATATCTAGCAAGTTGATTAAACCTTTTTTTTTTATTTCGTACATTTTCAAAATAACATAGGATATCATGTGGTACTGTTGGTGAAAAATCTTAGTTGTTCATCTTAATCCATCCTTCTGATAGCTTATCTGTTAACATAGTATTTTAACCGATTCTTACTATGTTTCATTTTGGTATTATTTCTAAAATGTTTTTAATTTATGAATTGGATTTTGTATAAAACATGATGGATAAAAAAAAACAATCAGAACGATGCTTATGCGGTTACATTTACATGAAAGGACTAACTGTTTTTTATTAATACACTTTTAAAATAGATAAACACAGTTTTCTTAAATCTGATTGTTTTAGCATTAAACAGTGAACAAATTGACATTTTATTTCAACTATGCGAAAATTAAGTTGGTAGAAAGAATATTGTTTTTCCAATGTGACCAGCAAAATCAATAATGAAATCCGTCGCCTATATCACCGGAACTACACAACGCATCTGTTCTTTCGTTGAGGGCAATGCTTTATCATCTCCCTTTTTGTATAGGAAACGCATGGTTACTTATAAAACAGCAATTAACCTGAAAGAATTATACCGTTAAACTCACGTGTTTTTACATGTATAATAATGGTGAGTGCTTGACGTACATTTGGGTTTGTTAAATACAAGGCTTTGCCTTAAGATATGGAACAAAATGATAACTGTTTTTTTGTTTCACTAAATATGTAATTTGATAGACTTCTGTGAAAACCAATTAGCGTAGTGTATTTAATGAAAGGAAAAGTCGTTTTACAATGTATAGTATTTAAGTTGAAACGTATATAGCAACATGTATGTGAATATGTGCTTAACAATAGTATATATATATATATTTCTTCTGATACCATATTGTTGTCCTCGTGGTCATATATGTATATGTCTGTGGAGAACAATGCCTTTTCCATTATTCGTGTATTCCGTCGAAAGTCTTATTCTAATTAACATGTTTCTTCTTTTAAAAATTTACCCTGATACATGTTATTTAGTGAATACAAAGTTCACTGCTGTTTAGTTTCATTGTATATGGTGGCCAAACATGTATACCCGCATTATCTACTATAATAATATATATCCAGCTATCACATTGATGAGATATAACCACGGCTTAAGTACTCCTTTCTATTAATATCTTTGCGATTAAGACCTACGTAGAATTATTTTTTTATATAAATTGTCTCTTGACTTCTTTCCTCCCTGGATTTGCCAAGTAGTCTATAATAACTATAATGGTTTACTTTTATAAATTGTTATTTGAATGGAGAGTTCTCTCTTTGGCACTCACACCACATCTTCCTATATCTACATAGGTGCTTAACCAAGTTTCACTAAATATTAGTGTTGTCAACGATTAATCGGTTAACCGGTTAACCGTTTGAACGACCGAATACCGAAGACAAAAAAAGCTAACCGGTTAACCGGATTATTTTTCAATTTTTATAGATTTGATATAAAATTGTATTGAAATCATATTTATGTTTTCTTTTAAAATCATCGTCGTCGTTATTAATTTGACAGATCAATTGTCCGGTATATTGATTGCTTTTGCTAATAAAAAATATAAAGATAATAAGAACTTGTCTTTCAGCTCGGGGCAGGATATTAAAGAAACTTAATTAGTATACCTGTTTTTTTAACAGAAACTTTAAATCAGTAATACGATTTAATTTTACGATTTACTTCATTAGTTCATTTTTGATCTAATATTGTGTAGACCTTCATCTGAATGTGCAATCTCAGTCGTGCAAGGATTTGTCATACTTTAAACGAAATGCTTACTCAACAATTGTGAAATGCAAACCAATGTGAATGTAACCAGTGTATACGTGAAAGTACGAGTACTTAATGATTTCAAATTGAAACACTCCACATTATTTTCGGGGACAACAAGAGAAAGTGAAAGAATCATGGGTTTCAGACAATATTAAATTCTACTTGATCAATAAGTTTGTTTTGTTAAAGATTTGAAGTTAGTACAAACGCCACAGTTAATACGGTGTATTTGTCAAACTTCGCCTGGAATCTTCATAGACAAGATTTATAATACCAAAGAACAAACTTAAATTCATCGTATTATAAAAACGTAAATGGATGGAAGGCCGTAACATTGACACTAATACCACATCTTCTTATATCTATGTGTAGGATACTAAAGATAAGGCCTGCAAGCAACAACGAACGATTATCCGAGTAAACGGTTAGCCAAAAGTGTACGATTTGACAAAACTAATAAATATTTAATTTAAGGTGGTACCTAACACTACAGGGAGATAACTCTGTAAAATCAGGTAAACGTTTTAATTACGTTGTGTTGTAAAGGGAATATTAAGCTTCTCAATGATCAAAATAAGTGTTTGTCAAACTTTTATATAACCAGTGTAATTTTTCTGATAAAACAGTTTGTTCAAATTTTTCGGAATTTTTTATATTTTTAATAAAGGGTCAAAGTAAATACTTTGTCAAACTTTTATGAAAATTAAACGAGCCAAATTAATTTTAGTTAAAGTATTGGGTACCACCTTACTAGACTTCTGTGAATATCCACTTTTCAAAAGACAGTAAAACCAATTAGCGCTGTGTACTTCGTGAAAGGAAAGGTCGTTTTATTTATATTGAAACGTATATAGCTACATGTACGTGAATATGTGCTTAACAATAGTATATAAAAAAAAAGTAAAATCACAAAAATACTGAACTCAGAGGAAAATCAATTTGAAAAGTCCATAATCACATGGCAAAATCAAAAAACAAAACGCATCAAAAACGAATGGACAAGAACTGTCATATTCCTGACTTGGTAATACAGTAATACTATATATATAGTATTAATACTATAATACAGTTCTACTGAAATCGTATTGTTGTACTCGATGACAAAGATGTGTTTGCGTGTGGTGAACAATGCTTTTTCAATTATTCGTGTATTCCTTCGAAAGTCTAATTTTAAATAACATGTTTCTTCATTTAAAAAGATTTACCCCGATACATGTTCTTTAGTGAATACAAAGTTTACTGAAGTTTAGTTTCATTATATATGGTAGTGAAACATGTAGAAACACATTATCGACTATAATATATATCAAGCTATCAAATGGATGAAAGATAACAACGTCTTAAATACTCATTTCTATTGATGCGATGTAGAACTACGTTTCAAATTCCCTTTTTTACAATTTGCCTCCTGGCTTCTCTTCTCCCTGGATTCTTCAAATAGTCTAGGGTGTTTAACACAGTGCATTTAGTGTTACAAGAATGTTACATAACCCTTTTTTAGATCCTGCTAAAGAAATAATCGCACATTTTGAACCAAAAGATTGTACATCTAACACGTTTTTACTACGTATCATACTCATATCTATAATACTAAAATTACGAGGTCCAATTTGTCAGCCGTCATCGGGTAAAAAACGACACATCAAAGAATTCAACTCTATATATAACTAATATAGGACAATGGTGTAGATTAAATATTACACCACTCCAGACCCTTTTGTTTTCCATATAATTAATATTGCCAATAATTAACAAGTTCCGGGTCTAAACCGATACCGATACCAATAGTGTATTCACCTGTTAGCTATTACCTTATCTGTACGTTCCGCATTTGACAGGCACACCCCTAAACGGTGTATTTAGGATTTTGCTATATACACGGGTCACAATCAAAGTGCTGACACTACTAAATTCAATCATTGTCAAACTGTTCCCTATTGTAGCTTTATTCAGCAATCAGCAAGACTTTCTAAGATAACTAATATAGGACAATGCTGTTGATTAAAAAATACCCCATTCCTTTATAGCCTGGACCTTTTGTTTTCCAAATAATTAATATTTCCAATAATTGCTAAGTTCCAGGTCGACGGGTTCAAACAGAAAGATTTGAAAGCAGAGAAAACTGTGTATCTTATAATCGACATGACTTTATCAGATGACAATACCAATTACTAAAATAAGGCTTAGGCATAGTTATATACTTTAATTCAGTCACGGACCGCGATATCACGGGTGTGTACTTGTATATATGTATATATATATTTTTTTTTTACATCTCATAATAGGAAATACAAACATTAAAGAATTCAGAAAGGATGGAGACAACCACATTTTTAGAACATACTCCATGAAGCTTAGAAAGTCTTTCTCAACCTCGTATATTCTCGTGAATATATCAGAAAACAATCAGTGGAAAACCAGTGAACTTGTGTTAGTATTTAATATCAAAGATGAAACATGACTAAGGAATGAAATTTAGGAACTGTATCAGTCAACACCTACTTTTGATTAGAGTAATGAAACAAAAAGTACTACCGCAGAATATATTTATAGAGCTCTGTTATTTAGCTGGTATGTGAAATTATGATGATTTTTGTTTAAATAAAACAAACCTAATTCTAGTCGGAGATATTATATACATGGCCAGCAGTTTTTTTTCTAAAAAAGTATATAATAATTATGCATCGTGCTTATTTTCGTGTTCGTATCATCATTTGCACAATTCCCTCGATTTTGCTTGCTATTATCTTCCAATATTTAAGGACAACAACTACATAAAAGCTCTTAGCATGGACATCTTCTATTGAAAATCGTTTAGAAATCGTATATTTGAATTTTAGTAATGAAATTTAATGATTGTTATTAAGCATGTTAATATTGCAAAAAAACATTTAGACTTATATACGTATACAATTGTCAGTAATCAACTGTATCATTTATGTTGTTGTTTTATAATAAAGTGTATATCATGTTATCATGAAACTACCTGCTGAAAACAGTGTCCCTTTTTATTAACGAACACGTACTTATATGCTGTCTGGGTTTTTTTTAACGTAGGGCATTATATTTTTAAAGAACACGTTTTATAGACCACTTGTTTATATATAGTTTACTTTTACAACTACAAAAAGACCATTGATAATTATCGAATAAATAAATAAACTGGTTGACTCGTAATTAGGTTTTTCCAGTTTTTTGAGGAAAGACCTACTGTTTTTCTTCTGATTTTTTTTTCTTCCGCCTAATTTTGTTTTTGCGATAAATATTTGTTTCGCAATATGTCGCTTAGATATTTGGTATATGATATCGAACAGTTTATGCGATTTTGAAATTTACCCTGTGTAACCGAATACTTTTCTTTGAGGGAATTATCGCCCCAAACACTGTTTTCCTTGTGTCAACTACTCATTCGCAACCGTAAACAAACTCATCATAGATACCAGGACTCAATTTTGTATATACGTCAGAAGGCGTTTCGTCTACAAAAGACTCATCAGTGACGTTCGTATCCCAAAATGTTAAAAAAGCCAAAAAAGTACTACCAAGTTGAAGAGCATTGAGGACCAACATCCCTAATAGTTATCAAAGATACCAGGATTATAATTTAGCACGCCAAACGCGCGTTTCATCTACATAAGACTCATCAGTGACGCTCATATCATAATATTTATAGAGCCAAACAAGTACAAAGTTGAAGAGCATTGAGGACCAAAATTTCTTAAAGTTTTGCCTAATCCAACTAAGGTAATCTACAAATGTATGCCCGAGGTACAAAAAGTGCTGACTACCGGGCTTGTGATACCCTAGGGGAAATTAATCTCGAACCAGTGGTAGTAAATAAACTCATCATAGATACCAGGACTCAATTTTATGTAAACGCAAGACGCACGTTTCGACTACAAAAGACTCACCAGTGACGCTCGAATCCAAAAAAAATTAAAAAGCCAAATAAAGTACAAAGTTGAAGAGCATTGAGGACCAAAATTCCTAATATTTTGCCAAATCCAGCTAAGTTCATCTATGCCTTAGGTAAAAAGCCTTAGTATTTCAAAAATTCTAAATTTTGAAAACATTCATTTAAAAATATAACCATATCAATGATAATTCATGTCAGTACAAAAAGTGCTGACTTCCGGGCCGGTGATACCCTAGGGGAAATTAATCTCCATCAGCAGTGGCATCGCACAGTGGTAGTAAATAAACTCACCATAGATACCAGGACTCAATTTTGTATAAACGCCAGACGCGCGTTTCGTCTACAAAAGACTCATCAGTGGCGCTCGAATCAAAAAAAAAAGTTAAACAAAGTAAGAAATTTAAGAGCATTGAGGACCAAAACTCGTAAACGTTTTGCCAAATACAGGTAAGGTAATCTATGCCTGAGGTAGAAAAACCTTAGTATTTCAAAAATTCTAAATTTTGTAAACATATAATTTATAAATATAACCATATCAATGATAATTCATGTCAGCATGGGCTGGTGATACTCTCGGGGAAATTAATCTCCACCAGCAGTGACATTGACTCCGTGATAGTAAATAAACTCATTATAGAAACCAGGACTCAATTTTGTATATACGCCAGACGCATACATATAATCATATCAATGATAATTCATGTCAGCACAAAAAGTGCTGACTACTAGGCTGGTGATACCCTCCGAGAAATCCCCTAGTGAGGATATTGGGTCCTTGTGGTGATACATCCTGCGACACGGGGTTTGTCATGTATTTTCTATATATTCTATATATATATTTATATATTTATATATATTTATATATATATATATATAACTCGTCTAAACATCAACCCAACAATGTTAGATCTGTAAATTTGCTTTTGCAAATTTTTGGTTCTTACCTCGCCGGGATTCGAACCCATGCCACTGTGATATCGTGACACCAAATCGCCTGCACTGCAGCCGTCCCGCTAGACCACACGACCACAGGGGCTCTCGAAAAAAGAGCTTTCGCTGGCCATGTGTTACCTTTCCTCGTCAGTTTTAATCTAGCGGCGTACTACAGTACATGATATATAAGGCATGAAGATGTTATTGCTACAGATCAGCTAAATTATCTATAGTAAAGGATCCTACAAATGTATATATTTATATATCATGAATAAGACATACATCGAACATGAAATATATGCACCTTGAATTTTGATCAACTGTTTGATATACAGTAAGCGGAGTACACAAACATCACTACTGTATTATATCTGAAATAAAAATAGCATAGTTAACTGATGTTTAAATATGCGTATCCTTTCAAAATATATAAGTATGACGTAATCGCATGATCTCAAAAAGCTACGTAACAAGGTGCGCTTTAATAAAAGATTTACAAGAGAATAACACCAAAATAATAAAGAAAAATTATATCAGGATTAATGTTATCAATCGATAATTTTGGCTCATTACCAATGTCAAATACAAAATAGATTACCTTATAGTAGTATGTAGATGATGTAAAAAAAAAGATATAAAAAAGAATAGCGTTGTCAGGTAATGTTTGACTTATGACGTTGAATGTCTGTTGTATCGTTCGCCTTTTTCTTGTGAAAGATCACAAGCATAAATTAAGTTACAAAGTAATATAAAATTAGAAAAAAAATAATAAGTACTTTTTAGTCAAATAAAAAAGGGAAACGATAATTTGTGACTGTAGAAACAATAAACACAAAACAGGCTCAATATCATTGAAACATGTATTTACATGAACATGATCAATTGCATATGCTTACCATCCTCTCATAACAATTGGTTGATGATATGTTAGACATAATTGGTTGTTTTTTTGTACGTGAGAGGGTATCAGTATAACAGAATCAGCGCCACACTTTTGAACAAGAAAAACAGAACAAAATTATCGTACTCTAAACAAACAAAATTGTGCTGTTTCTACTTCAAGTTTTTCATTTTTCAGTGCCCAGTACATTCTGTTGTCAGTGAAAAAAAAGTCTTTTTTTTTACTTATTTCTTTAGATTTCTCAATAACAATATTGACTCATACAATACATTTCAATCGCAATGATGTTAATAGGTTTGTCAAAGAGTAACAAAGTGTTGCTATAAATATTTTATTCAAAATAAAAACATTATGATAAGAAATTAATGCAAGATCACGAACCAAAAATGTTATATAAGGAAATACCTCTAAAAGAGGAGAACTTAACTTGTAACTACAGGATAAAAAAATACATGAACGAAGTGAAAAGAAAACAAAAACATTCAACAGGAATATCAAACGATTGATTTCATATTTCAACAAATCTCGAGAAACACAAAATGGAAGAATAGTTTTTTTTATACTTTATCTGTTGATGGATTTCCTTACTTTTCTACCATCATCTGTACTTTCTTCCGGGTGTTGTCTCGTTCTTTAACTGCGGATGAGAAAACATAAAGGCAGATGTAACGTCTTTTTAGTACAGGATTAAGGCGATTTAAGGACCATATATTTTTAAAATCTAAAGAACATTGCATGGATGGCAGTAAGAAATAACTACAAAATTTAAAACACCAAAGTAATATTGTTCCAGGCAAAATTTGAAAGGTCTTGTTGATAATAAACTCATAATGGATACAAGAACTAAATTTTGTAAGCCGTACTCGCTTTTCGTCTACAAAAGATTTATCAGTGACGCTAAAAAAATGAAGAGGACAAATAAAATTCGAAGTTAAAGAGCATCGAGCACCAACAATTCCGAAAGGTTTTGAAAGAGAGGGCTATGGTAACCCATTCCTGAGTGTAGAAAAACCATAATTTTTTTAATAAAAAATTAATTTATAACATTGATCATCTTAATGTGTAATGATGTTAACAGTCTACTGAACTGGTGATACCCCAGGATAGGAAGTCTTCACCAGGAGTTTCTTCGATTCAGTAGTTTGAACCAAACTCATCATAGATACCAGAATTAAATTGTGTACGCCAGGCGTTCTTCGTATACAAAAGACTCATCAGTGACGTTCGAAAAAGTTAAAAAGACCAAATGATAAGAAATTTGAAGAGCATTTAGGACCCAATATTCTGAAAATTTTTGTCAAATACAGCTTAGGTAATGTATTTAGGATGTTTACCTCTTTTCCATTCCTGAAAGACGAAACCACTCGCACAAAACATTAAGCTGCAACCACAACAGCAAACAATGTATATACAGACATATGATATGTTTTGGGCTAGAAAAAAATAGTATTTACGTTATGTTAATTCAACTTGGTTGTGTTTTGTAAATAGAATGTAGCGTTTATTATGAAACTGTAGATTGATGTTTAAAAAACACTTATGGTTTCGTGGTACATAATTAAACTTTTCATCATGTTTTTCAAATTAAAATTCAAAATGCCTAAATCATTGGATCTTTTTTTTTGGGTTATAGAGTTATAATTTTACAGCATAAGTAACGCCTAAAAATACCAGGTTATATACGAACAAAACATTTTAGCTGCTTATTTGTAGAAACCAATTTGGTAATGGGTTCCGATGTTTTGATGCTAATGGGTTCCAATATTTAATTGTTGTTGCCTTTTGGAAATCCAGTATTAGTATAATATATAATGAATTGCTATTATTTTAACATATAAAAGGTCTTCAGTTTTTGACATCAAATCCTGAAAACATTTGTTAGGATAACATATTATTACACATAAAATTGTATCGTCCGATAAATAAAAACTTAGTATACATGAATGCAATGGTGCATGATCTTTATTCCATTCATACAGGTCGTATGTTTTCCCTAACAGCAACGAATTAAAGTCATCAATGGCAGTTAGTCCCGTTTCATTGATTGAGTTACTTATTCGGTGTGTTTCTTTTGTAGAATTTTGCAAACTTTTCTATTGATTTATATATTTTTTTCTTGCGACTCCCCTTTTTAACGAAATTGTGAAGTTATGTTTACAACGGTAAAGAGACAAAAGTATATTCGACTGACTTACCCTTGACATCTTTATTGGTTGTATTCTGAATTTTGTTAACCTCGATCTCTGCAGTAGTGTCTTTTCTCTCTGGAAAGAGGAAGAAATATAATCAGTAATCAAACATGAATAAATGTACTACGCAAAAAAACAGAATAAAACTATCATGCTTTTGTCTGTACTTTTGCATTTTGAAACAACTAATGTCTTACGCTTTATCAAATGATATTAACATCATACGTTTACATTTACACAAACAACTTTAAAATCCATTAAATATTAACATTAATTACTCAAAAAAATGGTAATTGCCTACAATATTTTTTCCAGAAATAAAAAAAAAAAACTTGTCTTAATTGTATAACAATGTTTTCAGTTGATTGAAATTGATTTTCTACAGCCTACGTCCTGTTTCTGTATGAGTGTAACTCGTGATAACCATTTCAGTGCACGCAAGTGGTATTACCAAAAAAAAAGGTATTGCCGGTATGAACAAATTGGCCTGTTTGGAAAAATTCAAGAGTACCAAAATAAAACAACAAAAATAGCAAAATCAGTAAATCCGGTAAACAGGTACGCATACAATAACTTGACAGTTAAATGGATAACTAAATGTCTATCAAAACTTAATAAAACACTACAGCACTGGCCATACCGAATTATTAATACACGATTGAAAAATATCATGCGATCAAATCATTTTTTGGATCTGCTTTCACGAAGAACAATCAAAACCATACATTTTATAGCCACGACTCTATTTAATACTTTAACACGGTAGAACAAATTTTACCCAAATGAACATAAACATAATATCAATTAGATCAATTATGCCTGAGGGAGGTAGATATTTGGTCTCTATCAGTGAAAAATGGAAGGAATAATATAAGAATGATATAAGGCTGCACGTCCACACATTTTATTTTCAGGATAAAAGGAGGATCTAAAACTTTTCTTTCAAAAAATGACCTTTAAGTATGAAATACCCAATAAGAAACTTATAAGTCAAAAATAATGACAAAACCATGGCTAAAACAGAAAAAATCAACACAAAAACGACTCACAAAACAAAACAAAAAAAAGACTGGGCAACACGAACCCCACCTTAAGATGTAACACCACTAATTCGGGGTCAGCCAGAAAGCAGTACACATTTAACACAAAATAATTCATACGCAATACAATACAATG
Source organism: Mytilus edulis (assembly GCA_019925275.1). Classification (NCBI taxonomy): domain Eukaryota; kingdom Metazoa; phylum Mollusca; class Bivalvia; order Mytilida; family Mytilidae; genus Mytilus; species Mytilus edulis. The sequence continues at coordinate 108,892,830 of CM034361.1, read as the reverse complement.
CAATACAAAGTTTTTTATTGTCAATTATGACGCCCAATAATTTGAACAGTACAATTAAGTTCAATGTCATACAAGTGATTACATATTGATTACATTGATTATTTAACAATTAAACCTAGTCAAGTCTTTTTCAACCAAATAAATTCTGCAGAAAAGATATATATATATATATATATATATAGTTTTACAATATAATATAGATGGACAAACTACCGGTGACTAAACTGTATCTAGAATTAATTTTCTCTCTTTGAATAAAGTACACAATAATAAACTTACTTTTTAAATTATAACATTATCCTCAGATGACATTAACCATATTAATTTTGATTTATTTGGGAGGTTTTTTGTTAACCTTATTTACGTAATCTATATATTCAGATCTTTTATTTTCTAAAACTGGACACTGAAGGAGAAAATGAATTTCATCTTCAACTTCAGTGTTACATAATTTACATATTCTATCCTCCACTCGAAGCCCCACATATCTGCCTCTTTCAATTTCTAATTTATGTGCACTGACTCTGAACTTAGTGAGCAGTCGCCTTTCATCCTCATACGCATGAGTGTAACATTCAAAATATGTAGGATATTTAGGTATTTTTGGCTGAAGGACTGGTGATCATTGTAGAACACTTTCGGACTTTTAATTTTAAATATTGAAAAGACTGCACCAAATTTAACATAGAAAGTTATAGGACCATGAATTAATGGTGTACTTCCCAAAAAACTGGAGGTGATCTCAGGTGATCCGGAGGGAAACTTATTTTATTTAAAGCTTTTAAAACAAGAAGAGAACAAATAATTGCCTACCTGCCATTGGTGTTTGCACAATTGTTATGCGGTGTTGAACTGAAAAATAAGAAAAGAAAAAAATAATGGTATAGTCAGAAATAAATTTGATAAAATACTGTTCTGTACACATACATAACTTTTTTTTAAATGGTCACGATCAGTTATATGCGGAGTAGAAAGGCGTATACGATTTGGAATTCGTTTACGGTAAGTTGAACCTATCTTAATTTAACGGTTCATATTATTATTACCTTTTTACGCAATCTCTTTACGGTCGAGATGTCCGTAGTGTATTAGAAATTATATTAATATAATAACTATTTTAACCCTTAGCCTGTTGAAATGCAATCTGTGTAGGAAAATTCAGGCAACCAATATATACTTACTGAAAAAATTCAGAAGACATATTTCCACAGTTTTAGTATATTTGGCTTATTTACAATTTGTTTTACCCAATACATTCATTTATGTCGGCTAGTACAAAACCTGCAGATTGACCCTGTGGTCCGCGTAAAATCTGTTCCGATATAATTGTAAAATTTATACCATATATACATGTAGCTATGATATAACTTTCTATTATTATGATGTAGACTCTGGTTCGATTCCTATAGTCTACGTTGTACAGCTATTTGATGATTTTAATAGTTTTTCTTGTGTTTTGCTGTTACACCACTTTCCCAGGTAAGATGGACGGTTTATGGCTTTCAAACACATTTACCCCCACCACGTTCTTAATAAACCTGTCCAAAGTCAGGCCTGTAGGTCAGTTGTTGTCGTTTCTTCATATATATATATATAAGAAGATATGGCATGATTGCCAATGAGACAACTGTTATATATTTTTTTGTAACATATTATAAATGAGAGCGTTTGCTTTCTCAATTGAATTGTTTTATTATTTTCATGTCGGGTGCAACTATACAGTGAGTGTTTTTCTCTGTGTTATAGGCCATATAATTGCTTGCATCCACTTCCTTTGCACTGCAGTGAATAATTTTCTCATTGGTGATCATACCACATTTCCTTATTTCAATAAAAGAAAATCAAAAATACGAGATTAGAAATCTTAAACTGAAGGCGTATAATGTTTCGTTTAGAAACTTTGAAGATGTTTACACCTTTACAATAACATTTTTGGAAAATAGATTAAATCATGTTTATACATATTTCTTAAACAAGAAAGTCGTTTAATGATATAGATATTTGTTTATTTTTTTTATCAATATTATATATGTTCTTCGAAAAACAAACATTTTAAGTTCAATAAGACAAGTAAGAAAAACAAAACAGGATTGTTTGCTTCACAATGCTTTTCTACTTTCTTGTTGTTTTATATGTTTATATATATTTCTAATTGTGAATTGTAACGATACCTTCTCTTTTTTGTAAAACGACTTCAATACATTTAACAATACTCTGTCGTAACAATTTTAAAATGACCAGTTAAACGCAAAAATTTCAGACGCATTCCAAATATAACGATTATGTGCAAAAGTACATCAGTCCTGCATATAAGGTCTTGATACAAAATCCGAATAACGCGGTTTCTTTAACGATGAAGAACTTTTTTCTATTGAAAAGTAAATCTGTGATCTATGCTTAATGTTGCATTTAACCATAATCATATTAAACCTTCAAAAATAAAGGGATGTTCTGTTGTAAACCACTTTATATATCCCATTTCCTGTGTTTGCCTTCCCTATTTCTTAGCTATAGGAAGATGTGGCATGAGTGACAAAGACACAGCTCTCAATCCAAGTAGCAATTTATTAAAGTAAATCATTATAGGTAACGAAAAAGGAGGGACAAAAGAAACCAGAGGGAGAGTCAAACTCATAGATTGAATATAAACTGACAACGTTATGGCTTAAAAAAAATGACAAACAGACAAATGATAGCACAGAGGACACAACATAGAAAACTAAAAACTAAGCTACACAACACCACCACAAACTGGGGGTGACCCCAGGTGCTACAGAAGGGTAAGCAGATCATTATAGGTCAAGGTACAACCTTCAACATGGAGCTTTGAAGTTTTATAATAACCACGTATAACATTTTTCTTATAGATTATCCAAATTAAATAAAATTGAAAATGTTTCCAAACAGCCAAAACACTAACAGAAATTAATGAATCTGGGTCGCTTTCATCAGGATTTTCTTTTTTGTTCGGGGGGAAGGGGGGCATGACCTTGGATTATTGATTTATCAGACTATCAATGAAATAGTATAATAAAATATAGTTTGATAATAACACCCTGAATTGTATTTGAGTATGTACTTAATCCAACTACAACAAGAAATTATGTTCGTTCAGTCGAAGATCAACACACTGCATTCGTTGAAAGACAAGTTTTATAAGCATAACTCACAATTATTTAAAAAAAAACTATTACATCGATTCCCCTTCGTTCGTAAAACATAAATCCTGGCATACTGGATGGTATTTCAAAACAGGATACACTACATGTATACTATCTTTTTTCTAATTAGGACAAAAACATATGATCTTATGACTTTGATATATACTATGACATCTACTGAAAAAAAACTATTATGTATTACGAACTTACTGAACTGTATATCGTTTTTCATTTTCGCGGGAACATAGTTAAACTGATTAGATTCATACTGTTAGGTGAAGTCTTATAGATAGATAAGAGTCAATTTCAAATCCGCTATTGAGTGATACCTAATTACTTCATATAACTTATAAAATAAACATATAACAGTAACACCACTGGTGTCACAGGTTGAATAAGACTTGTTTACCCTTCCAGGAACAAATACTATCAGTTTCGGTGTTGGCGGAGTTAGTTTTGCTCAATATTTACTTGTGTGTACTACTTATTGTCTTTTGTCGTTTTTTTTTCTTCCTTTTTTTTTTGTTCAATGCCTCGTCATTTTCATTTCGACTTATTAGTTTGATAATATTTTTTGCCTCTTTTCAACAGATACATTTAATACCTACTTTTTAGTATGACAGTGTGTATTCCTCCTTCAAACGGTGGGATAGATAAGCATGTATACTTTCCTTCATCCGAAATACTTCCATTTTGTATTCGAAGATGCTTTTCTTCTGTAATTTCATATTTTGATGAATTATTTCCTTTTGTGTTTAATTTGTATCCATCCGACACAACTTCATTTTTAAATAACCACTTGAATGTAGTGCTCGCCGTGTTACGTTTACATTGTAAAATGACATCTTCTCCAGGGTAGTAATGCTTTATTTCATTAAGTGTCATGTCTACTAAAATATAGATATGAATAAAAATGATGCAGTTGTATACGTATTTTTTGTTGTGAAAATATATTTCTATTACTTTGAATGCAAATAAATTGAAACAATAAACGTCAATGAATCATCAAACCAAAGACATAAACAACCAAGGGAGATTTAAAGGGCAACACAAGGTGTTAAACAAAAGACAGATGTCTATACATTTTATCAATCACTAAATAACCTCGAGAAAATAATACCAAATATTCGCTCTTCATTTATTGTCTATTTGATATACTTAATATACGGTGCTAGACTAGGATACTTATACTAAATCTAAATATGTCGTGGACAACAATGAAAAATGTATGTGCATTTCTGCAAATCTGTTGTTTCATAACATTCAATATCAAACATTTACAAATACTTTTAGCATATGTTCAAAAAAGTTTTGCAACAATTTTAATCAAATCTAGTAACCATTAAAACATCAAACAAAAATAATCTTTTTAATGTATCGACATCATTTTTGTAGTAGAAAATTGATTAGCAGTAGTGGATTCGTAAACGATAATCAACGAGCGATCTATATTTCATTTTTACTATAAAGTTTTTTTTCTGGTTTTACCGTCAAATCAGTAGTTCTACAGTCGTAGCTTATCACACTTTATTCACAATAAATGTCAGTTAAATGTTGATGTATATTAACCAAAAGTAAGCATTTACTATTATAAAAAGGGAAAGGCCGTGTACGTCAAAAGTGATAAGTGTAATGTGTACATGGATATTTATTTTATCAAGGAATTGTACTAATAAGTACTATTTACAATTCCTTGGTTTTATAGTGTTTACATAATTTATTAGATAAGAAAAAGATAGAAAGTTTATTGACATGCATTGACATATATACGCTATAAGAATGATATTCAAATGATAAATTATATCAGCACTCGTGGTCTAGTAGTATCATGCACAGACTACAGACTATACTGTCGAAAATACGCGCGAGTTCGTACCTTTCATTAGTCACTCGTTTTTGAGAGGATATCATGTCGAAAGTTAAAAGTTTAAAGTTATGATATAAGTTATATTAAGTTAGCACGGTGGTCAGTGGATTCTTGAAAAATAATCCACTGTTAGAACAATAGACTGACGTCAGAGAAATGGGTTAATTAGTATATAAACCATAGTTTTGTATCATCGAGAGGACTGCTGAAAAATGCTGATAGTATGTGGTCCAATATAACCATAGTAGCTATAAATATAAATATACAGAAAAACACGTGCAGTAGCATCATGCCGATTTGTTTTGCTCTATGTAATTATACGTCAAGGATTTATATGATATATAAATCATAGTTTAAACGTGTACAAGAATGATTTTGTTTGTCTGTCAAATAATTAAACGAAATGGTTCCCCCTTATTTCATTTTCAATGTTGACATTCTTTTCAAATTACAAAACATACAAAGCAGATATCTGGCTAATGGTTAAATTCAAGGTCGCATGAATACATATTCGAATGACCGGTTGATTGTTAGATGCTTATGTACAGCTGCACATAAACACTTGTTTGTATTTTACAAAATTGTACATAAGTGACTGCTCGAAACAAAATTATTTTTCAAAATTCCCCTTTTGTTATTGTTTGTTTAAATTGCAGCTTGTGTTTCTTTAAAAAATCAAAAACTAAAAAATAAAATAAATTTGAAAATAATTTTTTTTTTAAATTGTAAAACAAGACTGTTTTTGTATCAAGAATAAAATACTCGTGAGACAACAAGTAACAATGGTCAAGTACTGTAATTGGATATTTATTGCATTTAAATACTATTTTGATAGCATTATCTGCGGGAAATTCTGTTTTGTTATCAAAAGTCGAAAAACACAATACATATATGTTTGTCAAGACGATTTATATTTCGCAAATATGCGATCTCTCTTAGTTAAATGACAAAATGTATTGCTACTGTTTTTGGAGAAGACGCTACTAAGTTTCAAAACTTGTGTAAGTTATGTTTTAACAACATAGAAATCAGAATGCACATCTTTGTTCATTTGCTCGCTAAGAAATCAAATTAAATAATTCTAAAGGTAAGTTGATATGCATAATGTTTAATATCTAATCGTGAAACGGTTGATTCTTTATAACGTTTTGACTTCGTCAAATCATAATTGATACCTTTCGAACGCCGATAATAGGTCCACTTCGAAGTACAAAAGTGCATAGATATAATATTATACATACCTTTGCATAGCGAAAGAATAATAATGAAAATACTGCTCACATTCATCATTTTGAAGACATGATATGTGTACCTCCTAGTAAAACGAAAGTTAGTTTTAGTGTTATTATTTACAGACAGAAAACATTGTGAACAAGGAAATAATACAAATTGTAAACATCGAAAATAATTTGTATTATTTCCTTGTTAACAATTTTCAGTTTTGACCTATGTAATGTGTCATCTATTGTTTCAAACAATAGCATGTAATTCCATCAAAGCATGGTCTACACGTGTTTGACACAATTACAATGTAAGTTATGTTTTAACAACATAGAAATCAAAATGCACATCTTTGTTCATGTGCTGGCTAAGAAATCAAATTAAATAATTCTAAAGGTAAATTGATATGTATTTGTTTAATATCTAATCGTGAAACGGTTGATTCTTTATAACGTTTTGACTTCGTCAAATCAAAATTGATACCTTTCGAACGCCGATAATAGGTCCGCTTCGAAGTACATAAGTTCATAGATATAATATTATACATACCTTTGCATAGCGAAAGAATAATTATGAAAATACTGCTCACATTCATCATTTTGAAAACATGATATGTGTACCTCCTAGTAAAACGAAAGTTAGTTTTAGTGTTATTATTTACAGACAGAAAACATTGTGAACAAGGAAATAATACAAATTATTTTCGATGTTTACAACTATAAATTAAATCTATCATTATATTACTGGTTTGTTTTTACCTCAATCAATATATCTACCACGATTAAATAATACTCAAATGATAGATTTAATTTATAGTTGTCAACATCGAAAATAATTTGTATTATTACCTTGTTAACAATTTTCAGTTTTGACCTATGTAATGTGTCATCTATTGTTTCAAACAATAGCAGGTAGAATGATTAACAGAAAGTGGGTGCATGGAACACTTCATTCACCACGTCGTTTATTGTTTTTTGTCCTGCAGATGAAAATAGTATATAATATATGCCGGGAGTTGCTCTCAATACAAATCTGTTTTGTTTTATCTTAAGAAAGCAACAACATTCTAACAGGAAACCGATAAGTCGAGTATCATTTTGGGAATCGATATTCGGTTCTATCGAACCATACTTGAGTACGCAAGTACTCGTTGACATCCCTAGTTAATTATATATCATCTTTTTCTTTCAGTGTCCCGAATGAACTTTGTCTTGAAATTTCAGTATCTGGTTAATTACTTTTATGAAATGACAGGATCGCAGTTCAGTTTTTTACCTTACAATTAGAAAATCAATTATCACTTGTTTTACTTGCTTCTCGTTTTTAATACGGATAATACCGTTGGTTTTCCTGTAAGAATTGGTTTACAACAGACAACAGAAGTGGCCCTTTATGCTTTAGCCAACTGTTCGGTGTGAGCCCATGTGTCGCGTTGAATGCCGTATTTTGACCTATACATTTCTATAATTGTTTACTTGTTACACATTATGACTTGGCTAAAGAGTTGTCTCATTTGGCGCTCATATCATACCTTCTTATTTCCGTAAAAAATGTATACACACAACAATACATATCTGCTCTATGGTCGGGTTGTATTCGCTTTGCTATGAGCGTCACTGATAAGTCTTATTTAGACGAATCGCGCGTCTGGCGTACTAAATTATATAATCCTGGTACCTTTGATAACAATTGACACTTTCCCAATTTCCATTCTCAATTTTATATATCGTTTAGACTCCAAGCCTTAGGATATTAAAAAAAATAGGAGGGACACGTTTTGGCACTGTCCTTAATGATATGTTTATTCCTTCAATACGGTTTACTGTTGTGCTAATATATGCTACAATGTGAAAGTGTTGTTCATAGGATACAATGCATGAAAAATGTTCATGTCAAATATTGTCAGTATGTGTGCTTGAATTGATATCTATGAGAAACCCATTCAGATAGCTCTCCGTGCAAGGTTGTTTGATTTTGATGACGCTTTGCTTAACTGATCAGATTGACTTCATATGTGTACTGGAAGTATATAATTAAGAAAAGTAGATTTCATCCAAATTTGAACAAAGCATAGAAAATAGTACTGTATATGTTCATAAGTTTTTACGATTAAAAATTGAACAAATACATATCAACTTACTTTTATATGAAAGTCATGCAAGTTTGATGCGCTTACATCAATGATAACCATTAGCATACGATGAAATACATTATAATACGACATATAACCTTTTTTTCTTTGTTTGACTTAAGTGGCCATCTCAACCATGGAGCACATATCACAATCTGTTGATACCTGTACCTTGGCATTGCACAATATCATGCTTTACTCTGATTGTTAAATAATGTCTATACACCAAATCCATTGGATGTTGGATGTTTAATGATTGAATTTTCGTTTTTGATGCACGATTGTTTTTATGTCCCACCTACGATAGAAGAGGGGCATTATGTTTTCTGATCTGTGCCTCCGTTCGTCTGTTCGTCCGTTCGTCCGTTCGTTCGTTCGTCCAGCTTCAGGTTAAAGTTTTTGGTCGAGGTAGTTTTTGATGAAGTTGAAGTCCAATCAATTTGAAACTTAGTACACATGTTCCCTATGATATGATCTTTCTAATTGTATTATTAAATTAAAGTATTGACTCCAATTCCATGGTCCACTGAACAAAGAAGAAGATAGTGTGAAGCTCAGGTTAAAGTGTTTGGTCAAGGTAGTTTTTGATGAAGTTGAAGTCCAATCAACTTGAAACTTAGTACACATGTTAACTATGATATGATCTTTCTAATTTTAATGCCAAATTAAAGTATTGACCCCAATTTCACGGTCCCGCGAACATGTAAAATGATAGTGCGAGTTGGGCATCCGTGTACTATGGACACATTCTTGTTATCTTTTGATTTGGTTTGGAACTTGTATCAGTAATTGCAATTTTCCAAGATCTGTTCTTAGTGGGTTTTTTTGTTTGTTGTTGTTGTAAGTATGTCTAAATACCCCGTCACGTCCGGTCTGTCTTTCTTCTTTGTATCATTTTCCATAAGTTAAATCCTTTCAACTGATTGTTATAGTTTGTTCTTGGTGAACTGTTGAACCACTGTCCCATGTACATCAGTGATTGTCTTGTATTGCTGTATATCGTTCATTATATTGTACATAAATCAGGCCGATAATTTTCTCGTTAGAAAAGTTTCACGTTGTCATTTTTGTGTTCTTTGTAGCTGACTACGCGTTATGGGTTTTGCTAATTTTTGAAGGTCATACGCTAACCTATATTTTTTTGTCATTTGGTCTCTTGTGAGGAGCTGTCTCATTGACAATTATTTATACATCATCTTTTTATTTTATATCGATGAAATATATCGATTGCTTATTGCGAATGAAAAGTTGAAGTCTGAAAGAAGAGATTCAAAATACAAGAACAATAAGGACTGTTTCGTCTATCTGTTTCCGTCTGAACTGCACCGGTACCATAACGTGTTTTTCTTTAGAAAAAAAATTGACATAGTCGTTTCTATATGTGTATTACAGTAGCGGTAGATGGAAGTGCTTTTACTGGGAAAGGTACATGATTTTAATATTTTGTAAAATAAAACGGTTCTTTTCGATTATAAAGACAATTGAATACATGACTAATCTGTTGACGATTTATCCCATACTGTGTGTTGGAGTTTTTAATTATTAGTTTTCTCTATGTACACATTGTGTTTTGTGAATTGTAAACGTGTTTGTCTTTTCGTGATCTTTTACCATGACGTTATAAGTCTTCCTAGTCACGTATGTTTAATGTCTGAAATATCGTTCTCTTCGTTTACCAAAAATGGTTTCAAAAACGTATAACGCAACAAACATTAAACCAATTAGGCAGTGACAACAAAGAAGAAACGAGAAACACTCTCAATTCAATGTGAAATTTCATTGGCATTTACAGTAAAATGAAACAAGCGATTGGTTAAACATATTTTTATGGTATCATTGAACCAATGCATGTATACATCATAAACTTGGTCTTGTGTGTACGATTTTATCCGTTTTACATCAGTTTTTACACGTACGTTTTATTGATGTATTTTTACAGACGTTTTACGGACGTAACTGTTTCATCCGTAATACGGATTGATGTTATACGAACGTTTATTACCACATCCGCGAAACGTCTGTAGCTATAATATGGCAGCTTATTAATTGTCGTGTTTTGAAGCCGTAGTTTACCGATTGTCATCTTTATAATAAACAATCAACAAAGAAGCTTGGATATTGTTTCATAAGACTTAAACCAATAATAATACAGTTTAAGAAAGCTAAAAAGAAAACAAATGTAATACAATAAATACATGTAGCATAACAATAACAAATATACAAGCTGAGAATAATTCAAGGGTATATTTACATGTCCGTAATTTAGATTTAGTTAGTAGTTTTATAAATGTAAATAACGGTTCATGTTATTTTGTAAAATAGGTAACACAATATTCAATTGTGTATGTTTCATGTGTTTTTAAAACATACAATTTGATAGTTTTAAAATATCAATAACAACATAATTAGAACAAAACTGGCATATTGCTATATTTACATATTTTTAACAACATTGATTTATATAAAAAAATAATTGTAGGTAAAATCACTCATTGCGTAAATTCTGGTCGTAGATTTAATACATTTAAAACGACAACAGTATTTAATATCTGAAAATGCACAGTATAAACTCCATGTAATTTAGTGTACGAATTCATAAAACATCTTAAATCAACACGTAGCCTTGTATCACACCACACAGTAAGCTATAAAGGGCCCAAAAATGACTAGTGTAAAATCATTCAACCAATGTCAAAGGAGAAAAAATGTTTATGCAATGTTTTTTTCATTGTTAACTGACTGGAAAATTAATAAATAATGAATTGTTTTATCATTTTCGGTAGTATCTCAGTTATCTACTTAGTTTAATGTTCTATTATTCAAGAATTGGTAAATGTTACATGTGTTAGTATGTCTGTTATCCGTGTAAACAGGCCACGACATGTACTTTTACATTTAACACTGCATTTGAATATACTGTAATTATGACAATAACAATTTAAAAAGTATTGAAATAGGTCATGTAAAGGTATGTATGCAATGGTTTTCCCTTTTCGTGTCTACATTATAATAAAGATAATTATATAATTATTGTTATATAATCTTCCAGTGGACACAATTTGCTTCATTCGTAAATTCTATTATTTAGTGTGGCTGGTGGCTACTTCTATGATTTATCGGTGAGCCATATGTGTCAAGATACCTGTAAAATGACATCTACATGATGCAATGTCTCATCAAGATATAGGTAAACGCATTGGTATTTTTAGGAAATGCAAAACGTAAATGTATGATTATTAAACGAGATCACAATCATTTCAGCTAGACTCATTGCCTTTTTCAAAACAAAAATTGTAACATTTCTTTATGATATTCTGTCTACAAGTGTGTGCTGTCTTGTTTTCATCCTGTGAAGACAATACAAAAACAAAAATTATAATATCTCTTACTCACCTGTTGAAACTAAATAATAATACTTTCATGACTTTATTACAGTTACAATGTCCGTGTGCTTTTTATTCTTTTGCATCAACTTATTTAGTGCTAAATATTGTTTGATAATTTCTAAGGTGATTGTAAATCAATGTGGAAAATAAGCTATAACAATTCTTGGTAAATTTCATGCGTTCGAATCACTTTCCGGATTTCTCTTCATCAGTAACGTTAAAAGGAGAATAATGCAAGCCGAGGATATATAATAACAGAAACAGCTAAAGAGCTAGTATGGACCCAGTTTTGCATAACAAATAGAAGGTATCAAACCTTTCAAAAACAGGCCCCATTTACAAGGCCACTTGTTTGCTCTGAGTAAAATTCTCAGTAGATATTTAATTCGGACTTGTATTTAATCCAATTGATCATGTTAAAAACAGTTTCATGTTAACAGACTGATTATAATCCCTTCTAAAAAAAACGTTACATATGATTTCATTGAGAATTCGTCTTAGAATTTTTTTTTTGTCTTATAACAAAAAATATGCTACATTTGAATGTTTCCATATAATTGTCATGCATTACCTTTACATTTGTTGGTGAACCATTTCCATGCGACTCCGTGATTTGAAGTGACTTTGTTTCCTCTTTATTATCTGTACAGAAGAATGAAAAATTCGCACTAGTCGTTGCTATTTAGGTTTTAATTATTTACATCAAATCACTTTTGTATATACATAGGAAACCTATGAAAGATATTTTCAGTTGTTTCTTTTTGTTATGATTTTGTTTTGTTACGGATATGCTATGGAATATGACCGTCATTAGATAACGAAATATAGCAACATTAAAAAGGTGTAAACATAATTTTAGGAAGACTTTTGTTTTCAAATTTCAGATAACCTTTTTTTTCTTATATAATGATGTGTTTATTAAAAACCTGATGATATATCTTTACTGTGAATTTCAAAATGAAATGACAATGATAAATTATTGAACATACGTGTATAGACATTGATGGCTCTACAATGGCAGCCGGAAAGAAGTATGAAAAGTTTAACAAATTCAATACATCTTCATACAAAATTAAACTTTACTATTAAAAGCTGTGTGTGCAAATATTGCACTTAAACTGTATCTTCTATTTTTTTCTTGACAATAACGTTTTTGAAATATCATGAGGTATCATGATTGTTTAGAAACAGGTGTGTTAGTTTAAACAGTATTTATTGAACTTCATATGCTCATGTTATCCATTAACGCATTTGGGGGTAAAGCTTTGCATTTGAATAAATAACATATAGAAAAGTATATTCAATTATTTGATATTTGATCAATGTGGAGCTCAAATTGCGCTGGCATTATTTGAATAATAAAGCTCACAAATTACTTACCCAAGATATTATGGCAACACAAAGGACATATTTATTTTTTTTTCACCTCATTCTTATAGTATTCTTTTATGAAAAAACAGTATAAATGAATGCTTTGAACAGAATGGTATCGTAATGGTATCGTAACTTGTATATGTATCCTTTTATACATGTTTCGACAGTTCATTCTAAGGCTAACGCTTATGCCAGAATAGTATTGGGTTTCAAAGTCGTGACCACTCTTATTACAAGCTTTTTATTAAGAACACCAGGTACAAATGTACTATCATACCAAATTTAAAAAAAAACTGATTCTTTAGCATTCATATGTTCAATACTTGCCTTTTTGCATTTCTAGCTTAAAACGATATTTGTCGAGGATACAGATCATCAGAGCACAAAGGATAACACACAAGAAACATACAATGATAATCCTTCCCATCCCAAAACCATGTTCAGGAAATTCAGATCCTTGAGAAAAGAATTATATCTATGTTAAAAACTATATTTTAATTCTTACAAATATACCCGTTAAAACCAGATAAACGAGCATTAAATATAACTATTATGATATACATGTTAATGTTTTAAAATCATGCAAGAAAAACATTGGAAAAAATATTTGTCCTTTCCCATCTTGAAATAAAATGAATTAAAATTATATTCTATCCAATGTAAAATATATCATTGTGTATGTGATCGCCACATAGATCGATACATCAGGTAAACGCGGAAGCTTGTATATAAGCTAAATGCACCTCAGAAACACTTCTTGTTTTTATGACTGACTAATACATTTTTGTACATCTCAGTTGGTCCTTTCAACTCCTTAATTATATTTTATTTATTCTTTAAGGACAAATTACCATCGCAATTTTGCAGAGTTATGATTTCAATCGCCTCGGAATATAAACCCTCAAACTTGCACACAACTGTCAGGTTGCCACCACATAGGTCAGCAGCAGCTTGTGATGTGATGTTTATTGTACCATAATAAAACCTGTTTTGCAAGTGAACTGATTCTTGTTGGTTTGTTATCAGCATATCTCCCTGCAATAATACAGGATGTATATTACTCAGAAAGTAGTTTTTACTGTCGACTCAATGTTTCACTTGTTGAATTTTAGCTCAATAATAGAACCGTGCACATTTCCTAGTGAATTCGCTATTTGTTAATATTGTCGTTAATACTCAATGTGCACATGTTGGATTAGTCAATTAAAAGTTTTAAAATATGCTGAATTTGTTTTTTGTTTAAAAAATGTATATAAACAGTAATGCTTTTTTAAACATTAAATATCAAGTTGTAAATGTATGGAATATAGTCACACCAATTCCGTTTACCTGAACACACAACTGAATATAAACGTCACACATACCTGTATTACCTGCAACAAACGTTCAAAAGTCTGAACAGACCAGTTTTTGTCTCGATTTGCAAGAACGTTTACTTGACATTCTCAAAAAGAATGAATTATGTCTTAATTTTCTTGACAAATTCTGACTTATATAAAATAAGTATGAAATTTACTCGACATATTCTCCACATTCTGAATACTGTCTAAAAAATTATCTAGTTAAAGACCAAACAGCCTATTGTTTATGCGCATCAACTAACGCATCTTGGTAGTGACATAACAGCGTTATGACGTTGTTTCTGGCAATGAAAAAACGTCAAATTATAACGTCCTATTTTACGTTTTTTACGAATTCCAACAAGGTGTACGTTTAAAAAAAGAGGAATTTAACGTTGCGCTGATATCTTGTGGAAATTTAACACAAATGGACACAAAAAATACTACACTATATTTAACCTTCGTTCTAATAAAAATAATAAAATATGAATTTTGCTTACGACTTTTTTGCGCCGTACTTCATCTCATTTTTTTATTCTTTCTCATGCGTATAGATTTTGTCTTATATTTGCACCAATCTGAATTTCATTTGTTTTTATTCTTTCACTTGTGTAGATTTTGTCTTTCATTTGCGCCGATTGTGTACAGGTTAACGGGGTTATTAGAATGGTGAGAGTTATTTTGTGTCCAATTTATGTTTTCTGGTCTGTGCGTCCCTTTGTTCGTTCGTCCGTCCGTCCCGCTTCAGGTTAAAGTTTTTAGTCAAGGTAGTTTTTGAAGAAGTTGAAGTCCTGTCAACTTAAAACTTAATACACATGTTCCCTATGATTTGATCCTTCTAATTTTAATGTCATTTTTTCAAAAATTTCAAAAATTGAGTATTCAGAAGGTCTAGTCGATAAAAAATTATTCCTAGAAGTTTTGAGTTTTGACATACTTGCAACGTATGCATGTAACTGATATCTGGATGATTCTCGTAAAATAATGTCCAATCTTGCAATGAAATAAAAAAAATATGTATACTGCTTGTTTGACAATATCTCATAATTAAAATAGAATTATGACAAAGGGTCATTGTCGTTTGTCATTTGTTTCATTTCAAATTGTCTTAAGAATAAATAATAAATAGTTCGGCTTATCTGACTGAAACTTACAGCTAATTTCCTAATGTATGTAGATCAACACTTTAGTTAGCATGCTTGCTTTGTTTGTTATTTTGTATAGTTATATTTTGATAATGTCCAATTGAATTTAAATATCATATATACAGGTTTACATACCTATATCTGAAGATGTCAATCTACATTACAAAGCTTGAATAAACATTTATACAAACAAAGCAAGAAAGCCAACCAATGTTTTACCTTACATGCATTAGGAAATTAGCTGTAAGGCAAACATGTTAATCAAATTAATACTCAGCGAATATGAATTAAAATGAAAATGTTCGGGGTTTAAAACTTAATTGTTGTAAATTTAACTGATGACAAAAACAATTACGCCAAGAATAATATCCAACATAAAGTCTCTCTCTTTCATTTAGCCACGACTATGAACGGAAAGATTGAAAACAAATTTCGATTTTCAATGCCGGCAACAACCTTGTCTTTGTTTTAATTTCCAAAATAAGCAATTTAGATTGATAATATTTTATCCTGTTGAAGAAATCTTACTTTGTAGTTTTCAACAGAAAAATTATTTCTAAATTAATTTTTGAATTAAAAACTTTTTGTGTTTTATATTTACTGTCTCAGTTATTCAAAACACGTGAGGTAGTAATAACAGGGATTGTATTTTATGATAGATGTACAACGTTTTAAAATTCAAAATTTTAATTCATATATTATACCTTTAATTTTAATTTCCTTATATCTTAAAGAGGGACGAAAGATAAATATTCAGAAATAATGAATTCACAAACAAGATGGATTAATTTCTATACCTTCATCTTAGTCAGGAAAATATAATGGTATAAAGATGTCCGTCCATGCTTTTGTATGTCCGTCTGTCAACAGTAGCAAATGAGTGTGTGAAGGCAAACTTCTGAAATTGACGCGAAAAAAAACCCCACACACATCTAGTCTGATATAGCCAATCAAATACTCTGTAGTTAGCAAGTGCCATCTTTTATTTCTTTTTTTTTCAATAATTTTGTTAATGAGGAGCAGAGGAAAAAACAGATTTTCCTAGCAAAAGCGGCGTGAAATGTTAGTTAAAACAATTTTCCATTCTGACGACTGGGAATGTTTCTGAAGGTTAATATTGTGCGGCAACTAGGTGAATATAGTTGCTATTCTTCGAAATTTAAATGTGGATTTCAAACGTCCAATTTGCGATTTTTTTCCAATAATGCGCCAGCAAGGAAAGTTTTGTACTATGACGTCAGATGCAATGTTCTGAAGAAAGACAACTCTTTTCTTCAAAACGAACGAGAACAAAAAAACATGAAAATTACTCATAACTTTTTTGAAAGGTCCGCGACATATACTTTTTTTTTGCTGTATTTTTGAGAGTGCACATGGCACTTTCCTTCTTGAATTTATTATGAAGAATCACTGGTACATATTTTTAAATTCTGGAAACGTTTTTCATTTTTACGTTTTATTTTTGGCGGGAATGAACTAAATCATATTTTTAAAGATCAAAACAATATGAGTCTTAATCTCTTGAACCTGTATTTGATAGATACAAATCTACTGTTTAACGTGAAATAAGAATTATGCTTGTAGGTTTGATATAAAGTATTTTTTTTAGAGTTTATATAACAAGCAAATATTATGTTAATATTCGGGAAAACACAAAACTGGGATTGCTATAGCGACAAAACTAAATCGGTGACCCCCAAATTTTTCATTATATTTTGTTCCTCAAATCATGAAATACCTTCACACAAAATTTCAAGGAAAATCATTGGTAGAAATGAACAGGCTGTTTGGTCTTCAAGCGATACATGCTAACTCGGTCGATAACTTCTTAAAAATCCGCAGTTAATGAAGTTCATGTCGCTTGTTTTGTTGTGTTGTGTAGTATTTTGTAGATATGTTTGTCATTTTGTCTTTTTTGGGGGTTTGTAATTTTTGTTTCTTTTGCGTTGTTAGTTAATCGTTTATAATTGTGAGTGTACCTATGCATTGTTTTCCGTAAAATTGCTAAGTGTATCAATGTAGGAATAAAAGAACTGTAAGAGTTGCCGTCGTAAAAGTTTTACTGGCAACATTTTCATCTGGAGTATTATTATTCCGATTCAAATGCGTTGCAAAATAAAACGGAAAATTAGAGCATGAGACAAGTACATATATTTGAAATAAGATACAATTTCACGACACTTCGTGAAAGATTTTGGTGTTATACGAATGGAAATATTAACTGAATGATATTTCGTTACTCATGTTACTCTTACACTCAAATTTCGATAATATCCCATCTTAAAGATCTATTTTTAAGGTCAGTGTTGTTTTACTCTTTATGAAAGTATATAACCCGCCGACCTGATAAATTATGCATATATACATCATTACCTTATCATACAACGTAATTGTTTTGTTTTGTTTTATATTTAGACGGATACAAATAGAAGTACATGTAACAAAAACAAAAAGTGAATATGGACGCGTATTTGTACATATACTTACATTGAACATGGTTTGGCATGTTGGTACTGGAAAAAATCTGTCGATCTTCAACTGAACCAAGATATCTCTACCATTAATTGTCCATGAATTGTTCGATCTTTGTGGCAAACCTTAGACAATGACAAAAGAACTTAATTATAATAAAAGTAGTAGTAGTAATAATAATAATAATAATAATAATAATAATAATTAAAAAAACATTTTTTCAGAGAACAATTGGAAAACTTTTAGGAATTTTGGTCCTCAATGCTCTTCAACTTCGTACTTGATTTGGCCTTTTTAACTGTTTTGGATTCGAGCGTCACTGATGAGTCTTTTGTAGACGAAACGCGCCTCTGGCGTATATACAAAATTTAGTCCTGGTATCTATGATGAGTTTATTTACAACCTGTGGGTCGATGACACTGCTGGTGGAGATTTATTTTCCCGAGGGTATCACCAGCCCAGTAGTCAGCACTTTTGTGCTGACATGAATTATCAATGATATGGTTATATTTATAAATTAACTGTTTACAAAATTTAGAATTTTTTGAGATACAAAGGCTTTTCTACCTCAGGCATAGATTACCTTAGCTGTATTTGGCAAAACTTTTAGGAATTTTGGTCCTCAATGCTCTTCAACTTCGTACTTTATTTGGCCTTTTTAACTTTTTTGGATTCGAGCGTCACTGATGAGTCTTTTGTAGACGAAACGCGCCTCTGGCGTATATACAAAATTTAGTCCTGGTATCTATGATGAGTTTATTTACAACCAGTGGGTCGATGCCACTGCTGGTGGAGATTTATTTCCCCGAGGGTATCACCAGCCCAATAGTCAGCACTTTTGTGCTGACATGAATTATCAATGATATGGTTATATTTATAAATTAACTGTTTACAAAATTTAGAATTTTTGAAATACTAAGGCTTTTCTACCGCAGGCATAGATTACCTTAGCTGTATTTGGCAAAACTTTTTAGGAATTTTGGTCCTCAATGCTCTTCAACTTCGTACTTTATTTGGCCTTTTTAACTTTTTTGGATTCGAGTGTCACTGATGAGTCTTTTGTAGACGAAACGCGCGTCTGGCGTACATACAAAATTTAGTCCTGGTATCTATGATGAGTTTATTTACAACCACTGGGTCGATGCGACTGCTGGTGGAGATTTATTTCCCCGAGGGTGTCAACAGCCCAGTAGTCAGCACTTTTGTGCTGACATGAATTATCATTGATATGGTTATATTTATAAATTAACTGTTTACAAAATTTAGAATTTTTGAAATACTAAGGCTTTTCTACCTCAGGCATAGGATTCGAGCGTCACTGATGAGTCTTTTGTAGACGAAACACGCGTCTGGCGTATATACAAAATTTAGTCCTGATATCTATGATGAGTTTATTGAAGGTCTTTCCACCTAAAACCCTGTATTTTAATATGAAAGAAGTAAGATTAGGTTTAAAATGTCATTTTAATCGTCAACTGGTAGCTTTTTGTACGCTGATTCCAAAAATATATGGTTTCTATAAAATATTTTTTAAATAAGGGAGATAATTTGTTAATTCCGGTTTGAAAAATGTTACTTTTGATACTTTTTGAATATTTACTTGACACTTATTCCAAAAATATCTGGTTCTATATACTTTTGTATTTATAAAAAACAAAAAATAGCTACTTCCGGTTCACAACAGGTCACTTCCGGTTGTATTTTTCAAGGTTTAATGTTTGAAACCTATTGAAAAAAGTCTCATGGCTTTATCATGTTTATATATGAGGTAAAAGCAAAGGTCAAAATCTAGATCGTCAAATTAAGCTATGACCTTGAGCTCAATTTCAAGATCATCAATCAAGGACCTCAAGTAAAAGACCATAGGTCTAAATGATATTTGGTTAGTGAGTTATATCACCATACGCGTATTGAAAAAATACAAGAGGGAAGAAAACTCCCTTTTACATTCAACGTACCCTTGCAATCAAAATCTATGTGTTACGACATGTCGCAACCATCAATTTAGTAAAAATGATTTGTCGATATCTTATACGGTTTTTGGAAATAAGTGAAAATATGTCAAATTCAAAATTTAGAATGTGACCTTGACCTTCGACGTTGACTTGATTTCCATTTGTTTGGATCATGGATCTCAAATCAAAAGATCCTAGGTCTCTATCACTTATGGCTTGCAAGATAGAAATTCATAATCTTATATCAAATGCATAAGGGGAAATAACTCTCATGTGGAGTGTTCATACCGTTGCGGTCAAAATAGAACAACTCATGCGAAGGATATAACGAGCAATATTATAAAATAAATTTGTCGCTTTCTTTTACGGTTACGGAGGAGATGCTGGCACAAGGAAAACAGTGTTTGGGGAGATAGCTCCTACACAGAAAATTATTTGGTTACGCAGGGTAAATTTTAAAGGCGCATAAACTGTTCGATATCATATACCAACTATCTAAGCAACATATAGCGAAGCAAATATTTATCGCAAGAACAAAATTAGGCGGAAGAAAAAAAATAACCAGAAGAAATACAATAGGTCTTTCGACAGGAAAGTGGAAAGACCTAAAAATAATGATTTATGATGATTTCAAAGATTTCAAACAAAAGTACTAATCCTTATTCTTCCGAGAGAAATTCCCGTCGTCTAACCTTGTGTTTGTCCAAGCGACAGTTTGTTCAGTCTTGGATACAAACACACGTTCAATTCTTTAGATATTGTATTAAAGTGCGTTTTCTTTCAGGAATGGTTGTTTTGAGTTCGAAAACCAAACAACGACAAATTTTTAAAGACCGTTATGCCCTTTAAAAAATAAAAGTTATATATAAAATTCCATCGATCGTCAGTACGTTTTGAACTCTGAAGTCTTCATTCTAAGATTTAATGAAAGGAGATAAAATAAAGGAGATTTTTGTCAGCAATTTCTACGTCGAGGTTGATAATCAGTGCTATATAAAACAAATAGGAAGAGTTGGTATGATAGCTAATGAGAAAACTTTCCACAAAGAAACTAACCAACATAATAGATAACCGTACAGTTTTTTACAATTAGCAAAACCCATACCACATAGTTAGCTTTTAAAAGGCCCGAAATGACAAATGCATACAATTTAAAGGAGAAAACTAAGGGCCTGATATATGTACAAAATAATGAACGAAATACAACTAACATATACAAACAAACAACAACCTCTGACTAACAGACTCCATACATAGAACAGGCACATACAGTTTGACGGATTAAACTAATTAAAAGAAGTTAATCCTCTCATAGCATGGGACTGCGGCACAACGGCACAAAGCAAGACAAATTATGCAAAAACCAATAAATAAAAACCTCAGTTGAGAAACAAAAAAAAAATAACTTCCTCTCAACTATAGGCTCCTGATTTGGGACACGCACAGTTTTATATCAGCAATCTTTTGGACGAGTTAAAAAAGGTCAATAATGTTATTTCTACAGGAATTACGTCCAGTTGAAATGTAAATTCAAAGGAATATTTACGTCAAAGGTGTTTGTTTGTCTGTTCCTTTCCTGGTTAAAGTTGTGGTTTTAGTTGAAGGTATTATGCGGTTACATCAACTTGAGACTCAGTTGATATATATATATGGAGTGCATTTTTTGCAATATAAGCCGAATTAGGGTTCTGTTCTGTTTTACATGTACATATAGATTGCAAAGTTAACCGAATATTAAAATTTGATAGTTAAAGCGGTGCATGCTGTCCTTTATATACATATTTCCCCCAATTAATCATAAAGCTGAATCCACCTTAGGATTATGATGAAAATAGACATAAGCATTAAAAAATCACGACACATTGTTGTGAAAGAGGGACGAAAGATACCAGAGGGACAGTCAAACTCATAAATCGAAAATAAACTGACAACGCCATGGCTAAAAATGAAAAGGACAAACAGAGAAACAATAGTACACATGACACAAAATAGAAAACTAAGGAATAAACAACACAAACTCCACCAAAAACTAGGGGTGATATCAGGTGCTCCGGAAGGGTAAGCAGATCCTGTTCCACATGTGGCACCCTTACTGTTGCTTATGAGATATCAAATCCGGTAAATAGTCTAATTCGGTAGGTCACTTTAATGAAAGGGAGGGGGATTGTAGTTACGACGTAAGGAACATATCCGATATCATTTGTGAAACGGTTATTCCATAACGGTCAACCAACTCGTGATGGCGTCCGTAAAATTTACGAAGATATCATTTCAACTTCACCATTTGCAACTCTTGATTTAATAGCTTCCTTTTGAGCAACAACCCTCTATCAACAGTGGCGGATCCAGGGGGGGGGGGGTTCCGGGGGTGCGCACCCCCCTTTATTTTTGCCGATCAATGCATTTGTATCGGGACATATGTTTTGCACCCCCCACCCTGCACCCCCCCTTTCGAAAATTCCTGCATCCGCCCCTGATCAAAAAAATCATGATAGGAAATGCGAGCACGGGAATATCGTATCATTTAGGATATATACACCGTATGCCGGTTTCACTCAGTATTTTTTTTGTAATTTTACATTGTGTAGTACACACTTAGGAAAGATGAAAGCTGGTCTTCAAAATAATAATTTTTGCTAAAAGCTCTTTATATACTGAATTTTTTTTTTTGCATATAAATTTTACATTGACTCCAGTAATACAAACTTTTTCTTGTCAAAAGACAGATGAATCTTGCCGTTACCTCCTGATTTATATATTGACAAAAACCCAAATTGGAATGAGCAAATACACAAAATGTCATGTACAATGTATTACAAAATAATCCGTCTCACTGTATAGGAAACCATTTCACATTACTTACAAATGAAACTGGAATTAGTCATCTCCAAGACTGATTCGTACGAATACACGTCTGACAGACACGTGTATGATGTATTAAAATCTGATATGGTTGGATTCATTATAATGAGTGAGGAACCGTCACTTTCTTCCTTTCCACTGTATTTATCTGGCTGGAACGAGAGCCCATGGTGGAGAATAACATTTGATTGTTTCATCCATGTGGTTTTCTGTGAACCTACTGCAGATGTATTGCAGAACAGAGTCACATTTCTTCCATAAATAAAAGGAAGATCCTTAATCGTCCAATATACTGAAAAGAATTTAGTAATTGTTAAAATTATCGCTATAAGTTGAATTTATATATATATATCTGTAGTTCTTTTTTGTCCAACAACAAATACAGTTATATTCTATAATTCGCACGATGTGAATAACGATATACAAAAAAATGTACTCACGAACTACTAAATATTATGAAATATATAAAATATGTTTTTTATTTCTACATTTATATGCCTTAACAAGCATATTTTTTTGAATGGTAACTACAAAAAAACATTTGCATCACTGTGTCTAGTTCTTCAAAATTATTTATTTTGAGTTTCTTTAGGTAATTGTTCTTCATATAAACGTTGTGTATACCTTTGTTTTTGAATTCGAGATATAACAAAAGAGAGACAAAAGATACCAAAGGATCATGCAAACTCATACTAGTCGAAATAAAACAGACAATGCCATATGGTGAACAAAAGTATATATATATTAATCTTCTTCTTGCAGGATACGATTTCACAAGATTCAACACGCACCTGTTATGACTTATGATTGCGATTCATTTTGGAAACAACCATTACGGTATTATTCACGTTATTTGTTTTTTTGTCGGATAAAAGTTATGATTCAATTAATATATCATCAGAATAATTTCATTCTATTGGGTATTTTGATTCCTAAGTCAAATACTATTTAGTAGGCATATTCTAGTCAGCACCTCTAAAACTGTGATTTTGCCCAACTTCTTTGATATTATGAATAACAGCTTACTTTTATTTGACGAGCATGCCAATGTCATGGTATGCACACTTAAAAGGAATAGTACTATCCAATTCATTTATAATAAGTAAAACTCATGAAAGAGTTATATCACATAAGTAACAACATGTATGTATCTAATAAAACCTTAGTATTTAGAATAATGTACATTCGTATAAATTGTTGTTCAGTCTGGAAAAAAATCATTGCAACGCCAGGAAATGTATCGAAAACAAAAAATGGTTAACCATATAGCTCTGTTCGAATCATTCTGAAATGAAAAACAATTAATTTTCAAGTAAAGGTTAAATATTATCTCAAACTTTGTATGGGTCATACTATTTTTATACTGGTCAATTGTGCAGAGTTTAAAAGCGCTGTTTTGATAGTGGTTATAATAGGCATGTACCAGTTGGACAGCCGATAGTGTCATTTAAGCAAAACAGACAGTTATTCCGTTGGAATTTCGATTCTTTTAGTATTATTCTTGAAGTCTTTCAATTGTCATGTTCTTTTGAAAAGCTCTTCATAATTTACATAAATGTATATATAGTGACTTTTTTAGTAGGAGAAGAAGATCAAAAAAAAAATTCCTAGTTTCATTAAATGTACTAAAAGTAAGAATATATCATTGTTATACATTGTTTAATACGAAATCATAATAAAAGTGTAGTTGCTGAAAGGTTTCGTCTACTTTACGTAGTATGGTTGAACGTATGTAGTATGACGGTTCTACTACAAGTACACACAATATTATCATATATTATGGTCGGGTTGTTGTCTCTTTGGCACATTCCCCATTTCCATTCTCAATTTAAAAAAAAAACAATGTTAGATAAAACTTGCCAGTCCGAAATGGACACCTTAATACGGACTGAATAACAAAACGTGTATTCTTGATTTCTGATCCACAAACAACAGACTAATGTCATGTGAACACTGTCTTATGGACTTATAGACATAATATGCAGTTTTTCTATTACTCATAATCAGTGATCTCAAAGTTATCATTGCACATTGTTGTGTTGCTTCACTTCTTGCGATAAGTTACTTGGGAGAAATCCGTGTGTGTCAAAATTGTGTCCTTTTGCGCCACAACTTCTTATCTCCAAATGCCATGTTTGCGCCACCTATTATAAATTAACATAGTATCATCTGCGCCACAAAAAAACAACATAAGATTGTGCCATTTAAAAGAAAAATGACTTCCCTCATTATCCGGGCTTGGGACCGGCAGTTACACGGAAAATGTTTGAAACATGTCCACTTCTTACTGCTGCTACATGTACATGATGTGCGCAATTTAATATATGTAGTTAGCTTGTAACTTAACTATATTGTCCAACAATACAACATTGAAGAATGGGATGCATAAAAGTTCGTGGTAATTTTTGTGGAATGCCTCTGATTTATTTCCCCGAGGGTATCACAAGCCCAGTAGTCAGCACTAGTTGTACTGACATGAATTGTCATTGATACGGTTATATTTATAAATTGACTGTTTACAATTTTTTGAATTTTTTGAGATACAAAGGCTTTTCTACCTCAGGCATAGATTACCTAAGCTGTATTTGGCAAAACTTTTACGATTTTTGTTTCTCAATGTTCTTCAACTTCGTACTTTATTTGGCCTTTTTAACTTTTTTGGATTCGAGCGTCACTGATGAGTTTTTTGTAGACGAAACGCGCGTATGGCGTATATACTAAATTTAGTCCTGGTATCCGTGATGAGTTTATCTGCCCCAATGTATTAACGTCTTGCAGTGGATGGGATTTCTGATGGGATTTTTCCAGCTCATACGGATGGTGGATGCGAAGCACTGTCATCAACATACATTAAAATGAACACAATAATGTTTTGTTTTATGTCTCTTTTATTCTAATTAACAAAAAAATTAAAACACCGTTTGTTTTCTTGCCAACTTTTTAAGCATATGCCTTAGACATTATTATACTGAATTAAGTTACAATGATGTTCAGAAATGCCAAGTTGAACGCAAAAAGCAATAATACAACATACCATTATGTGGAATGCGATGTTTACTAATAATATCTCGTTTACATTTACAGCTGTTTACATAATATAAAATAGGCCAAGGTTAGTAGATTGTCATACATATTACAATGCACTATCCAATTATTTCTATTTATAAACTGTTTTCTTTCTGTATTAAATAACTCTTAATAAAATATCATTTTAGAATGTTTGTTACTGTAAATAAACCACTTTATAAAATTTGTTAAGTTACTCTTAATAAACTATTTTAGAAACGAAAGTGGTTAATACTATTTAACTACTTTCATTAGTAGGTGAAAAAATATCTGGTAAAATTCGGTTAATTAGCACACAATATTGTTCTAAGTTGTGTTTGTTTTAAAAGTAGAATTGTAAATAAACAGACAAGTATTTTTTAATGAAATAGGTAAGAATATGTCATTTTTGTTATATTTAAATTCATGATACAGGTTAGAAATGCTGGTGAGTTTAATCGGACTGTCGACATCTAGGAGGGAATGCAATACACAAATATAGGTAACAAATAAAGAATTATTTCATTTAAACTGCAACTAGTTGTATTTAATTCCTAATTATAGTAACACAGCTGTCCATTTCATCATGGAACACTTTCTTCGTAATAACAATGAATAAGGTGTTCATTAAGGGATGAAAATAAGTTCGACAATAGTATATCGATTTAAAAATCTATCAATGTATTAGTTTAAGTTGCAGTATAAAAACAGTAAAAGGTCAATGTCATACAAATATAAACTCTGTGTACTCGGCGCAAAACTGTGGAAGGGATCGGTATAAACTCTCCCTTCCCCAGTTTCTCAGCCTTATACAAACAGGTTTATATTTTATTCTTCCATTGACCTAATATTTAAGAATTGAATGCTTCTTTTTGTAAATTCATTGGGGTGTAAAAGCGTTGACCGAAGTACATTTTGTATGAAGCATTCAATACTTATAATTACATTGTTTAGCTATGATCATGATCATATTATTTTTTGTTTAATTCACCTGTGCACTTTATTGTGGGACCACGTGTTATCATGGATGATAAGTTTTATTGAGTGATGCAATTGCTGCAGGAATAACACGTGATGTGCAATTAGCCAATCAGAATAAAGAATTATAATGAAACATACATATAATGTAATTATTGTATATTAACAGAGCGTGCAGGAGATTTGAAGCGCATGTATCAGTTGGTATTTAAAGTTATGATTTTTTTTGTATTCTAAGGGACTTTCGTCTGTATCGTACTTGCCTAGACAGTAACTAAAGTTCGCATTAAAATCAGATTTCTTAAACTTCATATTTAAGTCCGTGTTCACATTCACCTTACCTCGGTGTTGTGAGAAAGACATTTACGTTCCCATTGATAAAACTCAATGTTTACATGTAGTTTAAATCATGTTTTGTCTACATGTAGTCGTCAATGTAGCTATCCCCCCTCCCCCCCCCCGATATAAATCAAATGGTAGCTCACTATAAGTACTGCGATCATCAAAATGGCATTCATAACTGTTAGAAAAGTTGACGACAAATTTGTGTTCGATTCTATGTAATAACCATTTAAAAAATGTTTACAAGTGTGAACAAATCTCGTGTACAGGCAATAACACAAGGTGTATAGATGTAAAAAAAAATTAAGTGAAACCAGTGTCCATTACATTGAACTAATGGTAAACATGTTTACTGTAAATGGCGTTTTGTGTGAACACGGCCTTCTATAGAAACTTAACATGCATGCAATGTTTACAGTGCAGTTGTGTATGAAACAAACAACAAGTGCAAGCTGCACAAATTGTGAATTTTAAAAAACAAAATATGGGAAGAACAAGCAAATCAAATTTAAAACATAAATCAAAGCGCGAATGCGCTGTAAAGGCAATTATCTACATGTCTTGCGATTTGATAGTCTAGATTGATTATAATCATACATATTTAATGGATTATACAGAGAAAAAGAACAAAAGGTAGTTAATTTTTCTAATGGTAGAGTCAAGAAAGTCAATAATGAAACAATGCTGGTGACGATACTAATCAAATCTAATATTTAAAATGATTTCCAAATAGTAATAACTGTTGTTCATTTTAAAGAATTTTGTTGCTGAACTTTTTTATTAGAAATATACGAGCAAATACAATAATGTTTTATGTTCAATATTTACTAAATTTACAGTTTTCGACTGAGATACATATCGACAAAAAAAGTGGAAAACAATCAGTAACATACAAATAATTCATACACATCTAAGATCTGTCAGGTCCCTTATTATAGAAGAGTTTCACAAAATCATTACATGTAGCATGCTACAAGTTCCCAAATTATACATTTTTCTTTCAACCCAAAGTTGACGAGCACACCGGTCTGCTTTTCTCACAATCATATTCAATAGAGAAATATTGTCTTTTCTCGAAAATAATAAAACTAAACTATGTTTGTGTAAGTTAAGAAATCAAAGATAACTTTTTTTTTTATTTCAACAATTTGGAATCAATTTTTACAAAAGGTCAACTCGATTTTTGTACATGTATTTGCGGTCTTTTCGGTCTATTCGTATTCAATGTTTACATATCAAGACAAGGTTCCGTTTAAATGTGCTTAGTAACTTAATTTTAATAGTGCAGATCTGTGCTGCATATCAATTGATTCTCTTAGAATCCACTGACTTTCCCTGGTATAGCTTATTTTGCACGTTCTAGAAAGGTATACAGCCTTTAAAATAACATAAATTAGTAAAATATAAAGTTTCAACTCACGAAATGTATTCTGAAAGCAACATTATAAACTAATTTTACGTCACGCTTCCATAGCCTTATGTGCTCGTCGTTTGTTACTTTTGCGGAAATTATAACATTGAAAGGAAGTTTTGTTTTTATTGCAACTTACTAGTATTTCTATCATTACCATTTACAAGAACGTTTTCCGTGCATCCATTACCGAAATCGTCTAGTTTTCAGTATTTACATGGGAAATAATACGTTTGTACTGTATTACTTTTCATGAAATAAAATTGAGAAATAAATGAGGAATGTGTCAAAGCGACAACAATCTGACCATAGAGAAGACAACAGCCGAAGTCCATCAAATGGGTCTACAATGTATCGAGAAACTGCCGAACCCGTAGGCGTCCTTCAGCTGACCCCTTAAAAATATGTATACTAGTACAGTGATAATGGACGTCATACTAAACTCCGAATTATACACAAGAAACTAAAATTAAAAATCATACAAGAATAACACAGAGGCTCCTGCTAGCAATTTCAAATATTGAGAAGTTTGTTCAACTGTAATGATATGAGTACATCAATGCACAACTATATTTTAAATTAAAATATCACCAACTACAGAGTATTCATACTAAATATAGTGCAATTAAATATTTGGGGTCAATTGGGATTTTCACTATTTGTGGTTATTCACATCTCGAGTTAAAAAACAAAATACCACTCTAGTGATGACTTGGTGCGAATTCATATAAAAAAACATCAAGTTATATAAAAAAATAATGCATCTCAGAGTGTCCACTTCTCCCAAGAAGATCATTATTCTTAAAAAGATTACTATTAGCAAACAAAATTCCAATTCGAAATATGACTCCACGAAATGAACATGCCAGGTCACCAATCATTGTTTGAAACTACCATATTTTTGTTATAAAAATGAGAATAAAAATGAGGAATATGTCAAAGAGACAACAGCGCGAACAATTAAAATATTTAGAAAAATAAAACTCCTACCTTTATTATGGCTTAAATAGCTAACAGTGTTCATAAAGAAAGATAATATGTTGCCTTATTTCGGTTTCAGTATGACTGTATACTATTTATATTATTCTAGGAAATCAATGATAACAAACCGATATACTAATAGAACACATAACTATACATGTAAAATGTAACTGTTGCAGAACTGAAGTGTGTAGATACGTAAACGTGTGATATAGTAAAATGAGTAAGTTTTTTTTTTACCTAAAGACTCATTCAATGTTTTTGATTAAATCAAAAAGTGGTATTTTGACATGTGTACTAAATTTCGACTGTATACTCAATGTATATACAACGGATTGAAGTACTGGAGACTTAAATTTGTAACTGAGATTCGAGTGTACCTCTTTCGAGTAAACTTTAACTACCAAAGAATAACATTGACATGCAACTTACGACAACAAAATATCTGCGGTTTGTTTTGTCTTATGTATTCATACATTAAGTAAGATTTTGGAGAAGAAGGTCATTTATGCATGTTAATAGGAACGTTTACTTATACCATTTCATTGTATTTGATAGTTTACGCAGACATTAAAGCTTGGATCATTTCATATTGTGTAATGCGGTAAGGTTCGATAAATTAATTTGCGGTAATGTCCCCGAATTGTTACTATACTTTGACGGAATTCAGATAAAAAAAAGTTTTTTTAATAACAATGGGTATAAAATTGTAACAATTTAACCACTAGACAGATTTTGGGAGGCTTTATTATTTTGAAGCTTGAAGATGCACACACAAAGTAATATTGAAATAAAGTTTTTTTAAGGTTCCACATATTTACATGCAAAAGATAGTTCTGTTAAAAGCATTTAGTTGCATCTCTGAATCGGCAACAGTTTTTTGAGAGAACAAAGTAAAAAAAATGGTTATAATCTTATTATGTGAAGAGGTGAATGAGCAAACCCATACCGCATAGTCAGCTATAAAAGACCCCAAAATGACAATGTAAAACAATTCAAACAAGAAATCTAACGGCCTTAAATATTAAATAATGAACGAAAAACATTATTAAACCCATAAACATGATAAACAAACGACAACTAAAGATTTTCTTCAATTTTCATTGTTAAGTCAGAATGATGCTCCAGACTAAATGTAAAAAGAACACCCTACCTAAGGGAAACCCCATTAGGCAAATAAGTTAGGTTTAAAAATAAAATCAATATTAACCTTTTGAACCATAACTTAACATGCTATATGCCAACCCAATTGGCTGTGATAATTAGACTAACAATTCTGTTTTTTATAAATTTGCAGAATGCCAAAGTTAAGGAAAAGGCGGGATGTTCCTTCACAGATAAAGCGTAAAAAAGTCCAATCTACTGACTTGCATAATGACCATTCTTATAGTATGCCAAATGAGGAAATAGTCCAACTATGTCTAAAAGAAGAAGTAGAAGTGCGTGGAGAAAGGATTGACCCTGACTTTACTTTGTACACTGCTGAGCCTGTAGAGGACATAGAATGTACCTCCTATCAAGAAGAAGTAGCTATAGACATGATAGAGGAAACCGAATGTGTGACATCATCATATACAGACCCTTTCGATAAACTTAAGCAAGATGTTGTCCAGAGTGGTTGCATCAGTTCACCATATGTTTTAGATACAACCAGTGATTCAATCAAGATAATGCTCTTATATCCGTCCGCTGAAAGAATATCTGTTAAATTAAATGTGATGATAAATAGAGATTTTTTTGCCAAAGTATTTGTACACAGAATCCAGCTCAGCCAAGACCATGACCTATGGATCGGTTTACCAACAGTTTTTGACAGTGTTAAACACATCCAAACATTACTTATGAAATTACAAAGTTATTCTGTGTGTACAGGAAATTTCGAGGCAGATTTAATGGCTTTCATACCAGTGGGCACACCTGTCGAGAGCGCAGAAGGTTCTGCAAGTAGCCAAGGATTTCGAGAAGGCGACTTTGAAGCAGTGAAAGGTACCATTTCCTATTCATCAACTGTAAGAAGCATGACCTTTTATACTACTTGTGCAGGGAAACAGATGTTCACCCTGTACAACATTAAGAAGAGTGCTGATAAGTAGAAAAAACAGAAGAGAAGAAAAAGAGAGAAAAAGTAAGGAAAACATACCAAACTATTTACACAGCACTATAGGACATACCAAGATGTCCCGTACTGAACTAATTACAAAAATTCACCAGACAGAATAACAACCCTACAGAGTGAAATTGACAAAACTCAACGGAAGTTTCAACGTGAGGTTAGCAGTAAAGGTGTAACATTAGACTTCTGTCAGACACTTGAAATGCAAGATACAATGGCAGCATGTACAACTGAAATAATGAAAGCCTTTCCTGATTCCAATTCCTATCAACGCCTTTTCTGGGCAGAACAACAAAAGAACACTAATGTGAAGTCATTGAAGGGTATGCGATGGCACCCAATGATACTAAGATGGTGTCTGTACTTACGTCACAAATCAAGTGCTGCCTACGAGGCTTTAAAAGATTCTGGTTTTATTACTCTTCCAAGTTCAAGGACATTATTTGATTATTCGCATTACACTAAAAGTGACAATGGTGTTTTGCCAGATGTAGTGAAAGAACTGAAAAATGAAGCTTCGAAAAAAGATATGTATAGTACAGTTGATCCGTGGAAGAATTATGTAGGACTTCTTTTCGACGAAATCAAGTGAAATCAGACTTGGTGTACGATAAACATAGTGGCGAACTAATTGAATATTGCAATCTAAATAAGGTTGGAAACCAGATTATGAACTTTGAAAGAAGTATGAAAGATACAAGTTCTACAGAAAAAAGATGCAGACATTGCCAAATACATGCTCGTGTTAATGGTGAGAGGTGTTGCAACAGACTTAAAATTTCATTTAGCAGGCTTTGCTACCTTAAGTATCACTGCTGATTATCTTTATCCAATTATTTGGAAGGCTATTCGCATTTAAGAGACCGGCTTTGCTCAACTTAAAGTACTCTTTCTGACTTGTGATGGCGCATCTGCAAATAGGAAGTTCTTCAACATTCATGGACAGGTGAATGAATTAATTATTACACAACCAATCCTTATGCCGATGACGAAAGAAAACTTTATTTCATGTCAGATGTTCCCCATCTTGTGAAAACAACTAGAAACTGTTTCAGCAATTCATATTCACACAAAAACACCAGAAAAATGTGGAAAAATGGGAAAGATATTTCATGGATGCATCTGTTGAAATTGTTTGAAGACCATTGTGAATTATCACTGTACAGTCCGTGTCCAAAATTGACAAGAAGTCACCTTGACATGACAACCTACGGTTGCATGAAAGTCAACATTGCAGCACAAGTCTTGAGCTCCACAGTAGCGAATGCCCTTGAAATAATGTATGGAGATAATGTAACCGAAACAGTTAATTTCATCAGAATTATGAACAAATTTTTTGATTGTTTGAATGTAAGAAACTTGTATGAAGGTAGAAATAAGAGAAATCCTGACCTTGAACCATATATACAACAGTCAATGATGAAAGATTACAGTGGTTGAGAGTAGACTTTATTAAGCATTTTGATTCCTGGGAACAATCAGTGATGCAAAGAGCTGGTAGTTTTTCAAGGAAACAACGCACAGGAATGCAATTGAGTCATCAAACATTGACAGGTTTTAAAATCAGTGTGTTTTCAATTGTAGACTGTGTTAAA
Source organism: Mytilus edulis (assembly GCA_019925275.1). Lineage (NCBI taxonomy): Eukaryota > Metazoa > Mollusca > Bivalvia > Mytilida > Mytilidae > Mytilus > Mytilus edulis. The sequence goes on along the minus strand of CM034361.1, from coordinate 108,859,451 downwards.
TTTCTATTAGAATCTGGCGAAAAGTTTGTCCTCACACATCACTTTAACCAAGATCCCTTGGAGCAACATTTTGGACACTACCGACACAGGGTTGGGGACAATAACAACCCTACAGTGAATGATGTTCGTCATATGATGACCTCCATGAGAGCGGTTGGAGCTCAAGCTTTGGCACCCAAACGAGGAAATGTCAGTAACCAGAGAGACAGGAACTTTGGGATCGATAACACTTTGCTACCAAAGCGCAGAACATATTAATGTTAATAATGCAAGAAGTCTTTTTGTACAAGTTTAATTTACATGTATACTTGTCAAATGTATTTATTTCCAAATAATGTATTATTTATGCAATTCTAATTGCAGTATATGAGTGTTTGGTAGTTTGTAAACATTTTCATGTAAACTTGAAAGGTGAACAGTACACATGGTACATACATGTATGTACAATTGTACACGTATGATTGCTGGTATCCTTTATACATGTAGTACATAAACTAAAAATAGTCTTAGTAAACCATTGGTCATGTTGATGCTTATGAAAACATTTGTATTCAGGAAGGGAGCAAGTTTAAATATTTATTTCTTAGTTCTCAGTAATTGGGTTCACCAAAAAGTTATACAAATAGACTAAGTTTTGAATTTTTAGTTGAGGCCTTGCATTTGATAGAGTTTTTCTTTGTATGGTGGATTATGGAAATTTTTTACTAACATGCATTGTACAAGGTTGTATCTTGTGTGTGCATATTTGAGACAACACTGTCTGTGATTATTTGTTGTGTTCCTATTTCATGTTGTCATGTTTGTCATCATAATTTTTACCTTATATGAAGGATTTGGTGTTTTTGGACCAGATACAATACTCAATACAGTAAATAGTAATTCATAAATCTTTGTGCATTTTATAATTAATTATTTCTAATTTTTCGATGTTAATTTCAAAATATACAGGAAAAAATATTCAACACAAGATGTTTTTTTTAAACATGCTTATTAGTGAAGTGTTTTTTCTCTCGCATGTTTCTGTCTAAAAATGTAATTAGGTTATGTAGTGTTTGAGACAACAAATATGTGAAATAAATTGTGTATAACGTGTAATATATGATGGGGTTCTTTATTGCGCCAATCTATATTTGTACAATATTTTTTCATTGTTTTATGAATGTGTAGAAATTGAGAGAGTTAGAAAATGTTCAATGTTTGTCACATGCTTGAATTATAATTTGATATTGTGCATTTTGTTGTGTGAAAATAAAACTTTCAGCAAGAACAAATCTCTATTATTAAAAGCTGTCCCTGATACTTTAGTAGTGTTCAATTCATGTTCATGAGTTCCCGTGTTTTGCTGTGGTCGTCATAAGAAATGATACATGATTCCCAATGAGACAAGAATCCAAGGGACAAGGATATATAAATAAGAGTGGTATGAATGACAATGAGACAACTATCCACCAGAGTTCAATGTTCTGACACCAAAATTGTATTTATATTTAAGGTCTTTCCTCTCCGCGAGGAAAGACCTTATTGTTTTTCTCCTGTTTTTTTTTTTTTTTTTTTTCATCCAGCATTTGTTTAACATGGCCTCCCCTTGTTTCTATTGGAGTTATCAAGACCAAATATGAACCATCGGTAGACCTCATCATGAAGTATTACCAGATGAGGCTGTGTAGGATTTCATCATCCCCTTTAGAAGTTATCTCCCTTTTATTGTTTTTTTTCGACATGGCCCCCCCTCGTTGTTTTTGAAGATATCATGACCTTATTTGGACAATAGTTAGATCTCATCATGATGTGTTACCATATGAGGCTGCTAGAAATTTCATCATTCCCTATGAGAGTTATGTCCCCTTGAAGCAATTTCTTTTTTTTACATTTTTCTCAAAAAGTATTCAAGATAGAATCGATTTGAAAACGGCAACATGTACAGGACCGGATGGCAATGTTAATTAACATATACAATCATTTTGTTGTTAACCCTTATAAGGAGTTATTTCCCTTGAAAAAATATAAACAATTTTTGAAAAATTGTATCTCGAGAACCGGAAGTCGTAAAGACTTGGGACCTACACCAATAATCTTTAATTCATGTGACCTTTAATTTGCACCCAAGGTCAAAGGTCACCGAGTGCAAAAAAAAATTACGCTGCAATTTCAAGCTTTCATATTAAGAAAACGATAAGAGTTTGCTGCATACTTACAGCGTATAAAATGTTCCTCTCGACGAGCTCTACATTTTATGCACTGACCTCAAAAGGGTCCGACTGTCTGTTCAAAAGTTACGACGGGATGATTCTTAAAAGTATAGTATTGTGTGTATATCTTTTTAAAGGTAACAGATATCAACCTACTATAAACTGCAAAGATGATCAGTAGTTCAAGACCTTCAATTTGAGGTCAATGTCAGGTCATGATGAAATTTCACATTGACCTTCACATTTTACTATGACCTTGACCTTGTAATATTTGAAAGGTCAAGTGGTCCTGAGTTGAATGGTGATAGTCCCATGTCTCTACGACTTCTGGTTCTCAAGTTTTGTATTGCATCATATATTTGATGATTAATTGTGACCTTGGTGAACTTTGAAATTGTCCCAATTCTTTTCCTACAATGTTGTCCTTCAACTGTAGATCATTTATCATTTAACAGATTTGAGATATCTATTGTCGTTTTAGAGATAATGCAGTTTGAAGTTTTTCGAGCGGAGGCATGTATTTCTGAATCATCAAGAGCTTACCACTTAAAATGTTTTAGAAATTGAAGAGGTTGACCTAGTTATATGTTTGACCAAATACCAAAAACATTCCATGGAAAAAAACACCAAAAAATCATTTTGAAATTTTCAAGTTTTGCATTGACTTTGTAAGTTTCATAACTTCTATTTATATAATTGATATTGCATCATTATTTGCACTTTGTCAAATGGGGTCATCTGATATATCAAATTGAAGGTCTTAAAAAACACTACCTAAAAATGAAAATTTTAAACCCCCTTTTCATCCCAGGGGGACGGTTGGGGTCATTTAGTGCAAACATTCAAATTTCTCAGATGGTAAGGTTGTCGCATATCAAATGAAAGAACATAAAGCGTACATTTCAAATTTCAAATTGACGTCTCCCAAAAATGGGTTGGATGGGGTCATTGAGTGCAAAAATCAAACTTTCAAGAACATGGTGTTGTCGCATATCAAACGAAAGCTCATCTACTCTGTTCCATATATCATAATTCCGATCTCAAAAATGTAGACGGATGAGGTCATTAAGTGTAAAAAGCGAAAAGTTTCAGAAGGTGTGCTTGTCGTATATCAAACGAAAGGTCGTACAAAGTACAATACGAAAACATCACTTTTACAGGAAAGACCTTTCAATTGTTTTACAAACAATTGAGATACTAGTTGTCATATTTCTTTGTTATGCTCCTGATGTGCTAGGTTCAAGTACCACAATTGTTCTTACATGTATTTGTTATCTTATATTGACAGAATATTGATGGTTGTCGTGGATACAAATGAATTCATTTTGTCCCTCAATTGTTGAAGACCTTATATTGTTCCTGTTTAGTGTAGGCCGATCTGATCACGTGTATCTTTTTATTCAAATGCAGATGTTGTATGTTCAGGTCTCTTACATTGTTCAGTAATTCACACTTTGGTATTGGATAGATATGTTGCCAGGAAATATTCACCCAACTGTTTTCCCTTAAATACCTTTTAACAGCTGTATTTTTCTCATCTGGTAAAACTGCAAAAAAAAAGAAGTTAAAATTGGAGAATTGAGCAACTCTTCTATACATTATTTTGCATTGTCAGTCATCCATAAAAAGAAAGACAACTCAAAAAAAATTTGGTATATCACAGGTAGAATTAGTGCATGAGTATTTAATTCAGTACAAATTGTAGAACACTTGCTGCAATATCTATAATAATAACATCAATTAATTAAGCAATTGAAAAATTTATGAAACAAAACTTATAAATTGGAGTATCTATATGTTATACCCCAACCTTTCGTTCTATTGGTTTAAGCGTCCAGTAACAAATATTTCATGCGTATTCAGGACGATTTTTCTATTGAACAGACGAACACTTTTTTCAATTTAATAAAAAATAATAGTTCGGTAAACATGTTAAATTGGTATTACCTATGTAATTTGTATCACTTAACTCCAACACTGATTCGTAAGAAAAAACATCTGAAATACATGTGTAAGATACGTTGAAGTCTTCAGCTCCGGCATTGATAATAGTAACGGAACAGCCATCTACTGATGAAAATGCTGTGTACTTTGATGGATAAAATACAAGACCGTGGTGAACAATAACGTCAGAGTTTTTCAAACATGTGACTTTTGTTTCTGCGACCCGAATCCTTGTAGTATTGCAGAATAATGTACAATTTCCTCCAATGATTATTGGTAGTCTAGGCATAGACCAAAATACTATAACAAATAGAAAAAAACTTATAAAACACATCATAAATACTACCATATTACCTGTCGTATTCAAATGATTGTATTACTGAGAGATAGAGAGAGACAGGGAGGCAGAGAGCAATCCAAATAATGTATTACTTACGGTTCTCAGAAATTGCAGACGCACAGGTTAATGTACATACGCAGATTAATCGCCAGATCATTAATTGATTTAAAATAAAATAAGTCTTTTACATGTAATAATCATACAAGTTCTCCAGTCTTCAATATATCGAAATAATTACCTTGCACCAATATTTAAATAGTATTTTGAAATAACTATTAATAGACTTTAAAATATTATTAACGTATGGAAATGTGACATTTAAATACACTGCCAACAGTGAGGTCAGATTTATTTTGTACACTTTCATAATTTAATTTAAAATAACTATCACTACAAACCATTAAAAGTCTGAAATGGCCTATATCTGTACTCGACTGTACTGATTTTTACTCGACCAGTCTGAATTCGTCTGAGATTTACTTGTTAATACTCGACTGTAGTCTGAATCATACTAATAAGTCTGAATGTGTACTTGACCAGTATTTAACCGTTTTATACGAGTCTGAACCGTACTATACCTAGTCTGAACCGTACTCGACCTAGTCTGAACCATACTCGACCTAGTCTGAACCATACTCGACCAAGTCTTAACCAAACTAGACCTATTCTTTGTATCTATCAACTGAATTTTATCAATTTAGGATTTTTTTTCATAAAAATGAAATTTGAACAACAACTTGAAATTAAAAATGTATTCAATACAGTATTGAAATTAAAATTTCACAATAATCAATAATAATATAACTTCAACTCAATATTAATCAACACTTACATAATAATATCAACTTTTAAAATATTAATAAAACAAGCTGATCAAATAATCTAAAAAAATTAATTGTGACTAATATTTTCAATATTATTCAAAATTTTATGAATATTTCGGAAGTATTTTATGGCAACTGGACTATATTCACCATTAACGTAAGCCTAGTATAGATTTATGGTGTCAGTTGAGTTCAGGTAATAATGCAGTGAATGTTTTTTTATTAAGATATATATAAAATAGTATATAAAACAACTTAATAAATTTAAAAAAAATAAGAGCTTAATTGTTTTGTTATATTAAACCAAGCATTTTATATAATCATTATAATAGAATTTCCATAGCAATCCTTGATAACCTTTTCAAAAAAGGAAATGTATTCCAAAGTAACAGTCAAAAAAATTTTCAATTAATTTAAGTATTTTTTTGTCAAATTAACATGGCGTACATAAAGCACTTTAATATTTTCTAATTACCTCAATACATGTCTGTTTTACAGGTAAAAAGTAAGCCCTATTTTCTTAAATTCGTATATTACTTATCTAGTACATACATGTATATTCGAAAGGCCTTGTTATTTAATTTAAACAGGATGTTGCAATTTTGAATCAATGATATTTAGAATTTAATACCTCTGACCAGGTGTGATCTTATTTATGAGTTTGCCCCCAAGCAGAGGTTATACTTTATATTTCAACACTAATCAGAAAAATAATTTTATTTATTTATTTAATTTTATTCCTTTTTGATATAAATAATATATATATTTTTTTATCCTAAATATAATCAAAGATATATTTCTTTTATAAGGTTAAAATTGTTTATAAATTTTGTTGGCTGTTGTTATATATGTCAGTTAAAAAAGAAATTTATTTTAACAGGTAAAAAAGTAGAGGTTTTTTGTCTAGTATGGTTCAGACTGGTCGAGTATTGTTCAGACCTTTGGTTAAGTATGGTTTAGACTGGAAAAAATAGGTCGAGTACATGTCGAGAATGGGTTAAGACTGTTTCAGACTGGTCGAGTAATAGTTCAGACTATTTTCAACGGCAAAGATAAGGGTCAAGTACGATTCAGTACAGTCAAGTATGGTTCAGACTGGGGTCGAGTATTGTCAAGTAAAAGTCAGACCAATTCAGACTGGTCGAGTAAAAATCAGTACAGTCAAGTACAGATATAGGCCATTTCAGACTTTAATGGTTTGTAGTGTATTAGAAATAAGTATAGTCTTCAACCTTGTGATATATGTTGTGTAATATTACATTGGTAGCCACAAGCAATGTAATAAGCTATAATAATTAATATACTAGAACAGCTCTGCATTTTGGGTAAAAACTAAAGAAGATACAACCGAAAACATAGAATAATGATCAGCAATGCATTATAAAAAAAAAATTGTTTTTCGTCTGAATTCCATTCTAGTCCTAAATATTGGAGAGTGCCCATTGTTGAAGATGCATGAAACTGGGGAGCGACACAGGCTCTTTTTTAGTCTTATGGTGTTTTGTTACACCACTGTTCATGTGAAAGGGTTAAGGGTTAAGAGCTCAAAAACGTGTTATTTGTGACTTATCTATTTCAATACGTCTCAGAATGAATAAAAAAGAGCAAATTAAATAATAAGAGCTGATAATAATTACTTGTATATGAAATAATTGAGTGCGTCTAACTATAATTACATTTGGGAGTAACAGCGATGACCGAATCAATTTTTATATGAAGCGAGGAATCTTATGTTTATGTTTCAAAATAGAAATAACTAGTGATACCAAATTTTTCGTTTGTAATGCTTTGGTGTCATGAACGTTAAAAGTAACTATGAAATACAAACAATCGCCTTCATTCTAAGCTCTATTTTGTCACGGTAGGTATATTGTCCGGCTTAGATTGTGTTTTTTTTTGTGTGAATTGGTCCATATTTTTTTTTAGTGTAGATCAGGTTTTCTTAGATTGAAATTTCATGCTATCAGATTATTTTTTTCACGAGTACAACAATTTTATTCATAAATGTTCTACAGCCTTATCAAACTGGTTTAATTCTTTTATTGGTGCATTTAAAAGTACTTTATTTGAACCTTTTCATTGTTTTTAAACGTAAGTGAACTGACATCTTACATTGTAAGCCATAGAATTTTATTTCTCTTTTTTCTGTCGATAAATCAAAGAAGCACTCCTAAAAACACGGACTGCCCTTCAAATCTTTGTTATGAAGAAATATAGTTCCACAACATTGTTTCTTCCCAATGATTTTTGTATGGATTTCAGTAGGTTTTTTTTGCTTCCGAACTTTGTGTCGGTTTAGTTAATTTTTATTAATTCTTTTTCATAGGACAATAGTATATGACCAAAAAAAAAATGAATAAAAACAGGTAGCCCTATCCATTAATAAAAAAAGGTCTATAAAAGCATAAAATGGCATTGCTTTATCTTATTCACTCGTCTTCTAAAGTAATTTAAATTCAATTGCTCAATTAAAAGATATATAGTTTACAGACTTGTTTAAAACTAACAAGTTTGAGAATATAATGTGTTTTCTGTATACCTTTGTCCAACTTAGGTGATACCAGAATAAAATGATATATATGAATATGAAGAAAAAAAATCCAAATCCAATGCTGATATCATTTTTTTTTTCGAACGATGACGTCTCTTTTAATCATAAGCATGCACTATAAATGCTTTAACCTACAACATTTAGGTTTTTTTTATCATTATCACCAAAAGAAACCCGACGGAATTTCCTCTGGTTATTATCATAAGTTTGTCCACTTTTCGGTAGACCGCTTATATTTGATAATAATTACATTAGATTTATGTTCATTATAGTACGTCATTTTGATTGGCTAACTGTACATCACGTGTTATCCCTTAAGGACAAAAATGCATGTATACAAATAGAAGTTGAAGTATTCATACTTTAAGAGAGAACAGACATTTGTCACAATTACAAATTATGTAGATATAGATATAAGAAGATGTGGTATGAGTACCAATGAGACAAATCTCCATCCAAGTCACTACATGTATTTGTAAAACCAATATAGGTCAACATGGTCAAAGTACGGTCTTCATTACGGAGCCTTGGCTCACACCGAAAAGCAAGTTGTACATATTAATTTCTATTGTGGATATGCGTGAATCCACTGATAATGGGTTGTCAAAATAAAAAGTTGTCTTAGTAGACACCAAACTTATACAGACAGACTATACAGAATGTAAAAATATCAATACCAGAAATTCGTGTTTTTTGTATGAGTTAGTGTATTCTAGTAGAGCTATTGCAGAGTCCACGTATGTAGGACGTATTCGTATATGACGGAACGAATATGACGTTTTGGTGAAAATATTCAGTCAATAAGTATACAGTACTTCGTTCTTTTAGAAGTGTAACCTAGAATGACCACTTAGTTATATCAACACATTACATGGGTAAAATTTCTTTGTTCTTACTTTGAGTTATATATTTTCACAGAAATCACATATGCACCATATGCAATCTTTTCAACAGTTGTACATGTACAGTAATCTTTTATAAGAAAAATGACAATTACAGAAAGTTTGATTAATACATATATATTTACACATTTGGTTATCCCAAAGTATAGTTTCTAAATTTATTCAGACAATTAAAGTTATAACTGTAAACTTGTAAACAGATCGATGGATCTACTTACATATATACATGCAAACTCTTAACATATACATGATATACAAAAACATGTACATACTGAACATGTAAATCATAACATAACAATTGAACAGCAACTTGAGACAAACTTAAAATGTGCACTGTCTTTTCTGTTTTTTCATCAGCTTGTGATTTTGTTTAGTTTTTCACCATAATGAATTTCAGACTTAACAAATGTTTGCCAGACTAACAAGCCATTAAAGCAGTTTTTCTATATCTCTTAATTTGTTTGGCGCATCCGAGGATTTGTACAGTGAGACAAAGTAACCCTCAAAAAGTTGATGGTATTCTGTAACTAAAGAAGAAGATATCCTTGGCTTGTTTGGTTTTTTTTAAAGATAAATATTTTAGACTAGGTTTAAGTCGTAGCACTAGCTTGTACTGGTATAAAATTGTAGATTGTGATGTTCGGATGATCGTGCATTTCCAATTATTCAATATAGGTAAAGAGGCATTTTCCAATTATTCAATGAAAGAATAAAGGGGTGTGTGTTCAAATGCCAGCTGCGCTTCAGCACAAACATGTGCACCTTTCTTGTATCATTTCGACACTGGATTATACCATGTTGTGGTCTCTTTCTGATTATATACATGTTCTTGAATAATTTTATTTAGAGTTAGACAAAGGATTTGTATAAAATGTAAATAACAACAGACAAAACATGAGCATGAGCCAGTGGCGGATCCAGGGGGAGGGTTTGAGGGTTTGATTCCCCCCTTTTTGGGACGGTCAATGCATTTGAATGGGGACATATAGTTGGACCCCCCCGTCCTGGGTTGGACCCCCCTTTTTCAAATGACTGGATCCCCCACTGTGAGCCGTCTCTGATTTCAGAGTTCTTTTACGGACATTCTGATTCACCCATCTCCTACTCCTGAAACCTTTGTTACAGACCATTAATATATAATTCTAGTAGGGTAGAAATTCTCACCATAGTTATAGTAAACACAAAAAGGCAATATGAAAAAGGGTAAATATATGACTGCTTACAAGTGCTTCTTTCCGACCTCTAGGGGACATATATATGCACAATGGTTTCTGCACAATAGACCGTTTTAAAAGACATAATTCTGTTGAGAAATACAGTACCTAAGTTGTTAACACCTAATTTATCACAGAAGCAAGTATAGATGTAAACATTTCCATCACGTTTTCTCAGAAAATTCGAGATCAAGGAAGTTAATTTATGTTAATTTGATCCCGCCCATAATGACGACATTTGGATGCATCTGGTGACCGTAGTGGTATTTTAAAACGATGATAATAGCACACTTAATCAATTTACAAGCCCTTTTTTTAAAGAACACCAAACAAACTATACTTAAATGAAATAATTACGTTTCATAGCTGAAATCGACTAAATGAGATACTTTGTTGATTTTATCTAAGCCCATCCTACTTTGCACTGACGCGGAACCATTTTGGACAGGTCGGCCTGAAACATTCATCAAAATAGCAACAACCAAAGCACCTTTCACCATATTATTTGAACTGTTCACGTATCAAACACGTTTATTCCATATTATTAAAGTTTTTTCACATAATTCCTCATTTTGAAGGTGGAGATTGAACTCAAAGATGGGGTTTGGACAGCCTTTTTGGGCGGGATTATGGCGATGACCAGGAGAGAATATGCATAGTCAACTTAGCTGCAAATAATGCATATTGTAACGATGTTAATTGATTTCTTAATCGGAACTGAAATAATCTTACATATAAAAGTATCATTATCATGCAAATATATATATTATACTTACAATAGGCTGACTTTAATCTTGTTGCGACGCGAATTCAACTGATAATGGATGACATAAAACGACAAACGAGATGCATCACGGTTAATCTCGCCAAAATCTCATATACGTAGCTTTTTATATACAGCCAATGCAAACTGCTCGCGAGATTCCAATCCTTCTCACTATACAAATCCTTGGCTGTTGGTAGTAAATATCTATTACCGTACTGTAAAGGTACATATTTTCAGAAAGATGATACATTAAAATAGCATCTATATAAAATATAACATGTGGCATAGCTGTTTATGAGATAACTCTCCACCAGCGACCAAATGACATATTTGTTTTTCATTTATAGGTTACAATACTGCCTTCAACAATGAGCAAAATCCAGACCGTATGGTCAGCTAGAAAAAGTCTCGACATTCAAAATGTAAAACAATCAGCCTGATTTATGTACAAAACAGTGAACGAAATACAAATATGATAAACAGTAACAAACGACAGCAACTGGATTACAGGCCCTTGACTTTGAAAAGACTAGATTGGGGCGTCACCCCCCCCCCCCCCTTTTTCACCCTGACACTCTTGACAGTTGACTGTGGAGTAAAACATAAGGACAAACAATCAGTTTAAAAGGGATTAACTCTTCAAATTGATACAAATATAACAAAACCATAGATCGACCTCGGAGGTCAGCAGCAAAGGTAACTATATACTTTAATGCCAGATCAACCATTAAACCTTAACGCCATTCCTTCGTAATTGTAAACGATAATCACTTATGAGGTATAATTACCTCTGACATATATGTGAACTATCGCGTTTTGTATACAAGAGACAAATCAATGAAGTTAATTGGACAATAACATCACAAACGAAAATAAAGTTTTTATCGTTGATAGTACATACCGTATATAGTGTACACTTTTTTCAACCATTACAATAAAAATTGATTCATAGAAGAATACCTTTTAATTTTTGACCATGTGTTTATTCGGTTAATTTTTTTTTTTGTTTTATTTTATAATGGCTTTAATTTTCTTAACTCTACTATTCTAATGAGAAATTCTATTTACAGATAAACATTCAGAGGTACAAACGTCTATTAACATACTTAGTCGGTTAAAGAGCTCACCAGAGCTCATGGTTTATCTGTTATTATGTATATATATATGCCGACTCTAAATAAAATTTACTTACTTACTTACTTACTTACTTATCCCATTATGTATCACTGTTTCTGTTATCTTTGGTATTGGAGTAACAGGATGCGTTATTTACGGCCTAAGGAAATCTCTGCGTTATCGGGATCACGAGGGAAACTATCAGATTGAGGTAGGAAATTGTATTCAGAAAAATAAAGAAATCTTGACATTAGCAATAGCTGTTGCTTAAGTTAAGATGGTACATATAATACTAGAGCGAGACATGTCTTCAGGAATCAGCTGAAGAGTTTATATTAACATCACGTTCTATAACTGAGGAACTATTATGCCTCGTTCACACGTCGAATCGAATTCGCTACTCTCGTTACACACTCTTCATTTTTAATTCGAATTGGCTAATTCGAATTATCCAATTCGCATTAGAAACACATGTTTGGTAATACGAATTAAAAGTTAACGTCGTTTGGACAGTAAAGCGAATTTGGCGCGCATTACAATTCGAATATGAATTGACGTTAGGACGAAAAACGTTTCGAATGCGAATTAAACTAATTCGAATTAGTTAATGCGAATCGAATTCGAACTACGTGTGAACTCAGCATTAAGCTTCTCAGTGATTAAAACTAGTGTTTTTTTATATTGCTATGCATCCAATTAAATGTTATCCGATACAGTGTTGGGTTCAAGGTTTTTTTTTAAATAATCCTATTGAAGTAAATACTTGACAATTTTTTATGAAAATTGAACAAGCCAAATCAATTTTAGTCATGGTGTTTATCATAACTGTATACAATTAATGTTAAATAATGTTAAAATTGAATCATATTATGGCAGTTGAACTTTGCAACAAATCCAGTTAGATTAAAATCAAGTACAAATGTATATCTACTTACATTTTTTGCACATTTTTACATGTTTCTCCGATCATGGACCAAGTCTATTTCAAGTTCACTGGAAAAAGGATGAAAAGGGAAAATTCTTTAATCACTAAGGCAGCCAGAGAAATTTTAAATATTTTTAAATACACTTATAACATATATTTAAATATTTTATAGGTCCTGCTGACTTTACCGCCATTATGATTGTGAAGTAAATTCTATAGATCAAGACTTGATGATTTTTAAGAAGCAATTGTAGTCTGCATTTTGTGATCATTCAAATGACTACTTGACGTGTTCATTCTGTTTTTAATCTTATTTGTTATTTAATATTTTTTATTATTAACTAAATACTTCAAAAGTTTTGAAAATGTTTTCATTTTTAAAATCACATTTCAAAGAGAATGGTTAAAATTATGCAAATTTAACCGAAATCAAAATGTATGTCAAGCCAGCAGCCGAAGTACTAGGCCCTTATTTGATACGATAATGATATAAAAATTATAAAGAGCTTGTTTATTTTGTCATAATATTTTATTGACACCCAATTACAAAACAAATAAAAATATGCATAGGTTCATTATAAGTTTTAACAAAAAGTGAAAACGAAACGAAAAATACACACGGATGACCTCCTAATTACTATATGAAGATATACACAAACGTGCCACAAAATTGTTGACTTCTTATATTTGTCAAAAATATCGCGTTGTTGCAATTACAACAGGGTTGTAAATAATGTTAATGGGTCAGTAATTTCATCTTTCAAATTTGACTTGTATCAAAATGTGTTGTGTACCAGATCTTCTATTTATTTAATTAATATGGGCCAATTTGAAAAAAAACTTCTTTCAATAGCTTTGAACTTCATTGACAAAAGTTAATTATCATTTTAAACCAAATTTAAATGTCAATGATTGTTAATTTGATAACTGATAAGATATGTAATGAGGGTTATGCATTTCCACAAAATGTATTTATGGGTCGCACTTATCAGGATACAAACTGTATGAATGGTGCGTTTATGTGGGAGCGGCTGTATTCGGGAGAGAGGAGAGGGGGTGCACGTCTATTACTAAAACCTGATTTTGCTACCCCCATGAACCGACCAGGACTTGTGCAGAACCAATTTAACGTAGGTCTATAGATTTACTATGTTTAATATCAGAAATTCCCTCTCCCTTGTAAGCTTAAGTGATACAATTAAATCAAGAGTTATCTTTCATAGAACACTGGATTGATTGTTTGTTTTGAACAATATCATTGATATGCTCGGCAGAGTTATCTATTTTAATTTGGTGATTTTCAACAAAACATATTGAAAAAAATACCCTTTAAAAAAATGCTTGATCACCTACTATGCAATAAGGGAAATTGTCTGTATCTTTTATGTTTTTTGTTTTGTTTGGTGAATGAGGAATTTATTTTAAATATTAAACCAAAATTTAATAACAATCTGAATTGTAATAAAAATAAGTATTATTATTGAAGAACAAGAAACACAAGAAGTAATTGTAACAGGATGCTGTTACGAAGTCTCCCAAACAAAGCTCCCATAACTCACCGTACAAGTGAGAGGTTAAGCGCTATAAAACCAGGTTCAATTTATCATTTTCTACCAATGTCATGTGATTAGTGCCTTTCCGATTGAATTTTTCTCGGAGTTCAGTATTTTTGTGATTTTACCTTTTTGACGACCCAATGCATGTACATACGATGAGTTAGTAGTATTCCTTTACCATCACGACGTAATTAAAACGTTTAGCTGATTTTACAGAGTTATCTCCCTGTAGTGTTAGGTACCACCTTAATACATGCAGAAATTAACACCATTTTAGTGTGGGTTTGTTAAACGATAGTTTATATATTTATTGTTACTGTATATAGAAAACAATTACGTTGTAATAGCAGACCATGATCTAGATCTACCAATAGGTTAAAATATTTGAATTCACTAGATAACACTTTTAATACGTATTGCACTTGAATGATGATTTTCTCATATATTTTTTGAATTATGAACGGAATATAATTAGAAACATTTTTATTGCACCGATTCATTTATAATACAAGCTCCATGTAACACTATTGTACACAAACATCATTCAAAGATCGGTTCTTAAAAAAAAAACACACTCAGGTTCTGGTTTTGATCGAAACATTGTAACGTTGTAAGTACGCTCTATGAAGTAATTCTCTCAGATTAGTAGTAAAGCTATTTAATGCCATGGAAGCTACAACATATAAAAATTAAGGTCATTTTTTTGTGATTTTTAATAAAATAAACTATCAACCAGATGATCATTCGAAGTATGTTGTGAGTTGATGAAAAGATGACACTTTTACATAAAAACCTTACATGAATTATCATAAAGAAACGATTTTTTTAGGATAAATTCGGGATGACTTTATTTATGTTTTCCATTGGAAACACCAGCGGTTAACACACCCGTTGAAACAATATTTACTCTTGAATATCAACAGCTTCACACTTCTTTTGATGTGGTAGTAATATTATCATTTTGTTGTTTACATGTTTATCAAATTTGTGTTTTCGATTTCGTTCTGTTCTTCTTCCTCCAAACTCAGAATTGCTATCACTTCTCTCTGATCTTTCTGTAGCAGTATATTTTTCAGGAAAGAAACCAATCATTCTACAGACTTCATTACAGCGATGACTTACAAAATGACAACAAAGCATGTAACATATATTTTTCCGACACAAAAAATGTCCCCTTCCACCTGAAAATATCAATAGGAAATTGAACTCGACCTAATGTTATAATGCTGTATATTGATTGAATAAAAGCAATAGAATTTTTCACAATTAAATTGTTTATATATTGAGATTTTCTACTCTGTGTTGCTGTATTCGACATCATAGAATTAAATAGAACAAATGCATTTTCATCATGGCAGATGGGAAATACCCTGTCAAAAAATAATAGGACACATTTATGATTATTCTTTATATACTGCAAACGAACTTTTAATGACGTCATACATAAATTGCTACATACACGTTTTAATTGTCAATGTCAAAAATATGGCACAAAACACAGTTGCAGTATACACATGAACCTCTCAACCAGTATATTTTGCAAAAAGACCTTCTCAGTTTGATATATTTGAATATAATTCATCTGCATAGATTCACAGTTCGCCTCCACTAGCATGTACTTTCGTAAATTTTATACTTTCTGTCCTTGTTTTGTATTTTTAAGGAGACAAAGATGTGTTGGTGAGAACGTTTCTAAGCAGTTTTTACATATTTATTTTGTGACATATATATTTCAATGAATTTCGTTAATTAAAACAGCCACATACACGTATTATACGTATTATCGATAGAAGAACAAGTAGTAAAAATAAAAAGTGTATGCCCTATTTAATCGGTTATTTACTTAACCGTTACCACCGCGTCACCATAAAATGGCCAAAGCATATATGTATCTGCTCGTGCATTATTTTATTTTTGTAAAGTCCATGTTTGTATTCTTATTTTTGCTATTACATTGTCATAATATGAAGTAGGAAAATATCATTTAAAGTCGTATTGAATGGAGGAAAATCACTATCTGCACGACCTCACATTCCGGATGCAAACACTGAAAGTTTGTGATAAGCTCTAGCGAAATTTATGTAGTCAGACAACAATGTATGAGTATATTCATCGTTATATCTTAAGAAAAGTATAGCCCAGAAAACATAGATACTGCTGTTACTACACTACCACAGATGAACCACCAACATATACATGATAAATGGTATATATTTTGAGACATATGTCGCTAGAAAAATCAAGTAATAAAAACTTCCACATTTGTCTTATAAAAGTGCAGCAGTTAACTGTTTTCATAGAGGTTTTTCACACCTACCATTTTTCTCGATGGAACATATACAACTCAAGCAAACAGCAGTGACAATAAATAGAAAAATGAACGAAACAAATGCTCCAGTAATAATCCGAACGTGTTCAATATCTAAAATAAGGAAAAACATTAAATATTGCAACTGTGTTTTCTTTTTAATTAAGTTTTTTCGGTATAATAACTGTATGTGTATGTTCTTTTATAATAAACAATCGTATTTCTTTGACTATGGATCTTACACAAGTTCTGAATAAATTATCAGAATACAATGAAACTTGTATTCAATGATATATCTACTCTTTTGTGGAGGTATGTTTAAGAAGCATTAACCAAATTGAATCATACGAAAAATAAATTTGTAATTTTCTTTTTGAGACATTTTATCTTTATATTTACAGTAACGCGAGTAACTTATACATCATTCAGCAGACACATCTTATACTGTAAAATCATTGAACGTAATATCTAAGGGACTTGATTTGTTACAAAACATTTCCTTTGACATTTTTTTTTCAATTTATGTAACAGATTAAATCAACAAGCACGCTGTGCAATGCATCATCCGTAACGGCTCATAAGTAAGTATCAGTCGCTTTAGCACGTTCGGCTTGCAATTGAATACATATATGACGGTAGTTTGGGGAATTTGTTACGCTAAAAACTTTTGCTGTAAACATTGCGTTATTAAATATATCGACTTTTTGGTATATATGATCGTTAATAGACATTTTCCACAGAGAGATTTGAAAGCCGATACATGCGTTAGAAAAAACGTAAGAAATTAATTTTACAAATGATATGTAGACAGTACACTCACTAACTAGTACATGTATCACATAACTAAGTCAAAGAAGTGTTAGAAAGCAAACAAGCGTTATTGCTTTTCGAAAAATTTATGAAAACTAGAAGATTTTGATAATTATCTTTATTCTTGAAGAATCAGTAGACAAAGAATAGTATACGGCTTTTTCCAAATCACATCCGTATCAACCCGGGACACCAGTATAAACCCACAAGCTTGGTTCAATGGATTATATTGGTAAGGTGTGTGATATTGAAAAAAACTAGTATATTCACTTTATTATATACCTCACGCAGATGTTTTTATATACCATGATATCAACCAGATTATGGCTTTTACGTTTTGATAAACAGTGAATGTGTGATTAAGCCTTTTCAGGCGTTGACATATCGATATCATTACGGAAAGCTGATACAGTACGATTGCCGTTGACTGTAAAACCCATGCAATTTACATGTATTTACTTTAAAGTATACAATAAAGAGATCTATATCACAATAAACCATGTCCACACACCAGTTCGAAGAAGATTGATCGGTGCTTTTACTCTATCCTTTGAACTGTTATGAATGAATACAAAGAAAACGTTCAGCATGTTTTTATTTCCTACTGTACTTTTTTCGGTCTATACGAAATTACATTAGAAACGCAATGCACCCTCTTAAAAATTCCTCTACGCGGGTTATTCACGTTTGCGATGTTATTTATTCATAGACAAACAAATATTACAGCCATTCCGTAAATAAAATTATGTACATGTACATTACGTTTGCGTCTGGAAATACCCACCATTGTAGATACTTCGCTGATTCAAATTACACAATAAAGTTTGATACTATCGAGGAACAGTTTTAATTAATATGTATATGTCTACTTACAATCATCATTAGACTCCTCATGTGTTACTGAATTTAAAAAAAGGTGCAGTGTATATAATACAAAAACGCATGTCACTAAATGGGTTAATGTACTCAATAAAACTTAAACAAACGAATGTCCTAGATCTGATTGAGTGGCTTTCCCATCGAAACATTATAAAGAGTTATCTGGTGTCAATGTTTGATGTATTAATAATACCATTCCTATTAAATTATATTTTAACTATCAATTTTTTGAGGGGTTCGTGTTACTTATTATTAGTTTTTCTATGTTGTGTCATGTGAACTATTGTTTGTCTGATTGTCTTTTTCATGTTTAGCCAGGCGTTGTCAGTTTATTTTCGATTTATGAATTTGACTGTCCCTCTGGTATATTTCGTCCCTCTTTTACAAATGAATAACAATTTATGTGTAATATCTTTTAATTTTGCCATTCAATTGATAAGGGACTTTCCGTTTTGAATCTTCCATGGAGTAATGAGTTTTTATTAATTAGCTTATTAGAATGTAATCTTCAGTTGTAGCTCTACGCCTTGTTTATAATACTGTTTATATTGTGCAAAAGTCTGAATATCATCATGACGATGTGTTGACTGATGTCAACTTAAAAAAAAACCAGTAACACAGATTCATATTGTCTATTTCCTAGTTATTTAGGTTGTTGAACACACATTGGTAATACTTTACAGTTAGATATGACATTCTAACAACTTTCGGTACTTGGAGTTGTGACCGTGAAATATAATGACATAGCATTGAAATTATTTGTTATTTATATTTTCACTTTTGTAAGAACTTGTAGAGTTTGCAATGTTGTACACTAGTTTGTTTTGTGGAAGACTGAACATTGATTTATAAGTTGCTCATCTTAAAAATGTCTTACTTGTTAGTATTCAAATGGCGTAGGCCATACACATGATCATTTAAAAATTGTTTAGTACGGAGAGTTGTGTTTTGTTATAGTCATTTAACGCAATTGCTGTCTTGTTTATTACACTTTTTTGATGGGTTCATGTTTTTTTTTAGAACATAGTAAACATTTTAATCGGTTATGTACAAATATTCGTAGTCAGTATCTTTACCGTTACAGTTCTGGAGAATACAAGTCGCAATAACATCAGTATATGAACTTCCAAAATCGCATAACACGGTCAAGTTCCGTTCACACATTTTGTTTTGAGTACGTGACGTTATGTTTAATGTGACATGGTAAAATACATCTTTTATACTAAAAGAGTGTTGTTGCATTGTTGACAGTTTCATACCCTGTAACAAAATTCATCAGTTGCTATTATACAATTACTGACCTTTGATGTGGTTGCAATCATGATTCATCATCATAATAAATATTAACAGTGATTATAAAACATTTACCGAGGGTAAAAGGTGTGTCTTTAGAATAGATAAGTCATTGTATCGACTGATTAAACTGTCTAGTATTAGCGCAAGTACCTTTAAAACTTCTCCTTGATTTTATACAAAACATATCGCTGCTATTACCGTTGCTAACTTTTATCGATTAAAATATTCAACAAAATGTCCTTAAAAATACACCGACAACAAAAAGAGAAAAGTATTACACCAAAAATCAAATGAGAAAAAAAGACACACAATAAACACGATAATTTGAATGACGTCATTAACCTACGTACACATTAGCTGTTCAAATAGTAATCAAAGGTACCAGAATTATAATTTGATACGCCAGATGCGCGTTTCGTCCACAAAAGACTCACCAGTGACGCTCAGATAAAAATAGTTATAAAGCCAAACAAGCAAAAAGTTGAAGAGCATTGAGGACTCAAAATTCCCAAAAGTTGTGCCAAAGACGCCTAAGGTAACCTATTCCTGTGATAAGAAAATACTTATTTTTTTTCGAAAAATTCAAAGTTTTGTAGCAGGAAATTTATAGAAATGACCATATAATTCATTTTTATGTCAACACCGAAAAGTTGACGACTGGACTGGTGAAACTCTCAGGGATGAAACGTCCACCACTAATGGCATCGACCCAGTGCTGTAAATAGTTATCAAAGGAACGAGGATTATAATTTGATACGCCAGACACGCGTTTCGTCTACATAAGACCTACCAGGGACGCTCACATCAAAATCATTATAAAGTACAAAGTTGAAGAGCATTAAACCCAAAAACTAATATTAATCTCTCATGATTTTTTCCGCGGTGAATATTGTACATTTATTACACGTGCTAGAGCATATGTGTTAAACCAAGAATATTCAAATTTCACGACGTATAAGCCCGAGGAAAATATGATTTGTCGATGGTGAGCAAATCTGCATATCTCCAGAAGCCAAGGAATATGAATGTGTTATTCCACTGCCTAAGCTTTGCTAACAAGCTAAACATAATATATAAGTTTCCATACGTTTTTTTCTATCCGCTTGTCTTTATCACTAAACACAACATACACATTCATGAACAGTACAGATCAGAGGTAAATTATTAGTCTTTTTGTTTTAACGTCAGATAAACCAAGAATATTAAAATTTCACGACGGATGTGCCCGAGGAAAATATGATTTGTCGAGGGTGAGCAAATCTTCATATCTGTATATCTACCGAAGCCAAGGGGAATGAATGTTTTATTCCACTGCATCCGCTTTGTTTACAACCTAAACATAAAATTCGTATCCGCTTGTTTTTATTACTAAACACAACATACACATTTATAAACAGTACTGATCAGAGGTAAATTATTAGTCTTTTTGTTTTAAAGTCAGATAAATTCAACACGAAATCGATTTTTGCTATCGATTTTAGAAAATAAAGAAGTTCAAAACCGCGCGTAAGGTTTAACAATTTGGTCCCGATTTTTCAGAGGGGAATATGAAGACTTGTTGAATGACACGTCGGATAGACTCGACAAACCCAATATGTTATAGAATATAATGATACTTCCTAAACACCGCATTTGAATTCATCGCTTCATCTTGACAATGCAGTAGTTTTTGTTAAAGATGTAATACAATCTGAAGGTTTGATTATTTCTATACTTTTTAAACATTTTTAACAACACAACATGCACATTGCTCGTTCATTTTATCTGCAAACAAATCAATTTGTTAATTGCAGGACAATTTAAACGGTCTGACTATTGATATATGAAAGCTTGCCATAGTGTGTGTGCAATAAGCCTAATCCCCAGTCTATTTTTAACATACCATACAGAACAAAGTACAATTATTTTACAATACAAGTAAAATGAAGCCAACAAATTATATATTGATCAGGAATAGGTATCTTAAGTTCCCTTAAAATGTTATATTGTATGGACAAACTGATTATGGTGACCTATAGTTGTTAATATCTGTGTCATTTTGGTCTCTTGTGGACAGTTGTGTAATTGGCAATCATACCACCTCTTCTTTTTTATAAGCAATTAAACAAAATTAGAGGCTAATCGTTAAAACAGTCAACGGAACATTCACAATGTAGGATCAACTTCCCCACAGGCGAGTGACTTTTCTTTGTTTTTAGAGGAAAGTATTGTTCTTTGCTAACGATACAGTGCTATATATTTTTGTCTTTGTGTAACGTTTGAATGTGACTAAAACTTCTGTTTATTTTCATTATTTTTGTCATTTTAATTGTACTTACATTTATAATAACAGTACAATTAGGTACAGGAAAAACCCTTTTGAGATTTATCTGCACAAAGATTTGTCTATCCAAAATCGTCCAAACTATGTCTGTATGTTGTGGTAAAGCTGTATCAATGATTTAAATATAGTGAACACGTTTTCGATAACAATGCGCGATAATAAACTCCAACAGGAAAATACTATACAATCGTAAACTTATCTGATTTACAGCACCAGTAAAACACGCAATTATCATACAAGTAAAAACAATTAACTGTTACAAACAAATTCACAAACATTAAAGAACATATTCGGCTTAAAAACTTATCTGTTAACAAAAGCATGTTAAAACAGTGAAAATATGTGTGCTAAATGGATATGCTTGAAGTTCAAAAAGTAGAACAATGCAGACATTCGTTTTAGATGACCATATAAAAAATTCAAAACGCATTAAGTCTCCAAAAAAGGGTGCACTATATATTTTGAAATTAGTTATGACGGAAAAGAACATCAACAGCTTTAAACCATCCGTAATGAATAACTCATTAGCAAATATTGCAATAATATGACAAATACATGTATGTTATCTTGACAACTAAAACAAAACAATTTTATGGTATACATTTTTATAAAATATTTGCAGAATATGTGGGTGAATGGAAAGGGGGTGCGGAGGAATGTCTGATTGCAGTCGGGTTAAATAATTTAAAATATGTAGGGTAACTCCACATACAAAAATAAAAGTTTGCATGATCAGTGAAATACATAGATGTTTTAGTGGAACACAGATTACTTAAAGTATATACTTAACTGTTTAACCAAAAGAGAAGTTGCAGATAGTTTACTGATATGCTCTTTTAGCTAAAGATATTTTTCTATCGTGACGAGTAATAAATGTTTTTGTTGTTGTTTTTTTTTCAATTAAAATCGGTCTTGCGACTTATCATGTAATATTGTCATAGGAGTATTTAGTAAATATGTTGAAAGATTAAACTGTGAAGTGCAAGTAAATGGCTTGTTTTTAAAGGCCAACATTCAATTAGCGATGTTCATGTTACACTTCTATATAATCTAAATCGTTATTGAAAGATTTATCATGTTACTGCACAATTTATATCCTTATATGATTTAACAAAAAGATAGGCTTGTTTATCATAGAAACACAGTTAAAAGATTACGTATGCAACAATCCTCTTGGTACTTTGATACTTTAATTCATTCGACAGTTATAACGTTTCTTTTGTATCAACATTTTTCTACCTCGATTAAATTACGTTAGATAATGACATGTTTTAATATGCTTACAAATGAAATTTGTCGTGTTTATCATCAACAAATTACTGTAAGAATGCACGTCAGACAAGCAGGTGTACGATGAATTGAAATCTTTAATTGTAGAATTCACTATTATTAGATTAAAACCATCAGTAACCTCCTTTCCCGTATATTTGTCTGGATAAAACGAAAGACCTTGATGTAGAATCACATCAGATTCTCTCATCCATGTCGTTTTATGTGTGCCTACAGCTGAGGTATTGCAGAACAAAGTGACATTGCTCCCCAAAATGACGGGATAATCAGTGTCCTTCCAGTAAACTGAAAACAGACAACATTGTTTTCAAATAATTATAATAACGTGTAAACTGTAAATATAAAAGAAATTGTGTCCATAGTATTTTCTCGTTTTTTGTTAAGACATCAAATTTCGAATGCGCTAGCTTAAGTCCCAAGTCAGGAGCCTGTAATTCAGTGGTTGTCGTTTGTTTATGTGTTACACATTTGTTTTTCGTTCATTTTTTTACATAAATAAGGCCGTTAGTTTTCTCGTTTGAATTGTTTTACAGTGTCTTATAGGGGCCTTTTATAGCTGACTATGCGGTATGGGCTTTGTTCATTGTTGAAGGCCGTACGGTTACCTATAGTTGTTAATGTCTGTGTCATTTTGGTCTTTTGTGGATAGTTGTGTCATTGGCAATCATACCACATCTTCTTTTTTATAAGTTACCTATTTTGGTCGTATTTTGATCGTGCACGAAAAAAATGGACATTGAGTTTAAAAAACTATGCTACAAAACGATGAAAATTTGGTTTAAGGGATCAATTTTTACAGTTGAAATGAAGTACCGTAGATGATTTAAATAATGAAAGAGTGATCATTTCACAAAATCATTATAAATGTTTTATTTGGTCACAGTTTCTCGTTTTAAATGCAACTTCCTATGGATCTATCAACATATCGTTATACATTAGAACATAGACTTATACTTAACTAGTGTAAGTTAATTTCATAATAACATTTTTTGAAGCAATTCAAATATCACACAGTTCTCTTGCATGGAAATATAAAGTTGAGATATGTCTACCGCTTGATAGTCGGTAGATAATAGTGCAGATGAATAGTACCTGAATTCAGGTTTAGGCCAACAAATCACGTTTTTAAACATAATATCTTTTAGCGTAATTAATTGTTTTGTTATTTTGTTGCATACCAATATTTGAATGATATTTTTCTTGTAAGTATTTTTATCCCAGTATCTTCCTAACTGTAATATATATACATAAATTAATCAAAGGTACCAGTATTATAATAAAGTACGCCAGACGCGCGTTTCGTCTACATAAGACTCATCAATGACGCGCATATCAAAATATTTATAAAGCCAAACAAATACGAAGTTGAAGAGCATTGAGGATCCAAAATTCCCAAAAAGTTGAGCCAAATACGGCTGAGGTAAAAAATTCCTGGATTAAGAAAATCCTTAGTTTTTCGAAAAAATAAAACATTTTTAATCGGGAAATTTATAAAAATGACCACATAATTGATATTCCTGTCAACTCCGAAGTGCTGACTACTGGGCTGGTGATACCCTCGGGGACAAACGTCCACCAACAGTGGAATCGACCCAGTGGTGTAAAAAGTTATCAAAGGCACCAGGATTGTAATATAGTACGCCAGACGCGCGTTTCCTCTACAAACGACTCACCAGTGACGCTCATATCAAAATATTTATAAAGCCAAACAAATACGAAGTTGAAGAGCATTGTTAGATAATCTGGTAAAGAAAATGTCAGATAAAGGCAACAGTAGTATACCGCTGTTCAAAACTCATAAATCTATGGACAAAAAACAAAATCGGGGTAACAAACTAAAACTGCGGGAAACACGTTAAATATAAGAGGAGAACAACAACACAACATTATAATGTAACACAAACAGAAACGGACTATGCATAAGACAAAATCCGATGAGAATAACAAATATAACATCAAAACCAAATATATGAATTTAGAATAGAAAAGCACCGTGACACGTCTTATAGTAATGTGAATTCACACTCAAATATAAGAGAAAACAAACGACAAAACGGAAACACAACGTTAAAATGTAATACACACAGAAACGAACTATAAATTAACAATGGTCATATACCTGACTTGGTACAGGACATTTTAAAAGAAAAAAAATGGTGGGTTGAACCTGGTTTTGTGGCATTCCAAACCTCGCACTTTTATGGCAATGTTAAATATAACATTAAAATGACAACATAATAGAAACATTGATTCAGAAACGCATTCTGCCATCCGCACACCTCGGGTTGCGCAGAGCAATACTACAATATATGTAGAGTCATATGATTCATTTTATGACATTAATTACCGGTTTTATATACACACATCGTGATGTTTGTGTGATTTACATTTGAAAAAAACAAAAACAAAACAATTGTGCCAAATTTTAAATTGATTGAGTATAACTATCAATGAATTCCATTATCGTTTAATTTTCTCATTTAGGAATAATATTTTTTTTATTGAACTCGAAGGAGAAAGACATATATGTTATTTGATCAGTATCATTTCATTGATATTTGAACATAGTGAGGGATGCACATTTACAATGGTATCTCTATTGTACAGTAAACTACCTACTTTTACTAGACGGTTGAATCCAAGCTGCAGCGGCATGCACAAATATTATTTTCGTCAACATCAAACACTTTTTATCGTTTTTCATCATTACAGTAAAGCAAGAAAAAGTCTTATTTACGTACAGATAATTGAATTCCTATTGTTGGGAAATCCCTGAAATGAGTAATATAACATGTATAAGAATGCCTTTAACTCATGTATCTCTAATATGTTTACTGTTTGTTTTCTATCCAGCCGTTTGTAGTACAATCAGTCGTTTAATGAATGAATGAGCAGTACATGTTAATAGTTGGAGATATTATGGACATAATTGTGCAAATCGTGCCACAAGCATATAATTTGGTATGTAGGTGGAATAAATGATAATAAAAGAAATTCAGCTGCTGGCCATAAAAACTCGCTCACCTTGGTCTATATGCATATCATAAGCGAATTTACAAAAATTTACAAAAATTATAAAAATTGTTTAAAATTGACTATAAAGGGCAATTACTCCTTAAGGGGTTAATTGACCATTTTGATCATGTTCACTTATGTGTAGGTCTTACTTTGCTGTACATTATTGCTGTTAACAGTTTATCTATATCTATAATAATATTCAAGATAATAACCAAATGCTGCCAAATTTTCTGAAAATTACCAAATCCTGGACAGCAACCCAACAACAGGTTGCCTGCTTGGTCTGAAAATTTCAGAGAAGATAGACTGTGAACTTACGAACAAATTTATTTTCGTCATATTTGCATGAAATGCTTTGGTTTCTGAGATTTAAGCCAACAAACTGCATTTTAGCCTATGTACTATTTTTAGCCATGTCGGCCATCTTTGTTTGCAAGCAGGGTCATCGGACACATTTTTCAAACAACATACCCGAATGATGATTGTGGACCAGTTGGGTCACAATCTTTAATTGTTTTTACATAGGTTGTAATGGTAACGTTTTTTCCTGTAGCTCAGTCCATATCGTAAACTTGAATATGTATGATAGCTCGTTTCGAAGCTGATACATTTATACATATGTGGTTAAATTTTCGGAGTACGAAGTGAGATTACTTTTTCCGTAAATAATCATACCCCGAACATCCTTTTGTGATGCGGCTCCTTGTGGTAAAATATCCCCTTTTTACACAATAAGTTCTTTAAAAATTTATAATTTCAACACATTTAATAGTTCCATAGTTTTTACACATTTATTCTGTTCCTCTACTTTCCTAATCACCACAAATAGTTAAGTTCAGTCATTTGTAAACAATAGAAACATGTCCAATATCACTTCACAGATAATTTTTCTTTACACGTGACTTTAAAGTTCCTCATTTCGAGGCGCATTAGGAATGTTGTCCCAGTTCAGTTAAAATTGTCTTAGAAGTTTCAGAGGAGAAGATTTTTGTACAAGATAACAAAAATTTACAAAACATTGACTATAAAGGGCAATAACTCCTTAAGTGGACAACTGACTATTTTTGTCATGATCACTTATTTGTAGCTCTTACGTTGCTGAACATTACTGCTGTTTACAGTTTACCTCTATCTATAATAATATTCAAGATTATAACCCAAAACGGAAAAATTTCCTCAAAATTACCAATTCTGGGGCAGCAACCCAACAACGGATTGTCCAATTCATCTGAAATTTTTGGGGCAACTCGATTTTGACCTGATCAAGAATTTTATCCCATATCAAATTAGCTGTAAATGCTTTGGTTTCAGAGATATAAGCAAACAACTGCATTTTACCCCGTTGTTCTATTTTTAGCCATGGCGGCAATCTTGGTTAATTGGCCGGGTCACAGGACACAATTTTTAAAACTAAATACTCCAATGATGATTGTGGTCAGGTTTGGTTAAATTTGGCCGAGTAGTTTCAGAGGAGAAGATTTTTGTAAAAGTTAACGACGACGGACGCATAACGACGACGGACGCCAAGTGATGAGAAGAGCTCACGTGGCCCCCATGGTCAGATGAGTTAAAAAACATTTTTTTAAAGGAGGCCACCGCTCATTTTGCAAATGGCATCATATCCCATTGGTCACATTTCGTAAATCTTTTGAAAGCTGTGTAATAGGTAAAATTCAATGTTAGTTTTGTTAAACTGAAATTGCAGTTCCTAGATTACGAAAAAAACAATACCGACATGAAGAAAATAGGTGACTTCCGGTCCCAAAATGGTGGTAAAACAAAAAAAACATGTCAATTTTATCATTTCTATCAACTTAACATATAACTGACTTTGTTAAATTCAAATGCTTATATAGTTTGTTTAGAAAGACAGGTTGCTTCTCTTATAATTATATCTTAGTTACCAATATACAAAACTGTACACAGAAGGCAAGAATGGAACCATTTACAGTAACCAACACAGCTGAATTTTTTGTATCTGCATTTTAAAAAAATATGACACGAGGATCACCGGCCACCAAAGAAGTCCATTTTGGTTTCCAATTGTCATTGTTATTTTTCTTTAACTCAACTCCTGTGTTCACGACTTGGCACGTGAACCTGTCAAATGCATAAATCCGGACGAGCCCAAAAATGTCCACCTTGATATGTTTATCTTTTGGTGTGCTACAGAAAACTAAATTCGTTTGCAAGGAAGCAGCGGCCTTATTATGTTATTCCGCCTACCATTTTTTTTTAAAGTCAAATGGTCGTTCCCTAACTGCTAAATTTGTTCGAAAATTTGATTAAAAAATAGTTAAAAGAGTGAATAAATCGTATGTACAGGTAGCTAAACAAGGTGTATATAGATGTGAACAAATTTAATGTTAAACTAGTGTATATTACATTAAACCAAATGTTAACATGTTTACTGTACACGGCGTTTGGTGTGAATACGGCTTAATTCGTTCTTTATTTATAAATAATTAGCGCATGTGCTTAATTGTTAAACGCATATGTATCATAACCTTAAAAAAAGTCATCAAACAAATCATTACATCATTAAAAATTCGCTAAGCATACATGTATAATAAATAGTTCAAATGTTTGTGTGTTAATTTTGTAACATTTTCACGCATGTATAAACCCAGAACATATCAAATATTCATTTCTAGTATATACGTCACATGTGAAGAAGGTATCCACCAAACCTGATAATATATTTTTTTTACTCAAAGAAGGTAAAAGAAAAAAAAAGTATTTCAATCTTCAAAAAACAGTCATTTAAGAAAAGGTGGTGACCATCTTGAAAAAATAACTTTCTTTTATGACCAGCAGTTTTTTTCTTAAAAAGTGTATAAGAATTATGCGTCGTGCTTATTTACATGCTTGTAACAAATTTGTTTAACAATTCCCTCGATTTTTCTTGCTAATATCTTCCTCTATACTATACTATGCAGAGAGCTTAGAGTTCGATATTGTTGTTAATTCACTTTTTTGTAAGAGGTGAGCGACTTCCCGAATGTTTTTATACAAGAGTTAAGCATTGGTGAAAAATTTGCATGTACAAAGGGATCAATGTGCAGTTAAGAATATACCTACTGTTTATGAAGTAAACATTAAGTAGATATAAGAATTTGTGGTGTGATTGCAATAGGGACAATTCTCCATGCGAGTCACATTTAGTAAAGCTTATCCATTTTAGGTCAATGTACGACCTTTAACACGGAGTTTAGCTCACACCAAACAGCATGCTATAAGGGACTCTTAAAATACTAGCGTAAAACAATATTTAAACAAACAGAAAAACCAACGATCTTATCTTGACTAAAAAAGAGAAAGAGAGAAACATTTATGAAGCAGATAACATAGGCAACATAAGTGTACTGTTAAATATCACATTCAAACAAACACATTAATTGTTTTATAGCATTGGATTTCAACAATTACTTTACATTATCGCTAACAAAGTCCAAAGGTTCCAACATATACTGTTTTCTTTTACTCTTAATAAAAAAAAATTCTAAGAACAAATAACATAAAACACAAACAAAAACAGAACTCATACTTACAAATACGAAAGTTTTCTCCATCCTAAAACAAGCGTATCGAGCGGAAGTTTGAATATCCAAGTTAGGACAAGTAACGGTGAAAATTATCCCCCGAAAAGATTTTTAAAATGTTAAATCTACTGTTACATTAGTCATTCTTCATGTTCTTGTAATTATTTTTAAGGTTCTCATTCATATAACTAATCTACTAACTAACACAATTACAAGAAAAAAATGCTGATCTGTTTTTATTTGTCTTTTGTCTTTTCTGTTGTGTTTAAATTGAGTCATTAGTAACACTATCTTCTTGATATTTTAGGTGAATACGAATGATTATTCATCCTGGACTGTAGATTGTAGTGGTGTTAAATAATTCTTTTTGAAATTTTTCATTTGTTATCATATCTTATTTTCAATGCTCGTCAACTTCGGACTTCATTCGGTCTTTTTAACTTTTGTTATTCTATTGTTACGGATGAGTCTTTTGTAGACGCGTGTCTGGTGCACTGTGTTTTTAAAAGCTTAAATGCGAGTGAAAAGTCTATTTTAATCAAATACACTAAAAGCTTTTTTCTTAAAAACAAATTACAATTAACTACGTGCAAATATAACTTTAAGCCCTCTGTATAATAGTTTCCTTGTAATAATCAACCGTCTATTAACCGATGCAATGGTGATAGGATATATAATTTCATCAAGGAAATAGAGGTTTTATATGAGAAAAAGAAATAATACATAGTAATATAAAGCTAGCTTGGCTACACATTAACTGCATATATAAGGTAGAACTTTAAATACTCAGATTGCATTGTTAGTATCAGATGACAACGATATTAGTTATCTCGATGATTATCTTAAACGTTGGTTCATTCAATGACGTTAATTTATATCGGAGACTTATTTAATCTTCGTTTAATGTCATATCTGTTTCAAATCACTGCAATGAATAGTCCCTTCTTCAACAAAGCCTGAAACATCTAATTATTTAAATGTCTTGTACCTGTATAATTTGCGGTTCATATTTGAATTTCGAATGTTTCTTAACGATAATTGTTCAAAAGAATATTTAAAATACTATGAATCAATTATTACACAAGCTTTTGTGCTCATGTAATTTTAGCGAAATCATACACAAATAATCTTGTTATCTTTAATCTAAAATCTGAACTCATTGCTCTTTTGTTTTATCTGTCACAATAAACAACTTATTCATCTCTTTATGGCTCTTTAGTTACTGTTTCGATGCTGGAGTTGAAGATTATGCATACCTTTCAGATGTATTTTCATTCGAAGCAGTATTGAAGTTAAACGAAACAGAAACCAGAGTTAACGGATAACCTTAATTTAACACGTTTACCGAACAATAAGATCTATTCGTATGAATCGGAGGACAGCGGTCCTTATTTTTGGAAGTTGTTCCAATTTTTTGCTCGTGGTGGAATTAATGTATTATGAGTGACATTGATTTTTAAAACGATGATAAATGTACCGTCATTCTTTTTTTCGAGCGCTGCAGCAGAGAGAAGAAGACGTGTACAACTGGGTTCAGTATAAATTAACAAATGTTGTTTTAAAAGATATTTAAAAGATACAAAATTGAATAAATATTGAAATATATTTCTTTCACTTATTATATTTAAAAATGAATGTCTTTCAAAACAATTCAAATTTTATTGAAAAGATTTTGAAAGTTTTGAAGATAGAAAAAGCACATGGTCTAGATCCAGTAATTAGATAAAGATTTTATCATTTTGTTTTCTCTTCTGTTAAGATTACCGATAATTACTTAGATATTTTATTGAAACTTTTTATATGTTGGTTTAATTCAGTTGATTTCATGTATTTCGTTTCCAGAAAATAGATATGTTCACAGACTCATAATTTTCGATAAAAAAGAAAACACATGGTTTTAAAGACACGTGTCGCATGTACGTCTGCGATTTAATAACTATCGTTTTATGAAATTTGTCCACCAACTACGCAGCAATTAATTCAAAGTGAAAGCAATAATGAATAAATATATATAGTTTATAGAAAGTCACACCACACTTAAGGTTCATCTGAAGCGAATGAAAAATTGGGCCGTTTTTACTCTCAAACATTTCCTATGAGTACAGACAGCTGATGCCTCTCGGAAAGTGTGGCTTAATAAATATTTTGATACCAGCGTAACTGGTGAGTCTCGTGTAGACGAAACGCGCGTCTGGCGTACTAAATTATAATCCTCGTACCTTTGATAACTATATACACCACTGGGTCGATGCCACTGCTGGTGGACGTTTCGTCCACGAGGGTATCACTTGCCCAGTGGTCAACATTTCATTGTTGACATGATATCAATAATGTGGTCATTTTTACAAATTTCCATTTTAACATAACTTTGATTTTTTCGAAAAACTAAGGATTTTCTTATCCCAGCTGGCATAGATTACCTTAGCCGTATTAGGCACAAAATTTTGGAATTTTAGATCCTCAATGCTCTTCAACTTTTTACTTGTTTGGCTTAATAAATAGTTTGATACCAGCGTCACTGATTAGTCTTATGTAGACGAAACGCACGTCTGGCGTACTAAATTATAATCCTGGTACCTTTAATAACTATATACACCATTGGGTCGATGCCACTGCTGATGGACGTTTCGTCCCCGAGGGTATCACCAGCCCAGTAGTCAACACTTCGGTGTTGACATGAATATCAATAATTTGGTCATTTTACAAATTTCCTGTTAACATAACATTTAAAATTTTTCGAACAACTAAGGATTTTCTTATCCCAGGCATAGATTACCTTAGTCGTATTTGGCACAACATTTTGGAATTTTAGATCCTCGAAGCCCTTCAACTTTTTACTTGTTTGGCTTAATAAATATTTTGATACCAGCGTAACTGATGAGTTTTATGTAGACGAAACGCGCGTCTGGCGTACTAAATTATAATCCTGGTACCTTTGATAACTATATACACCATTGGGTCGATGCCACTGCTGGTGGACGTTTCGTCCCCGAGGGTATCACTTGCCCAGTAGTCAACACTTCGGGGTTGACATGAATATCAATAATGTGGTCATTTTTACAAATTTCCATTTTAACATAACTTTGAATTTTTCGAAAAACTAAGGATTTTCTTATCCCAGGCATAGATTACCTTAGTCGTATTTGGCACAACATTTTGGAATTTTAGATCCTCAAAGCCCTTCAACTTTTTACTTGTTTGGCTTAATAAATATTTTGATACCAGCGTCACTGATGAGTCTTATGTAGACGAAACGCGCGTCTGGCGTACTAAATTATAATCCTGGTACCTTTGATAACTATTAGGGCATGGCTTGACCTAGGTATATAAAAGTTATTTGAAGTCAATGTTTCAAAAAAGTAATTACTTTCCTGGGTTTTGACGTGCATTTTCTTCCAGTCTGCAGAAGATAGTGAAATAAACAAAAACACGAGTTTCGTTTGATACGGTCCACTCATTTACAGAGTTCAAATCACCTATTGTTTACAGGTGTTTATTGTCCATCTACTGACCATATAAATAAGTAAAAACCAGAAGAGTTTATAATTTTCTGAACCATAAAATGTATTCTAAAAATTATCTAGGTCCAGCCATGCCTTAAAACTTTTGCAAGTGCACAGGTTTTTCTGTACTCAGAGTAAATATTGTTGTGTAAGTTTCGATACATATTGACAGCTGGTTATGCAACCTAAACCAAGTAAAAAGATTACGGATATTAACGCATAGATACTTCCTTTCCTTATTTACAATATTTATTTTGTGCATTTAGACAAAATTCCAAATATCGTTAAATATATGTATTCGGTTACGTTGGGTGCAAGTCATTCAATAGGGCTATGATAAACAGCTTCGTCTGACAAAAAAATAAATCCAGCTATGTCATGGTCTACAGTTAACCAAGAACTTTGGCTGATATATATTTATTCAGGCAGTCCTAGTTCTGGAGTTAAGTTGGTTTATACTAAAAGGAAATGTTCAATAACAAAGATGCATGTATGTTACCACAATGATGATACATTCACAAATGTTTGAGATGCACTGGTCCCAATCCTGCCATTAATCGTAGGATCCCTCAAATTGTGGCTGGTTCAAGATGCAAATGGGTAGTTTTTGTCCGTTCAAAAAAACAAATATCAGGCACTTCAGACGTGGAACAGATGCAGGAAGACAACTATTATCATAAGTCTCATTAAAATTGGTTACACATTATCCTAATCAGGTGGACACATACCTTGTATCTGATGGTTCTACATATGGTTTTAAAGTTGGGTATCAAGGATCAAGGTTGGCTACACACTGTTTTAATTTAATGGTTGGTAAGGTTGAGATCTGGACATGAATCTGTGGAGCATTATCTGAATGATTTTTTCTTTGTCGTGAATGTAGATTCACACAATTGTATAACACTTACGAATACTTTTCATGATGTTTGTACATAAATGGACATTCCTCTAGAGGAAGATAAAATAATTGGTCCATCAAGTAAAATTACATTTCTGGGTTTAGAAATTGACACTATCAAAACTATCATAAAAATTCTACTTGATAAGTTGAGAGAAACAAAGAATACACTGTTGGTTTAAGAAGTAAAAATGTTACGCTGAAGGCGTTTACAATCACTAGTTGGTTTATTGAATTTCGGAGAAAAGCAATTCCTTCAGTGAGAGCTTTCAATAGGCGATTTTGTGTGGAGTAGGTAAACCAGAACATTTTATTAAATGTTCTGCTAGCATGAAAGAGGATATACATATGTGGTTAACATACTAGATTTATTTAATTGAAATTGTCAATTTTTTTCATAGAAAAAAGACAACAATAAAAAGCATTTGAAAAAAATAAGTTGGAAAAAATGAGAAATAGTTGTGGTAGACTTTGGTAGATAATTTAGATAATATACATTTACATGATAGCTGCAAAGTTTGAAGTTTCGATAATTAATTTGAACACTTCGGGGACATTAACAAAATGTCCGGTGAGGACATGTCGCGACACACATGTTGGTTAGAATTGTTATGTCGATATCTACAACTCTTCCTAGGAAGAAGCGATATGAATCTTATATTAACAATCACACCATGACCTTGACCTTTGAACTTTTTCTTTTTATTTGACCAAGGACCAAAGTTTAAGAAACCATAGGTCTCTGTCACAAACGGTTCACCAGTAACATATGCATATCACTTATATCAAAGGCACATATGGAAATAACTCTCATTTTGAGTCTGTGGATGGCTTCTGTCCAAAATAATTCTTTAGATTTTGAGGATATAACGAGAAAACTGGTAAACTAATCTTGTCTTATTTTTTTACGGTTGCGAATGAGATGTCCAAATATCACCAAACAATGTTTTGGGAGATAGATCGTGTATTAAAAAGTGTTTAGTAAAAACCAAAGTTAGTCTCAAAAGCGGAATGTCTAAACTTTTCTAAGAAATACACTTAATCGAAATCATTACACACCCTTAAAATATGGCGAAAGAAAAACAAATTATTAATAATAAATAGATTAAAACCAAAAAGGTCTTTCAACATAAAAAGACCTAACAATAATAAAAAAAACTTGTCAAAGAGACAGTTCTAACAATGTCTAACCTGGGACTAAATTGCATTAATAATATAACGCACCCAGGTAAAATCAATTATGATAATGTTGTTGGTAGAATTACGGAAATATTTTGGTTGATAGTTTAAACTAATTGATAGTACGAGTAAAGAAGTGAAAATGTATTGTCATACTAAATATTTTTAAAAAGATGAAACATATTAATATAGTAAAAAAACATTTTGGTTAACATTATGAATACATATATATTTACTGTAAACATATAAGCTACTTACAATACTATTGGTGAATTGGAGGCTTCATAATTTTACTAAATTCTAACTAGAGCGATGTCAGTGAAAGAGTTATCCTGCATTAAACAAATCACAAAGACAACTTATCACATCATATTATGCGAACGTGGAAAAAATTGATTTTTTTTTATTTCAATTACAGCATTCTTGAAAATGACAACTACACCTTGTCTTCAATATGATACAATGAGGTATATGGCACACCTTAGGAGTATTACCCTATTCTATATATGTATAGTTCCAGGAAGTGGAGTTATGATATTTTTTTTTAAACTGATACAATTTCACAGTTATTGCTACAACACGGATGCTATATTTGGTTTTGAAATTTATTATTTTCTTTTATTGGATAATTGGATATCTACGTAAACTTAGAAATTTTCTTGCAACCATTTATGGTTTCTTCTAATGTAGGAATCCATTGTCTGTGCTTAACAATTTTCACATGATGTGGTTTGGTTTAGAATAGCCATTTTGAATTGATTTAAACTGTTTAAATTTTAACAATTTTGTAACAACAATAACGTATTCTAAGAAACCTGTGTCCATGGTTTTCCCAGAATTCAAAAGATCATAAAGGTGTAGTATTGCAAATAACAATCGTCGGAAATGTGTGTTTACTTATTTATGAATTCATTTAAATTCTATTCAAATCATTCTGAATTCTCCGAATTGAAGATATTCAAATCAAATCACAGATTGTTCATGCTTCATAACTTCGAAGTTATTCATTAAAACAGAATTCAATACCGCCATTTCCAATGTATTTTGGTTTAAATATACATTTCTGTAATCGTTTATCTAACTTGGTACACGCGAAATAAAAATAAGAATAGAATAAGTTGGGTTTTTCCCGATGAAACAAATGTGCAAATTTTACGATTTCATATGGAATTCAATTAAAAGGTCATTCACATGGTCTAATTACAACTGCTGTACGTGCTATGCGATCGGTCTTGCGTTCTATACCTGACCAGATCTAACCAAACAACTTGTTTTCTTGCTAGTCTCTCCGCAACAACGACACTTTCAATAATAAGAACAAAGACTTCTCTACTCGAAGTCAATGTCATGTGTTCCGGAAAGTTAACGTGTCTTCCTGTGGACTAGTAGTTTGAGCTTCATAAATGAATTAGCATTCCAGGATAACAAAATACAGTATATCAATGAACAGGACACGGTTACAGACACCTTTGCCACATATAGCATATACATATTGTATTTGTTTATATAATTTGTACGAATGAACAACTTTAAAAGAGACGATATCAGCATTACCATTAAAAATACCGTCGATAACAAGTGAATAAGCGAACAACAACATACGTGTCCCTGTTAAAGACATGCTTGTTGTAAATGTTCATTAATTTTGGTCTATTTAAACCTTAGACGTGTTGTTAATTGTCCAAGTTGTATACTAACCCGTAGATGCGACTTTGTTTTGTTAAATTGATGATTCTTTGTAAATAGTATTTGAAAAATCCATATTGCCTTTATTTGATCGAAAACCTGAATCCTCTGTTTTCATTTTCTGCAATTATAATGGGTTGATATGCATTTATGAGTTTACTAGCATATACATCACGGTTTTGTCAAAAAGAAGAATGCATTACACTGCAATTTATAATTTTTATTCGAAAAGAAATCATTTGCACCAGTTCAAATTTGTCACAAATGTCAACTAAAATAGGGACGAAAGATACCATAGGGAGAGTCAAACTCATAAACTGACAACGCCCTGGCCAAACATAAAAAGACAACAGACAAAAAAAGCACAGAAGACACAACATTTTAAACTTAAGACTAAGTAACACGAACCCCACCAAAAACTTGGGGTGATCTCATGTGCTCCGGAAGGGTAAGCAGATCTCGCTCCACATGCGGCACCCGTCGTGTTGATTATTTTGATACATATCAGGTAAATAGTCTTATTCGGTAGGTCACATTCATCCTTTATCTCCAGTTCGACGGGATAGATTCGTTCAACATAGTCACCAAATTTTGTATTATTTAGTGAGAGAACATCATCTATATAGCGGAATTTAAAGTTTAAGGACACTGCTAACTTCTTATCTTTCTTCCTAAGAAGTTCCTGCATGAAGTCAACATCATAATAATAAAGAAACATTTCGACAAGAAGAGGAGCATATTTGGTTCCTATTGGAATCCCAACAGTCTGTTAAAAAACACGTCCTCCAAACGTAGCAAATGTTTACAAACAAGAAATCAAGCATCAAAGGACCTAAAGAACATACTTATCGTTGTCAATGTGTGTGAACTAGTTCAGATATGAAAAAAACAAATATGAACTTACAATACATTATTCTTCGAAAGCTTGCTCATTGTCTTCCAAGAATTTCTTTTAAACGATGTTAATGGGTGTAATCTAAGACAAATGTTAACCTTATGAAGGTCTTTTCAAGCATTTTAGCTAACTCAGAATGTTCATGCTTCATAACTTAAGAGACATTTATCAAGATACAATACAATCCCGCAATTATATCGTTATACTGCAATCGTTAATATAACTAAATATAATAATAATAATAGTTTAATATATATATATATATAAACAAATATAACGTAAGTAGATTTTTAACACTGCACATTTTATAATTATTATGCCATTCAGTCTACATTTAAAAAGAAGATTCGGTATGATTGCCAATGAGAAAACTCTACATCAGAGACCAAATGACACAGAAATAATCAAATATAGGTCACCGTACGGCCTTCAACAATGAGCAAATCCCATTCAGCATAGTCCGTTATAGACGACCCATTCGTCATTCAATTAACCTTTCAACTGTTTTGATCCTTTTGCTCCTGATGTTTCTTATGCAAAGGAAACATTTTTGTAACAAACGAATTTATCATTATAGGTTCTTTGATTGATTTTTTTGTTTTGAATTGTTCTGGCATGTCCTGAATTCTGAGACAGGAACATATTGTAATCACTTGCAGTATAATCAGTTAGCGTATTAACCTGACGATATCGGGATAAAGGTATTTAGTCGGATCTTAACACGTATTTGTTTACAAACCGGTATTGATAAATTTAAACAAACTATGTCGAAATGTTCAGGACTTAATTAAATCTGTATTTGGGAAAGTTGATGCAAGCATACGATTTGTATTGCGTCTTACACTTGGAGAAGCAAATAATCATTAACTACATTATTAAAATATTGTGTAAAAACGTTAATTATAAGCTATGAAAGTCAAGAGGCTCGAGCATTTTTCTGAGTAAGTTTTAAAAAATTTCAAAGAAATATGTTTTACAATGGATTAGCTTTCATTATTCTTCACTATCCTATAGATTAATAACTTATTGGTTATCTTATTAATTTAGAATCTTTATTGAAGGTGGAGCACGAATGCACAGTTAATTAATTATATTGATGTGCCATTTGTATGCAAGAGTGACATTACTCTGTATTATGATCCGATTCGAAAAAGTCAATGCGGGATTGTCTTCCTTGAACAGGTTTATTGTTTTATAAGTAAGTATAGGTTTCTGATTTGACTTTTAATAATTACAAAATGTATCAATTCAATAGATTTCAGTTTTTGTTATTGGTGTTTCAAAAACATTGATGTACGAATGTAATTCCACAAATTTGAAACGTTTAAGGTAGATCACAAGTATATATTTTTTGAGACAGAATTTTTTCATAATTTGCCAAAATGAAGATTTTATTATGCTCTTTTCAAAAATTTAATAAAAAGTATGGGTCACCGTGCTATTTTTTAAGCTATGGGTCGTTGAAAATTGCCAAAATTTGGTTAGTTTGTTCATGAAAAAACAAATTAGGGTGCATAAAAAAAATTCTATGAGATAGAATTTTGAAATAAATTGTGAGAAGAAAGGTTTCATAATATGTTTTAAGAAAATAAAAAGAAAACATGGTGTCACCGAACTTGTTTTCTTGCTACAAGTAAAAATAAAAAATTTCCCTATTAGCCCAGTATAAATTTTGTACTAAAAGAGTTATTTCCCCTTAAATGGCTCATTTGAAAAAAATAATTTTTATACCAAAAAAATTGATATTTGTTAAAATATTTTGAATAATACGATTAACTAACAATTTGTCTTCAAATAGAAAAAAACAGTCTAACCATTGAATTGCAAATCTGTCTCCAAATTTGCAGATTTAGGCAAATAATTGGACCGATTTTGTACTGCGATTGTGCAATCCAAGATGGCGGTATACCATGAATCTACCTTAAAATTATTACATACCAATACAAAGAACCGTTCACCATTTTTGAAAAGGACTATAAATGATAATCGAACAATCGAACTATTTATCTTCTTCATGATAGATTAATTGGGATATCAACCCGATTTATCTAATATAAATCACAAAGAGGGACTATATAGTTATCAAAAGTACCAGGATTATAATTTTATACGCCAGACGCGCGTTTCGTCTACATAAGACTCATCAGTGACGCTCGGATCAAAATAGATAAAAAGCCAAACAAATACAAAGTTGAAGAGCATTGAGGACCCAAAATTCCAAAAAGTTGTGCCAAATCGAACTAGCAAGCAATTTGTAATTGTAGCTTATTTAACGTTAAAACAAGTTTCCATTATAAAAGAATGTTACTGTATACAAATATAAGGACTTTGTTAGCTAAATCTACAAATTTCATTAGATATTATGAATTTTTATTACAATAGATTAACATGCTAAATCAGTAGTTATGCAAAACACACATTGAAGAGATATCCATATGTATATATACATATAACCTAAACCTTTAACAATTAACATATCAATATGACTTATCTAAAGACATAAAGAGGTCATATGACAAAACACATGCATGAAAATATGGGATATATATATAACACAATAATTACAAGGAAATAAACAATGACTTATTCTTTTACTATCAATCTTTTAATTTTAAAAATAATAAAAAACGTATGCACGTTTAGAACACACTGTAGCTGATATAATTCAACATGTTCAAGGCAAATAATTCAATATTAAAAGTAAACATGCGTCATCAACACTAATTGTAAGATTTGTTGAATTTAGACATAAACTAACCGTTGATGCTGTTATACTATTTTGAATTACAGATCAATAGGTGGAAATCAAAGTGCATAGGCAAATGAAATTGAGGGTTGTTCAGGCTGTGCTGTCCGTCTGCCCCTACAATAAATATGAAAACCTTTTTGTGTTTGGACTAGAGCAGAGTATCAGCTGGTATAAGTGTTGGTCAAAAAAGAGATACAAAATTGCATTATAATGTGCACATAACACGTGCATTTGGCACAACCATTATCAGATATACATAAAAGCAGAATGAAAAAATAGAAATATAGAACCATGGACCCGAACACCAAAATCATATGAAAAACACGTTATCAGAAGGAGTAATACTTTTATGATCTTTACAATTTCATGTTTTATTATTCAAATAACTTATAGTGATATATCGGAATCGAAGTTTTTAAGCACTGGCTATAGTAATAAGTAAGACGATTTTGTATGATAGTGCAAAATTATAATGTATAAAAAAGATATGAATTATAGGTCAAAGAACGGCATTCAACACGGAACCCTTGTTTATACTAACCAGCCTTCTATCAAGGGCCCCTATATGAATAATGTAAATCAATTCAAACAGTGAAACTACCGTTCTAATCCTAAGAAAAAGGAGCTTGTGAATGAAGACTTGCGTACCCTTAAGAATTTGAAGTCCAATTTAAGCAGTATAGAGGGGAAAAAATATCTATAAAAACCTTATGGTATTTCTTCTCAGAAGTAACATGAATAAGGCGTTTGAAAGACGACAAAGGTGAAGTATTGAAAATGACGATCATTGTAAATGGGTTTGTACTTAAACATAGTTGAAAGAAAATGAACAAACAAAGTTAAAGAATATTTAAAATATTCTCTGAATTTTTTTTCTACGAAAACATTTAAACTATATTTGAATGATTCCGATTTTCATGCGTCATAGGTTTGGGGGAATTTATCAAACTAAGTACAATACCGCCTTATAACACGTTTACTAGTTTTGATTTACAATTCTGTAGTCGTGTGTGTAACATTCTACACGAGAGAAAAAAACAAAAGGGTAAGTAGTTTCTTTTTAAAAATTATTAAAAGAAAAAATGTTAGAGTGTTTTTGTATCGATGCTTTAGAGTTGCAATATTAATTTGACTTTGATACCTGTGCCGTTGACAAGTTTTAACTAATTCTTAAATAGACTGATTTATTTACAGACGTAGTGTTTCGATATAGGAGCAGTTGTGACAAAAGAAAATAACCTTGGTATTTGCTACTTCTACTGAAAACACAAGGCATGCATTCACGACTATGGGCCTAGGCTGGCACATGTATAAACGATCAGTATTGGTCAGTATTAAATTTACATAACAAACAATTGACAAATATACATAATATTTAACATAAGAAGAAATTGTTTCACCTTTACCATTACAAACAATTGGCACCTTGGTATATTGGTGAATATCAACAAATTAATTAAAGGAATTCATTATATAGAATATGAGTCCGACAATAATATATCATGTGAACGATACCTTTGCCATATGCTATTGAAATATGATTGAAAAGGTACGAAAGGTCAAATGTTCAAATTACTTACAGTTCAAACAGTAGTGTATATGTGCAACAAGGTTAAAAAGAGTTTCAATCATCTGACCCCTAAACATTTATATATATTAATAATGAACATTTCAATATAGCTATACAGTATGAATAACGAGGTTCCTAAGGTCTTCGGGGATGATTGGTTTGTTGTAACTTATTGTGTTCTCGTAAATATACTATTTATTATTACTATTATTATTAGCATACTCAGCAAAAATGTCGATTTCGTTTTGCAACATAATTTACAG
Organism: Mytilus edulis; assembly: GCA_019925275.1. Lineage (NCBI taxonomy): Eukaryota > Metazoa > Mollusca > Bivalvia > Mytilida > Mytilidae > Mytilus > Mytilus edulis. Next base: position 108,816,915 of record CM034361.1, on the reverse strand, counting down.
TGAAATAAACATAGACACATTATTTGTGTTTTTAAAGCGTTTTTATATAAACCTTTGCATCTTAAAGTTGTAATCTAGTTAATGATTGCATTAATTACTTATTGTAATTTTAATAAATCAACGCCGTTGTTTATCTTATGACAGATCAATGGGTGGTAATGAAAATGCGGAGGCAAATGGAATTGAAGCTTGTTCTGGTTATGGAGTCCGTCTGCCCCCTGCCAACCCGAAGTATGAGTTTGTTAAAGCATGCGAAGCAAATCCGAATATGAAAACATTTTGATTTTGGACTGTAACAGAGTACCCTACGGTTGTATCAGTCGGTAAAAGCGTTGGTAGAAAAGGAGATACTAATGAGTATGGATAAAATGGTTCCGTACACACAACTATTTGAGAAAAAAAACTCTTTAAATACTTTAGAATATACACAAACAGAGATCAGCATAACTATTGGTGTTCAGAATGTTTTGCTGTAAGCAGACCAAAAATTGCGACATTTGTTTTCCTTAAACGTGAAAAAGGATATGTTTTATCAAAAGACATGAAACTCGTACAGATGTGTTCACAATAAGCATCACATTTTGTTCCTTATAAGTATAGATAAACCACTATTCGATATATGATCATAACATGTATGTTTGCTATTTAACATATAACACAGCATTTTGAACTTATATTGTATGCATTGATGGCCTTCAAATGTTGTTTGCTCTTTGGTTGGATTGTTGTCCCATTGACGCATTCCCCATTTCTATTCTCAATTGTTTTTTCTTTGTTTATTAAAAATAAATTTAACCATTGTATCATAAACAGAAACTTTTTTTTTCATAGATTTAAGTGCACGCACAAGACATGTTAAATGATTACTCTGGCTATTTAAACAATTCTAGACGAAACTATTACTTTACATTTAGTAAGTTGCATATTAATATACATATGTTATTTAATACCTATACTAAGAGAAAAATCGTATAAATATGTTCCCTGCTATACACATGTAAATACAACTACTTATTGCATTGTAATTTACATTTCGAGGTGACAATTCTGATATCAACATGTAGAGAAAAAATTTAAATTGTCACATTGCTATCACCATAGGGCAAAGCGATGCAGCTCTCCAATCTTGAAACACTGGTTAGCTAATATTGCATTATCATATACTGTATATATTAACGAAAGAAAAGAAGACAATATAAATCAGGATCATCAAGATTTTCGACTTAGCATCCACTTATTGGTCTTACCACCATTCACCATATAGTAAAATATAAACTAAAAAAAACCAGTATGATAGGGTATATCAAATCATATGTGTTTTTGAATTATGGTTCTTAAATGTTTTAAATATCTACTGCTTAATCTTCAATCCTTATCATTTTTAAATGTTGTCGATATTTCTAAATGTACACTATTCATCATGCTTAATTTGTAGATCAATGCTTTTACAAAATTTTCTTTCTATATGTATCTATATCGTTTTATCCTACATTCAGCAAACTTTGGTACCAATAACATGTACACATATACATTTTTTGCTTTTTTTGTACTTTTGCAATTCAAGTCTCGTATTCATCGGTTTCCTTGTTCAGCAAGCTGTTATGTTAATATTTCTGTTTGAGTAAAAGTTAATTTTGGGGTTCTTTTCGAGGTCTGCATTTAAAGTATTTCTAATTTTGAAAAATCAGAAAACATAATTTAGATTTAACAACTTACGCTTCAAGTTCCGCATGGTTATGTTAATATTTCTGATTAAGTTAAATTTAATTCTGGGGTTCTTTTCGCGGTCTGCATTTAAAGTTTTTCGAATTTTGGAAAATCAGAAAAAATAATTTAGGTTTAACAACTTAAGCTTCAAGTCCCGCATGGTTATTTTAATATTTATTTTTGAGTAAAATTATTTTGCGGGGTTCTTTTCGCGGTTTGCATTTAAAGTATTTCGAATTTTGAAAAATCAGAGAACATGATTTAGGTTTAACAATTTAAGTTTCAAGCATGTCAAGTGCAGCATGGTTATGTTAATATTAAGGTTTGAGAAAAGAAAATTTTTGGGATCTTTTCGAGGTATGCATTTAGAGTATTTCGAATTTTGGAAAATCAGAGAACATGATTATGGTTTAAAATTAAGCTTCAAGTGCCGCATGGTTATGTTATTATTTATGTTTGAGTAAATTTTTTTTTTCGCGGTCTATATTTAAAGTATTTCGAATTTTCAAAAATCAGAGAACATGATTTAGGTTTAACAACTTCATCTTCAATAACCTAATGGCTATGTTAATATCTATGTGGGGTTCTTTTCCAGGTCTGCATTAAAGTATTTCGAAATTGGAAAAATCAGAACATGATTTAGGTTTAACAACTTAAGCTTCAAGTGCCGCATGGTTATGTTAATATTTCTGTTTGAGTAAAAGTTAATGTTGGGGTTCTTTTCGAGGTCTGCATTTAAAGTGTTTTGAAATTTGAAAAATCAGAGAACATGATTTAGGTTTAACAACTTAAGCTTGAAGTGCCGCATGGTAAATTGCAGGATATAAACAATATGTGAACATTGGAAATGTAAAATGTATTTGTACTCGCTACTAAACAAGAAAAACATTGGCCAGTCTCGCTTGTTGCCCTGCTAATATAAATTAATCATTTACCCACAATGTACAATTACTGTTATGTAGGTGACGAAATATCGTGCGTCAAGAAACAAAACATTAAAATGATAGAAAGTGGACTCGTCGATATTCCACCTCCTGGCGCTTGACTGACAAATATTTATATGGTTACTACAGTCTGCAATCGCCCGGCAGTAACACCCATTCCAATCTGGAGCATTGGTTTGGTTGTTCAGGTTGTATCAAGTACACAGCCACGGCCATAAAATAAGGGGATATTACTATGTACCATGCATTATGTATAGATTGAGTCAAACTCTTTTCACGTTTAAACAAAACCATAGCAACAACTGTTTGAAGGTTCTATGAATGGCATGTTACAAGGTCAAATTGATTTAACCTCAGTTTCCAGTGAACACATTGGCATTATCATGATTATAGCGAGATTCTCAATAACAACAAAAAAAACCTATCGTATTTATTTCTAATTTGTTCTTGTCATGAACATGCATGACTATGTGATGAATGAAGTAGGAATTAAGATTTCCGTTAATGATCAACTCAAAACTATTTAATCAGCGTATTTGATCTTCTTATATTTTGTTGGTAGAAATAAGACTGATATAAAAGAAAATAAAAAAAAATATGATTCTTCCGTATATGAGAACATTTGTTTTACTTAAGATAAAATCGATTTGAAATTAATGTCTTGGCAGAAACCCAACGGAAAAAGTGTAAATGTACAAAGAATAATTGTAAGAGATGCAAAATATTATTATGAAAATAAACGTGCAGACTTATCGAATGAGACCAGAATATTAATTTATCACCCATACACGAAATAGGTGTTAGAAACTGCTTTCAATAAAAGATGTAGGCCATCCGAGAATCGTTGTGTTTGGAATGATAGATTTTCAATATAAAATTAGTTTGTATGAATCATACAAAAGGCAAAGAATCTATGATTCAGGTTGGAAGTAAAATAAATAGTTACCTAATATACATCTCACATTACAAAACATTTAAAGGGGTTAGCGTGTTTTCTTAGGGCTTAACTTAATACTGAATTTTACGAATGTACATTTTGCATCAATATTTCTTAATCAGCAGTAGTACTCTCAGTCGTTATATTGTGTACACCACACTTCATGCATTCGTTATTTTACTCGTGTGAAGCTAACATTCAGTAATAAGGCGAAACCAACGATGCTTACATCAAGGAAGTAGTGACTCAATTGTAAAATAAATCACTATTATATGCGACGGAGAATGGTCATTATTATTATGATGGCGCACAAAAGAAATTCAAAATAATTAAATTAGATCATTATGCTATGGTTCGTAATTACTTGGTTCACTATTTATAAGGCATTGCAAACGGATATTCGCGTTTTTTTATTGAATCCCATTATTAAACCGCTCGCCATAACAACATCAAACGTTGTAGATGAAAACATGATATTTATTTTCTGGGTTTAGCATTCTTTTACAGTTGTTATGATTGTTTTTTTCTATCTTTTTCAAAAAAGAAATCAAGACAACAATATGCCCAACATGTTGAAATCACCGTAGGGTGTCTTATGCATTATGTAAAAAAAAATGAATAATACACTATGATTAAAAGTCTTACCTTTTTCCATTTTCTGATGAAACTAAAAAATTGAAGTTCAATAATTGATTTATTTCATTATGGTATTTCTGAAATTTGAAACAATAGACTATTTTTGGTGTTAATGAAAGCCAGGTATATTGTTTTTAAAATCACATTCGAGATTTCCCATTTTCTGATGAAACTAAAAAATTGAAGTTCAATAATTGATTTATTTCATTATGGTATTTCTGAAGTTTGAAACAATAGACTATTTTTGGTGTTGATGAAAGCCAGGTATATTGTTTTTAAAAACACATTCGAGATTTAAACGAAAGAAAACATCATAATCGGATATAATGATTTATTTGTAGACACGATTTCAATTGTACAGTTTGGCTCTAATCTATAAATATATCGGCCAATCAATCACCTAAGTTTTAGTACTCATATAATATTTTATATTACAACAGGTATACGATAAGAGATAACTTATAAAAAACATTAAGAACAAAAACTTAAAATAGTCTTCCATTTAGATTTGTATACTAATGTACATTTCATAAAACACATAATGCGGAATGAACTAACATAAAGACATTGGACTCCACGCGTTAACATATAAAACAAATTCGAGATTCCCTAAAGTTATATTAAATGCACACACTTTGATACGATACTTCGAATATGAGAGTAAAACAGATAAATGTGATATACACGTTAAATAGAAAGGGATTCAACATGTTTAAACTAAATCATTTACAATAAACTTATACATAGAACATACTACGAGTGGACAATGTCAACACATGTGTGTGAATGTCGTAGGTCGTACTTTGACCTATAATTGTTAACATTTTATACATCCTGACTTGGATTGAGAGATGTTTTATTGGCCTTTATATCACATCTTCCTATTTTTATACATGCAGACCGTTTCATCCATACAAGCCTCGTTCGACGTTATCACATATAACGTAAGCTTAATACGAAAAAATATGATAAAAGAGATGATTTTTCATTTCCTATCCTTAATTATCCATTTTTAGATGCAGTGACGTTCCCTTGTCACCATCTTATGGTGTTTATATATCTCAATGTGTACGATTCGCTCGTGTATTTAACAACGTATTAGATTTTAGCGAGAGAAATTTATGTATTACTGAAAAATTATTACACCAGGGTTTTCGATATCACAAACTAATCAAACCATTTACTAAATTTGATCATCGGTTTGAGGAAATAATTCGTAGATATAACTCAACATGCAGACATCCAATATTTTATGGTAATATTTTTTACAAAGCACAAAAATGTCAGTATTCATCTTAAACGCTTAAAATCTTTGAACCGACTTATTAAGAAGGAATATAGTTACGATACTGTTGTCAGGTCATTAAAGATTGAATATTTTGGCTTTAATATTGATTCACTTATAGGGTCTTTGAATCGGAACTAAACATTTTCATTTAAAAAAAACAGTTGTTGGCATGACATGGGTTATGTTCCTCTCACATATTTTATGATAGTATGATACTAAACCCCTAACGGGAGGGATTGTGCCTGATAAAGATGAATGATGAAAACATAATCTTTCAATCAGTTTAATTGAGGTGTGGAGCTGGCATGTCAGTTAACTGCTAGTAGTCTGTTGTTATTTATGTATTATTGTCATGTTATTTATTTTCTTTTGTTATATTTTCTGACATCGAACTCGGACTTCTCTTGAACTGACTTTTAATGTGCGTATCGTATGCGTTTACTTTTCTACATTAGGTAAAGGGGGAGGGTTGAGAACTCATAAACATGTTTAACCCCGCCGCAATTTTGCGCCTGGCAGGAGCCTCTGGCCTTTGTTAGTCTTGTATGTTTATACTTTTTGTTTCTTGTGTATAATTCGGAGTTCAGTATGACGTCCATTATCACTGTACTAGTATACATATTTTGTAATGGGCCAGCTGAAGGACACCTACGGGTGCGGGAGATTCTCGCTACATTGAAGACCAATTGGTGGCCTTCGGCTGTTGTCTGCTCTATAGTCGGGTTGTTGTCGCTTTGACACATTCCCCATTTCCTTTCTCAATTTTATTTGTCCCACGTAATGGGAGGTTATTGTGAGTATTGATGGACAAATGTGTTTTCCGTTTGGTAAACGTGTCTGCAGTTGGACAGCAGCAGTGAAAACAGTAAATAACATCACTCTGAAAACAATTCAACGATGTTTCATATTTTTCCTACAGATCCGGTAAATAGTCCAATTTGGTAGGTCACACTCGTGAAAAGGGAAGGAGGTTGTAGTTAGGAAAAACGGAACATATCCGATGTTATCTGTGAGACAGTAAAAAAAATTGCATAACAGCCAACCAAATCGTGTAGCATAATTCAACAGCGTATTCATATTAAATTCTAGTACATATTTCCTATTTGCAACAATATTCGAGAATTTACATTTTTTGATAAATGATTGCTGCGTACAATGAAACAATTAAATTATTTGTTCCAAGTGGCCAAGTAGATAACATAGGATTGATGCTATCACGATTCGATGGACCGTTATGGTTGTGTTTTAATTTAAACAACAACATTTTTGCGGTTGCCTTTTTTTATGAAATGTCTTTATCACATGTTACGACAGAATGTTTGATCGCAATATATATTTTCAATTTTGTTTCCTTTTTCGTTATGATATACAACCAGGCTAAACTTAAAAAGTAAAATCACAAAAATACTGAACTTAGAGGATAATCAATTCGGAAAGTCCATAATCACATGGCAAAATCAAATAACAAAACACATAAAAAACGAATGGACAAGAATGTCATATTCTGCGTAAAAATCGTTTACCTAGTTAGAAATATGGCAGTTGTGTTGTACTTGTTCTGTTGGCTTTTTTCTACCCCTGATTAAATGTTCACAAGTATTTTGCCATTCCAAACTAAAAGACTAAACTAAAATAGTTGGTCCAGCTTCGTTCATAACATAATGACCAGCATACATACAAATATTTTATCTTGGAGAGAGATTGAAAATGTACAATCACACTAATAGATCAAATATAAACTGACAACGCAATAGCTACAAAGAAAAGACAAACAATAGCACACAAGACACACCATAGCAAACTTAAGATTAAGCAACACGAAACCCCGCCCCCTCCAATAAACAAACAACAACTTATAAACTGGGGATGATCTCAGGTTCACCGTATAGGTAAGAAGATCTTGCTCCACACGTGGCAACCGTCATGTGTCCAATCAAACTGGAAATTAAGTTTACACATTCCTGATATTTATCATTTACCGGATCCCACAGTATAGATCGATCATTTGTATAAACCAATCTCCTAATTTGACATCTACCTCTTCGGAAGATTGACGTACTTCTTGTAGTGTGTCATATCTTAAATAGATTGATTTTTCATCTAGTATGGAATCTTTGACATTTGTTTTGTCTCTTTATTTTTGATGTGCTGAAAAATTCTTTAGAATATTATGATGGAACGTTCATTATCTCCTAAAAATAAAAATATATATTTAGGACAGAGGGGAACCCATATTAGAAGAGTGAAAACGAATTGGATATCAAGCAAATCAAATGTTTTAAAAGTTTGTCCAGTGAACCATTTTCTTACGTGGTTGATTCTGGACGTTATTTATGTCTTTCAAAATCAAATTATATTCTTGTTTTGTTTTCGGAGTGAAATGCAACTTTAAGCATACCTCTTTGTATCATATCGGACAGTTTTCTATGGTAGAGAAAGTCGGAGAACCTTGGTTGTAATATAAATTGTAAATCTTCTAAACAGACTTGCACTCAATAATACAAACAAATTGTAGTGCAAATCGTTTAAGATGAGACACGTAAGAAATTAAAGAATCGTCAATTAAATTTTCCAATTTTTGAGGCGTAAAACTGTAAATTGTTTTTTCTCGATCTGCAATAAGATTCATATATAAAGAACATGAATGTGCGAATAACATTATTGTGAGTGAATAGTGGCTATCTACTTATCTACATCATACCTGGTAAACATATGGGATGAATTTAACTTTAGAAGTAAGACCAGTTTAACATAAACCATAAACCTTTTTTCATCAAAGCAAAATTGATATTTCCTTCCTTTTAAAAGTATGAAAAATTCGAAATACTAAGGATTTTCTTATCACGGGCATATATTTACTTAGCCGCGTATTTAGAACAGTTTCTTAGGATTTTGGTTCCTAAATGTTCTTCAACTTTATACTGTTTGGCTTTCTAACTTTTTGCGTCCGAGCGTCTCTGGTGAGTCTTATGAAGCCGTATGACATAATAAATTTTGTACCTTGGATAACTATTTGTGGATTTATATGGGAGACATTGCACTTTATTAAACCAAGAGTTCCAAATGGTGAAGTTGAAATCATCCCTTCGTAAATTTTACGGACGCCATCACGAGTTGATTGACCGTTATGGGTTAACCGTTTCACATATGATATCGGATATGTTCCTTACGTCGTAACTACAATCCCCTTCCCTTTCATGAATTTGACCTACCGAATTAGACTATTTACCGGATTTGTAATCACATAAGCAACACGGCGGGTGCCGCATGTGGAGCAGGATCTGCTTATCCTTCCGGAGCACCTGAGATCACCCCTAATTTTTGATGGGGTTCGTGTTGTTTATTCTTTAGTTTTTCTATATTGTGTCATGTGTACTATTGTTTTTCATTTTTAGCCATTGCGTTGTCAGTTTGTTTTAGATTTATGAGCTTGACTGTCCCTTTGGTATCTTTCGTCCCCCTTTTATTACGTTTTATATTATTTGATTTCTGGTAATTGTCTAATTGACACTCATACCATATCTTCTTTTGTTGTATAAACTATTATCATGGTTATTGTACCCAAATACATATACGGTATTGCTTGTTGCTTGCCTTACTTCCCCTTGGAAATATTTCATCAATGTTCAGTGCAACAAGACATTAAGCAGTAGGTCCGAGTAAACAGTTATTTCGTAGTGCATTTCTATTAGACAATAAATGGAAATAAAAAAATCCCACCTGCGCTTTCTCAATAATATGTTTACAGTGGTATGTACTACTGGTGGGACAAGTTATATAAAAAATATAGAAAACGTCACCAGCTCTAACTAAAAATATGGACAATTTTAAGTTCAGGGGGTCTTGAAATCTTTCGACAGCTTCCGAAATACTTATTTTTAACCTTTTCCCGCTAGACCAAATCACTACTTTACTTTAAAATTCATGAATCCAATTTTTTCACAGTGAAATAAATTTTGAAGGGGTATAAAAAAGATTGGCAAGTAACACACTGTCCACACTAGGGACTGTATTCATGGACAACGAAAATCAAGGGATGATAAATGTGTACTCGGACGAGTATCCATGTTGATGTGCAACAAACAAATTGCCAACGATATAAAAAATGTCTACAATAATCGGCGTTTAACGTCAACCTTTCATGTTATCAATTGAAACACAATATCGTGCTAAACGTCATTAATATATATATATATATATATATATATATATTAAAATACTCAAATAAATACATATTCGTTAAGTTTTATTTTCATATAATCGTCATATATCAATGAGTATATGTATCTTCCTTTGAATAAGTAAGATTCATAATATGATATATTTCATTGTGTAAATGATGTCAAAAATGTCATTCAGACTTTATATACAGGAATGAGGGTTTTCATCTGTTCAGTTATTTGTGTGATCAAACATACACCTTTTAGATAATTTCAATTATTGTGGAAAGTACAGACAAGTTTTATTGAACTCAGAACATTTGCTCCATGTTACCATAAATGGTCAAATTCATTTCTTCCATTAACATAGTTATTAATCATCCTAACAGATCATCTGTAGTCATTTTCATTCGCTTCTGTTTCAAACTATAGTAATGTTATATATCAGACATGCACTATCAAAAATATTCATTTAAATGTGATTTACTTAAATGAAACAAAAAGTAATAACAAAGCAACAAAAAAGGGAAGTCCGTAAAAACTGACAAAATCAAACTTTATTAATCAAAGGAACAAGTGAAAAACATCTGCAATATTTCTGACTTGGTACTGTCATGCCTAGAGGAAAATGTTGGGTTGAACATGTATCTTTTTTAAAACTTCCGCTAGAAATGAGATGAAATGACAAATGAAAATAATCGATACAATAGAAAAGCTGAATTATTTTTTGAATATGTGCAAATATACAAAGATGGCAAATGTATATAAATCAAAAATATATAGCGATGACTAATGTATTGAGATCACAAATATTTACCTGTGATTTTTTGATAAACAAATGAATGTTCAAGAACAAAAATGGATTGCGTTTTACATTTAATAACATGGTTGTATCTTTGAAAAATGTACCACGGATAGCTTTAAAATTTATAAAAATTATTCTGTAGTTTGTGTATCAGATTGATTCACAAAAATTTAACTGGACAAACATCTCCATTAAAAGTCGTTATACCTTAACAGTTCACTATCTACAAATTTGTACATAGTTTATATAAAAAAAAAATAGAATAATATAGGGAATACAAATATATAAATACACGAAATACAAAGTAAAAATCCAAGTAAGTGTTAACTATAAAGGTACTTGTGAAACATGGAAAATGTACACCTCGAATGACATTTTGCTCTTTCTGCTAGTAGTCTATAAGTATCAATAACTCAATATTCAGTGGTACGGTACTAATATAATTTACAACATTATTTTCTTGTTGTCATGTAGTTCTGCATGATTAGGTCTTATACATCTGTGAAAACACGGAAATAATAAATATGTTCTCCGTTGATAGATTTGCAAATTATTTTTTTTAAATGTAAGATCCCAAATGGTTAATGCTTTATTGGTTAAAATAATATGTGTTTGTAAATATTTCAAATTGTTTTTGGAAAATTCATGATTTATAACATGTTATGATGTCATGTTTTTCTTCAAAGGATGACGTGAATATTTTAATGTTATATCTGAAGAATTATTCATCGATTGCATTAAAAATAATAACTCATTGATGCTGCATTAAAAAACTACAGTAGTTGATTATAACGTGATATCGTTGAAAAACACATATTAATTGTGAAATTGAATTTAAACTCTCTAAAATTGACGTCTAGTGTGAAACATCATTTTCGCGCTATGTGTTTCAACAACTTAAAGTAAACATATAGTCATCAGCTTGAAATTTCAAAATGTCATTCCGAGGCTTAGGCATCAATCCACAGGATGTCTCATTTGAAATGCCTTAAGTCCATAAAAAATCACAATAAGGCATACTATGGTCCGTTCCTGTTAAACCTGAAACAAAATAGTATAGATTCTTTTAGAATACTTCAAAAGTATTTGGCATTTTTCATGTTGTAATCAAATTAAGATTAAAAAATAATTCAAGGATTTTCTGTTGTTTTTGGCAAATCAGTTCACGGATGTTAAATCAGTGAAATCAAAAGCTTTAAAATTGTAAGATTTCTATTTAATGCAGCAAAAATCCAACAGCGACTGCATAGTCAGTATATATTTCCAGGTTATAGTTGGTTGCTGTTCACCAGGAAACTTCTTATTATGTTACATTTTCAATTGCTAAAGTTGAAATAATTCTTTCTTAAACATGGTAAACTTTACCGAAGCCGTCCCGAGACTGTTTACTTTTGTGGTATATCAGTTTCACAGATAACGACGCACATATATACAATCCAGTCTGTTTTGTATCGTTTGCTTTTTTTTAAGTCTAGGTAACCAACACAATCAGTGGATTGCAAGAAGGGGCAACCAAAATGCAATGGCCACGGATATTGTAAGCAGCGAGTAATTTCAAACCAAACTGAACAAGAAATCAACAAGGATCATTTACATTTTATTTAAAGATTTATAGGATGAATCAAATTGTAAAAATCTCAAGTATTGCGAACGTCAATTTGTACAAAAAATATTTCTAAACAAGAACAATAAATCTTGTTTTTATATAGAATAACCTCTTTAGTTTGTCGAACGATGCATTGGATATTTATTATCAGTGTCATTGATCTAATTATATTTTTGAAGTTAGAAAATTCTTAAAATAATAATGGCGGAACATGGATATTGCATCTACTAACTAGTGCATTCTATGTTATTCCCAAATACCACAAATTAAAGATGTACATAGTATCAAAAGTACCAGGTACACGTCAATTTAAAAAAAAAAGAACTTCATTTTAATCCCCATGGATGAAGACCATACCATAGTTGTTGTTTTTCACAGATATCATTCCCGTGTATACTTACCCTTTAACCAGGAAAAAAACTGCCGAATTGAGTAGTATAAAGTCTTTAAACAATAAGAATACTTCACAATCCACCTATAAGTAAAAGACTTGCAATATTGATCGATTACTTTAAAATAGTTATATCTTTGTTTTCGTGTAATTATTTTTATAAATAAAGGCAAGAGTAGTTTACCGCTGTTCGGAATTCATTAATCGATTGAAAAAAAATCCGGGTTACAAACTAAAACTGAGGAAAAACATCAAATATAAGAGAACTATATATATGTCGAGAAAACTGCATATGACCAAAACAACATTTGCCCAACGCCTGTATATATATATCTTATATATTTTACAAGTCAGGAAAATAGCCGTTGATAAATTATAGTTCGTTTCTGTGTGTGCTACATTTTAATGTTGTGTTTCTGTTTTGTCGTAGTTCTCCTATATTTTATACATTTCTCTCAGTTTTAGTTTGTAACCCGGACTTGTGTTTTTCTCTAGCGATTTATGAATTTCCACCAGCGGTATACAACTGTTGCCTTTATTTAAAGGCAATTCATAACACCAAACATTTATATTTTTCGCAATAGTTCAAAATATATATGAACAGTCATATTAAGGTGGTCCTTAACTCTTAGTGGAATTTATATGTACCGTAAATTCTTAAGATCATAGACAGTAACCTGTAGTAACAGATAGGAAAGACAATGTGTTTCAAGAAGATGTGAAACCGTTTGTATTCTATATTGATATTGTTAAGGTAATTAATACAGTCAACTTATTAGGTCTTTCCACTTTTCTGTGGAAAGACCTATTGTTTTTCTTCTGATTATTTTTTTTTTCTTCCGCCTAATTTTGTTCTTGCGATAAATATTTGTTTCGAAATATGTCGCTTAGATATTTTGTATATGATATTGAACAGTTTATGCGCTTTTGAAATTTACCCTGCGTAAACGAATACTTTTCTTTGTAGGAGTTATCTCCCCAAACACTGTTTTCCTTGTTATCGCATCTCCTTCGCAACCGTAAAAGATTATGACAAATTTATTTTACAAAATTGCTCGTTATATCCTTGGCATGATTTGTCCTATTTTGACCGAAGCCATATGACCGCTCCATATGAGAGTTATTTCCCCTTATGCATCTGATATAAGTGATATGAATTTCTATCTTATAAATCATAAGTGATAGAGACCTAGGATCTTTTGATTTGAGGTCCTTGGTCCCAAAAAATGAAAATTAGGTCCAGGTCAAAGGTCAAGGTCATATTCTTATATTTGAATTTGGCTTATTTTCACTTATATGCAAAGACTGTATAAGATATCAACAAATTATTTTTACTAAATTGTAGGTTGCTACATGTCGTAAGATGTAAATTTTGATTGCAAGCGTACGTTGAATGTAAAAGGGAGTTTTCTCCCCTCTTGTATTTAAAAATACGCGTTTGGTGATATAACTCATTAACTAAATATAATTAAGACCTATGGTCTTTTGATTTGAGGTCCTTGGTTTATGACCTTGAAATTGATATCAAGGTCATAGCTTAATTTGACGTTCTAGATTTTGACCTTTGCTTTTATTCTATATGTATACATGATAAAGATATACAACTTTTAGAAAAAGGTATCAAACCATTTAACCTTGAAAAAAACAACCGGAAGTAGCTATTTTTTTGTACTTTATTAATATAAAAGTATATAGAACCAGATATTTTTGGAATTAGTGTCAAGTAAATATTCAAATATAATTGGAAGTAACATTTTTCAAACCGGAAGTAACAAATTATCTCCCTTATTTAAAAAAAATGTATGGAAACAATATATTTTTGGAATCAGCTTACTAGGAGCTATCATTTGACGAATTAAATGACATTTTAAACTTAGTTTCACAACTTTTCATATCAAAATACATTGTTTTGATGGAAAGACCTTCAATTGTTCTCTGAACAATTGGTTTTTAATTTTTTTTAATTCTTTTCGTCTAATATCATAAACACATATGTCTGGTCATAAATTAATATACAATTCGATCATGGGTATCAATAAGCACAATTTTATCAAACGTCAGTATATCCATATATCTAGCTAATTAAGAGCTAAAGTAGTGTATCACCTTTTAGATTAAGCGAAATACACCGTTAGAGGAAAGCATGTATCTTGTGCAACCCTTAAGATTGAAGTAATGTAAAGACCCCGTATCTTATCGGGTAACAACTGAAAAACATTACGTTTTCATACTTTTTTTTTTGTTAGTGACGATCTCACAAAACTAGGACAACCAAAATCAGATGCGTTACATGAACCTTATATTCAGCTTTAATTCAAATATAATCCGTGTTTTGATAATATATTACTTTTAAAAATCTAGTTAAACAAAAACCGTTTCTTATAATACTGTACAGAACAACCATAGCGGGCATATTACAGTATATTAAAAAAGTGAATTGAATACAAAGTTTTAGAAATAGTAATAGTATAACACGAAGAGCAAGCACCGATAGTTTAAAATAAAAAAAAAGACGATTGCTTTGTTGATATTCATAATTAAACTAGGGTATGCTAATGCTTACCTTCAACAAAGAAAACAATGTCTTTGCAGTGTATTGCGGTTTTATCAAACTTGTAGCATGCATGTCCACGTCCACATCGCATTCCGCCTGAATGTATAAAAATACAAAAGAAGTTTGAACACTTCAAAAAACTTTTTTTTCGGGTTATTAATTAATTGTCTTTTATTTCAAATTAACAATGTTGGTAAAATTCTGTAGTCAGTGTCCATGTTTGAAAATAAAATGAATAAAATGAAATGGGGTTTTTTGGCAGGTTTGAACCAAATGAATACTGTATCATATACATATAATTTATATAATATCATTCGCTTCTTTGGATAACAAATGCAAAATTTAATTAAACGTTTGGGAATTTCAGATAAACCGTGGGACCCTGAACATAAAACGTTTACCATAAAAGCCATACAGTGACTTAGTAAACAACAATGGAAAATGACAGCAACTTTATTTACTTACTTACAATTTAATTAATTTATGCCTGAAAATTTGTTTTCAAATCACATGGAAAGTGTTGGAAGGCATTATTAGCAGTTCGTGTATACGCATGTTGATAGCAATACATTTCTGATACAACCTATTTCGTAAAACATAATATTTATAAATGATGCATAAGGTTTTACTTAAATCATACCTCTAAACATCCTAATTTTTTGTCAAAGGCTATTGTCCAATTGCTATCAGCATGATCAGTGCATGAATAAGATATGAAGACATCATATTTAACTTTATCTTGGTTTTGAACTACAAAAGAAAACTACTGCAAATAAGGCAATAAAAATAGTAGTATATCAACATTACATTTTTATCAACTACATGTTTGTTGGATAGTATAATCTAATTTAGGGTTCAAGTACATTTACAATCAAAGAAAGAGGGGCAAAATGTACAAAAAATCAAGTTTGCTTAGATGTTCATCATCTTGCAGTAGCATACATTTATCACAATTCTCATGTTTTAGTGTGTCAATCAAACAAAATGTACATTTGCACCTTTACTTGATATGACCTTCTTTTTTTATATTTCAAATGTCAGTACCTATTTTTTCAACATTCGGCCTTATGTGTGTTCGATGAAGGATAACATGACCTTCACCTCAGATGCAGTGAATGTTTACAGAGACATTTTTTTAATAATTATGTTTTAAGACATATACTACTTCTTTGTGAAATTTTAATGTAAAACACGTATTCATGAATTGAAGAAATATACTGGTACATTGTATTAAATCAATTTATACTTCACTCGTTCTATTTGAGCAGTCAAAATGCGTTGACTGTATATTTCTATGTCATATACAGTCACTGACCCGATATCACTTTTCCTCATGAATATTTAAATAGAAATTGCCGAAATTGTAATTAATTATTTATACGACCTATTCAACTTGTTCTTGTTTCCAATGTATACGACGACTCAAACTTATTTCTTTTACAATTTTTAATAAAAAAATATTTCACTTAAATCATTATGTTTTATGCTTATTGTTGATATTTTATAGTTCATTCTCAAACAATAACTCCTTCACCAACGATTAAGGGTTTCATTAGGAAATGTAGTGTACATTTCATTGTGTTGTTAATTTCTCCGCCTGCATGATATGAGGCCTTTTTATAAAAGGGGGAGTTTCCCAATATTTAAATCAAATAATAAAATTAACACAATTAACATCATTTGAACTCAGTAATGATGTAGATGACCTGTCGATAGAATAAAATGATCATTATATGAAATAATGATCCTTCTTTTGGCCAAAAAATATCATAATTGATTTTTATCAGAAACAACGTAAGACATAAATTACAAACCTGAATTTTCGGATTCCATTGCTGATTCCATGTTTTCGTCGTCAACTTTAAAGATCAGGAGAAAATCTGTAGTATCAAGTGCAATACAGTGACTAAATGAAACAAACCTTTGTCATTTCGAATTCATTGCCGTCAATTTTTCTTATCTCGTTATTTTATATCTGACTTTTTGTAAAGTAATACAATGGCAATACAATACAGTGACATCTAGTTGTTTGTATCCATTTTAATTATTAGTAGATATATGAACATGTCTCATTGCCAATCATATTTCTTATTTGTATCCCCTAAACAAAATATGTTGGTTTTTTTTTTAACTCAACAATTTGTATTGATTTGTATCAATTAAAAGCATAATACTAATCCTGGTACTTTTGATAACTAATTAAGAAGTGTTTAAATGATGAAGCTAAGCAAACTATGACGAGGAGCATCTTATCATTGAAATAAAAAATATATACCAATTTACGTTAAATTATTTATTCTTACTTTAACATGACTCACCTAAAATTGTCCATACATTCTGAAAAAACAATCCAAATAAACTCGGTTCCATCAATAAAAACATTTTTTTTAATCTCAATTATACACGTAAGCATCCAGTTTAATAAATGTTTGCGGGAATATAAACAATGTTCAAAATGTATGTCTCATTTTTATATTTAAACCACTGAACCATATATGATCAGGTCAGCTATTGTCACTGGTGGTAAGCGGATGGTCGTAACTAAAAGTTACGACCATCCGGAGATGGGAGACAACTCTAGGGATAAGTTTTTCTTTTCCGATTTTCGTGCACTAAAAGGTTCATTTGAATCAAACCGCTTGTCTCGTACATACTATTCGGCAGTCCGGTGATATTAAAACCAAATTTGATGCATTAAAACATTCCAATTTTCGTAAAATAGTCATTCAAAAATTCAAGCATGATGGTCGTAACTTTAAATGTGTGATGGTCGTAACTTCAACTATAGTATTTTGGATGATGGTCGTAACCGACACAAGATGGTCGTAACTTTGAAAGATGACCGTAACTCGAGTATTTAGACAAACTTGTATTAATGTATTTTAATTGTTAAGGTAATAGACTCAGATGTAATATATGATTTGCTACAAACAATACTATTTGTAACTCTGGTAATGATATGCAGAAATCAAGCTAGAGAATTATTAAACATACACATTTCTGATGGATTTCAAACGCTCATCTTATAGGAGCAACAGTGAAAACTAATAAAT
The DNA here is from genome assembly GCA_019925275.1 of Mytilus edulis. Classification (NCBI taxonomy): domain Eukaryota; kingdom Metazoa; phylum Mollusca; class Bivalvia; order Mytilida; family Mytilidae; genus Mytilus; species Mytilus edulis. Next base: position 108,798,834 of record CM034361.1, on the reverse strand, counting down.
AAAAATAAATAAATAAATAAATAATCTTTATTTCAAGAGGATGATCCCATTAGTTAAAACTAACCTTCCTGAGAGTCCTCAAAATAATAATAACATAGTTATAAGTACACACAGTATTATAAAGTTATATTATACACAATATACAATTATAATGGAAATAATAATGAAAAGGCATATTAATTTGCACAATTGATGAAAAATTTGTAACATTTTGTTTTAAAAGATACAAGTGTATCACTCATTTTGATTTCATTTGGTAAACTGTTCCATATTTGAGAACCTGAATATGTAAATGTTTTCTTTAAAAAAATTGTTTTTGGTTTTGGAAGATTTAATAGTTTTTTATCAGCTGAACGTAAGTTATAGTTTTGATTATCAGTAAAATGAAAATGTTCTTCTAAATAGTTAGGAACCATACCATTAATTGATTTAAATACAAGTATTGCCTTTTGGTATTGAATTCGTTTTTCCACATTTAACCAGTGTAAACTATTAAACAATAAACTGGATGATGTCATTATGTCAGCTTCTACTATAACCCTAGCAGATTTCTTTAATAATTTATTAAGTTTATCTTTTCCACTCTCACAACAACTTCCCCATATATTGCAACAATAATCAAATAATGGCAGAATATAAGCATTAAAATAGATAATACGTATATGCATAGGTAAATATTTTCTTATCTTTTGTAATAAGTTGATTCTATTTGATATAGTAATTGACATTTTATCTTTTTGCTGACTCCAATTAAAGTTTTTGTCAATATATAAACCAAGTAGTTTTTCACAATCTACATTTTCTTTTTGTTCATTTGAAATATTGATATCAAAACTGTTTCCAGTTAAACAAAGCCATTGTTTTGAACCAAATTCATTGATTTACTCTTTTTTGGCATTTAATTTCATACAATTTTGCGAGCACCAGTTTTCAATTACATGAATATCATTTTGAAGGTTAGAAGCTAACTGAATTACATCATTACCTTTACAATGTAATGTAGAATCGTCTACATATAAATCTATTAATGAATGTTCTATATTAAGTGGTAAATCATTGATATATAAAATAAATAACAAAGGGCCCAGGATAGAACCTTGTGATACACCAGTTTTTCTGCATTTAGTATTAGACATGACGTTATTGACCTTAACTTGTTGGCTTCGTTCAAACAAGTATGACTTAAACCAGTCAAGTGTACTATTAGAAACATTATAATATTCAAGTTTTTTCAATAAAATTATATGATTAACCAGATCAAAAGCTTTCTTTAAATCTAAAAATATAACTCCATTTATCTCTCCATTATCTTTTTTTGCTAACCATTCATCTACTAATTTCGTATGTGCAGTAGTATACGAATGTTTAGTTCTGAAACCTGACTGTGTAGTATTAAGAAGGTCATTACTATTTAAAAATATATACAAATTATTAGCTATATGTCGTTCTATGATTTTAGATAGACAAGTCAAAACTGCTATTGGTCTATAATTATCAGGATTACAGGCCTTGCCACTTTTAAAAATTGGGCATACTCTTGCAGTTTTAAAAATACTTGGAAATTTACCATAATTGATGTTTAAATATATGTCAAAGCTGGTAAAATGACATTGCTGCACATACTCAAAATAATTGGTCCGACATCATCTAAACCAGTTGCTTTCACCTTGTCAAGTTTTTTTAAATACATATTTACATCTAAAATGCTCATTTCTGGTATAATGATTTTTTCACTACCCCTTTGTAACTTTGATTTTACAAATTTATTAAGTGCATCAATTTAATCAACTCGCATTAAGCCAAAAAGTATGTTAGGGTTGAGAATTGATATATTTTTTACTGTACGTTAAGGCATTAAATTATTAAATGCACGTGTATTCCCTTATATTTGTTTTTAGTATTTTTTATTTACGACTTTTTTTTATCTGCAATCATGTCGGCAGATGAAATTATTAAACGTACAGTCTGAACAATCATCTTTAAATCATTTATTGCAGCTCTTATGTCTTAGAGTTTTTGAGTCTTTGTTTACTCCTTGACTTTTTTTAAATTGTTATTGTCTTATAAACTATTGGCCTTCAAATATTCGTCTTTTGGTCGTTCATGAGGAAATAGAATCCACAAATGCACTTCTGAGTCAGGGTTGAGTTCAATATCGTAGCTGCTACGTAGTGCTACGTAGATCTTGACGATTGAACATGCAGCTATAGACTAGTTGTTACATAGATATTGATAGCAGCTACGTAGCCGCTACGATATTGAACTCAACCCAGGATTTTATTACGTGTTGTCGTTATTTTTTATCGATTACATAACGATTATATATTGCTGTATAGTATTGATATTAGTTCTAAGTATTGGTACGGAATGAAAACTGAATCCATGGTGTCGCAATGATCATTGTGTTAACTTCGAAAGTAGGAAAATTGTTGATATATATTTTACACTGCTACATGCACTGAATTTAAGAGTAAAAGAAAATACTTGTTTGTAGCCAGGATAATGTTACAAAGACTTAGGTCAAACTAAATGTACTGCGGCAATTATTACATACAAATCCCGGTATGCAGGTTGAAAATCATGTGTAAGTTATATGTTTTACATTGTATGAATGGCTACAAGCTACTCATGGACTTTGTCATTGGGCATTACTGTGCACCTGATTATCAGCTTGATTTCACCAAACAACAATATGACGTCTAAGCATCCAGGCTAAAAATAAAGCGTATGTTCTTTTTTAAACTCAGGTACGGACCTGCGAATTCGCGGGTATGCTCTAGTCTCGATAACGACCTTCATAACCTATCAATATGTTAAGCTTATTTTGACTCCTTATTAATACTCTTTCGACTTAATGTATCATTCTTCAATTGAAGATTTAAAAAAATCAACTAGTAAGTACATCCTCAAAAAGTTTATGTTTGCAATAGATGCGAATTCCAATGGGAAAAAAAATTAGGATACTGCTATTTCATGTGATGTCCAATTTGTTAATTTGTTTCTTAAACTCATTTATTTTGTAATTAAAACAATTACATATATTTGATACATTTTGTGCTTTTTATTTCTAACAAAGAATGATCATAACCAGAGCTGTGTTTCTTGTTTTAAAATGATTTCTCCACTTTTGAGAAATTTACATTGTTAATGAATTTAACCGCTTACATTAATTCAACTATTTGCCTCTTTATTAATTTTATACTTTATATTTTAAGAATATATGACTGTTCATTTCATTTTGTATTGTTTCGTTCGATTCGTTCCAATTTTCTTCTTTACAGGTATCCCTCTCTCCATCTAGTTTTTATTATTTGGTGAAAACAACTTCACAAATATATAATATGATATATGATATATTCATATAACAGAAGACACGTTTAGAACTCTTGACTGGTTCGGTTACATTTGAAAAAAAAAATTGGAATTTTAAATCGAACTTTAATCAAAATTCCCCAAAACTAATATTTGAAAACTTTTAAAATTTCTGAATTGATAAGTGTTACACGCATTGAAATTGCTTTATTTTACATTGTATGTAAAAAATGAAGAAAAAAAATCTTCAGAAGTACATCATATGAAATACTAGTATGCATATAATAAAAGACACGTTTAAAATTCTTGACTTGCCTTATTCGGTCTTATTTAAAACAGAGTTACGACCATCACAAATTTAAGTTACGACCATCCTCAATATTTTGTTTTTTTAGTTACGACCATCATGCTTGAATTTTTGAATGACTATTTTACGAAAATTGGAATGTTTTAATGCATCAAATTTGGTTTTAATATCACCGGACTGTCGAATAGTATGTACGAGACAAGCGCTTTGGTTCAAATGAACCTTTTAGTGCACAAAAATCGGAAAAGAAAAACTTATGCCTAGAGTTGTCTCCCATCTCCGGATGGTCGTAACTTTTAGTTACGACCATCCGCTTACCACCAGTGATTGTGTCACCTAAAATTTCCATCAAAAATACTAAAAATAACAATGAATAACATAAGTGACCCTGTTGTTAAACTATTGTTTTCTTTATTTTTTAACTATGAACAAGAGATAAAAATAACTGAAAATTTTAACTTATAAATAAAAACGAATAAAATTAACGACAACAGACGGTGTTTATTATCATGATAATATCGAATTGCATTTAAAACCGTATAATGGGTTATGAAATATATCAAGCTTATAAAATGATACGCCAGACGCGCTTTTAATCTACTTCTGACTCATCAGTGACGCGTAGATAAAAAAGTAAAGAAGCCAAAAAAAGTATCAATTTGAAGAGCATTGAGGACCCAAAGTTCTAAAAATAATTGTAACAAATACGACTAAGTTAATTCATGTCTGGGATAAGAAAATCCTAAGCATTTCGAAAATTCAACATTTTTTTGCAAATAGCAAACTTATGGAAATGTCCATATAATTGATGTTCATATCAACACCGATGTGTTGATTTCTAAGATACCCCAAAGGACGAAACGTCCACCTGCAGTGGCATCCACCCATGATATAAATGCAACTACTAACTTAGATTTACTAATTTCGTTCATCGTGTCCAAATTAAGGTTTTACACACAAACTTGATATTATGCATTTTGAACGATAATTCAAAAATAAAGTTTACATAAAAGCATGTTGATGCTGTTTGTAAGGTTCTCAATCAAATACAGAAATTATTTTTATAGAGTAAGATAAATTTTGATAAATATAAAAAAAAAACACTGAATTATTCTGGTGTGCCGACAAGAGCTTGCAAAATTTATGGGAAATTCCAAAAAAACAACTTTAGAATAAAATTGAGAATGGAATTGGGGGATGTGTTAAAGCGATAATAACCCGACCATAGAGCAGACAAAAGCCGAAGGACGATATACTAAACTCCGAATTGTACACAAGAAACTAAATAAAAAATCATACAAGACAGACAAAAACCAAAGGCTCCTGACTTGGGACAGGTGCTTAATTGAGAAAACTAACGTCATAATTCAAAACAAAACAATTAACGAAAGAACAAATACAAAATATGACAGACACCAACCAACAACAACCATTTGACAACAAGCTTTTGACTTAGACTTGCTTGTGGTTAGGGCAATAACACTGTTTGTTTGTATGTATGTAGGCGTTTTTAGTTTTTGCTATGACATTGTCATATTATTATGCACTTACTAACTCTTTGGTTTTATCTGCCTCTTTTTTCAATATTTGGTCACATATTTAAGTTAAACTACAATACAAATATCACATTTGTTTATTTCCATATGTGCATTTTTTCTTCTTTATTTTACTAAGTTTTATTGTAAGTAATAAGAAACTAATTGTAAATATAAAAAAGAATAGACAAAATGGCATACACATTAGATTAGTCCAAAGATGTTCGTTATTAAAACGGTGGTTATCAAAACTCCACAATCCAACAGATCAAGAGTTAAAAAGTGACAAAGGGACATTCTTTCTTTAATTCTTTAAAGTGTTACCTTTATTTGTAACATGTGAAATCTTCTATGACAGTGCTGACGATCCTGTCTTATCGTTTCCGAAAGTCTTTACATGTATGAGTATGTCTAGAAAACTCGTACCATATTAAAGTGTCAATCCTGTAATAAACCCTCCTAGAAAGATACCAGCCACTCTTCGAGAAAAAAACCAAAGGCACATTAAAAGAAATGGTAGACAAAGAAGTAATCTAAAAGGTCGATAAACCGACAGACTGGGTGAATTCGTTAGTTGTTGTAGAAAAGTCAAAAACAGGAAAGTTGAGGATTTGATACTGACTATAAGGTATGGGATTCGCTCATTGTTTAAGGCCGTATGGTGTTCCATAGTGGTTAATTTTGGTGTCAACTGGTCTCTTGTGGGGAGTGTCTAATTGGCAATCATACCACATCTTCTTTTTTATATTAGTCATGTAGCTGATTAATTCGTTACATCTAGTATTTTTTTAACGCCAGTCTAAAGCTTGATAAAAACATGGTCTTTTTTAGAGACGGAAGGTTTTTGATCGATAAGTATGTACTGATTTTATGATTCCTTATTTAGATAAGTCGAGTTTTAAGGCAACGGGCTATTGCTACAAACTATGTATGGAGGTTAAGATGAAAATGTCGTGTACATATTGTTAATGTGTACAAAAGTGTACAATTGTTTACATGAACACGTACACAACTTATTTGCTTGTACAACTCACTGTTTGCTTATAATGTTTTTGCCTTCTGTTTTGATTTTGATTTATTGTCGGGTTATGTTATCTTTGATACTTTTTATTAATCGTTTTGGTTGTTTTCCTTTCAACCTTACAACCTTATAACAAATATAACATCAAAATTAAATACATGAATTAGGAATAGAAAAGTACCGTGACACGTCTCATATCAATGCGAATTCACACTCACAGATAACAGGACACAAACGTCACAACAGAAACACAACATTAAAATGTAACACACACAGAAACGAACTATATTATAACAATGGCCATATTCCAGCATGACTTAAGCTTGGTACAGGACATAATTTTGAAAAAAAAATATTGGGTTGAACCTGGTTTTGTTGCAAGACAAACCTCCCGTTTTAATGACATTTAACAGACAACCTAAAATTACAGGACTACAATACAAATAAATAGGAAAACATATTGGACAAAGAAACACATGAAAAATAGCTAACAAAAGGCACCAGGTTTAAAATTTAATACACCAGAACATGCAAAAGTGCATTTCGTCCACACTAGACTTACTAGCGACGCCCATATACAAAAAGTTTGAAAGCCAAAACAAGTACAAAGTTTAAAAGCACTGAGGACCAAAAGTTCAGAATCGTTGTGCCACAAAGGGCTAGGGTTTTTGTGCTTGGGCCTCAATAACATTAGTTGTACACTTATTCCAAATACTAATAAGTCCACGATATATATATTGGTAAAAATGATTTCGTTTGCATCTCTAATTGATTGATATCTATCGTATATAAACAACCTGTATACGGTAAGAATGCGAAAGCCAACGCGTTTTACTATAATGTTGTGCCTTCTTTTTCATTGTTTTCTCTTTTCCAGTATTTTATGTTATGTCTGTTCGTGTTTACCTTCCTGTTTGCCCGGTGATTTTTGTTTCATGTTTAATAATGCAAAATTTAAACACACAGAAATAACTGCATTTTCATTTTTTTTATTCTTATAATGCAAAATATGCAATATGCATAGATATGAAATATAGGTTTAATATGTTTTTTTTTTTTTTATTTTCCTCTGTTTCCAACTATGGTCAATCACCAATCTATTTATATATATTTGTTATAAATCAAGTTCTAACTGTGAAAATTATGCATTGTGTTTTAACACAAAATGACACCAAATTTTGAATGTCACGAATGTACAAAGTTAAATCAAAATCCAAATTTAAAAAATAAAACGTTCACTAAAAACTGAACTCCAAAGCAATTTCAAAACGAAGAACGCAATTAAACGCTATCGATTAATGGAACGAGTGAAAAAAGAAACAACTGCCATAGTTCCGACTTGACGCAAGCATATTCCGAGGAAAATGATTTGTATAATAAGCATTACCAATGAAATTGTAGGATACAAAAATATACTGTTGATATGTTTCATATTTTAAAGAAAACAAAAAGGGTGACTAATCAAAATCATTGATACAATGAAATATAAGCAAAAACGTACATTTATCAATTAAAAAAATTTCTAAAAACGAAATTAAAGTTCAAGAATAAAAATTGTTTGCATAAAATGAACGATCTAAGTTTATCTTTGAAAAAATATAACAATGGTTTTTTTAAGATCAAAATAATTGAGAAGTTGTTTCTGTATCAGATTGATTTACAACAATTTTTCATACGGAAAAACTTCCATAATTTTTTTTGTACAAATACCTTTTTGGTGAAATATACAATACAATCTAACTATCAGTCCAAGCAAGTCCTTTTTTTACTACAAAGGACACTTGTGAAACATGAAAAATTAACACCTCAAACGACATTTTGATTATTCTACTGGTATTTACATTTAATACAAATTTGATAAAATGTAATTCGAAGATTAACTTGCTTATTTATTAATATAAATAATACACAATTTAACAGTGATTAATATTTTATTTACATTACAAATCGCATTTAGGACAGCAATATTTAAAGTTACTAGCCAACAAAAGTAATGATACACGATCCAGTTTGGAAAAAAAGGTTCGATTGTGTATACTTAGCTTGACTTGTCGGGAATTGTCAGTACCGACGGGAATATAAATTCACAGTTAAGCAGAAAGTCTTAAATAATTTTAAACCAGATATTGTTTTAGTGTATCATACTTTGGACGGAATTAAAGACGTGAACATTCTTTGGCAAACGAATCTAAAACTTTTAATAAGTTATAACCACTGATAATAAAATAAGAAACAACACTCTTTGTTACAATCAACTTTATATAGTTGATGTATATGGTGAAGTAGTAGGCCGTAGTTTCGTCAGTTTTGTAGTCTATTTATCACAATATTAAGTTGCACTTATTTGATTTCCGTCAGTTTACTAATGTGCATCTTCAGCATGTTCAGATAAAACATATTAACTTCATTTACACTGTTTTGATAAATTTTTAATTTCTTAAATGTTCTGAAGTTGTTTATCTTTTCTGAAGTTGACTGGGAAAAACGTTAATTAACATGCCTGCCTGATATATTTGAAATTACGCATTGATTTTAATTTAAAAATGATATTCACACTGATATTTAACCAAAATCAGACTTCGTTAATAATTATTTTTCGTTATGAAGCAAGAAAATCCTAAAACACTATACGTTTATTACTAACGTGTAAATAACACAACATCCTTCTTTACCCGAGATATAACTTTGCCAAATTATCAAAACACCTAAACTTTTCAGCAAATTAAGAATTTTACCAAAACAAATACTTAGTAGACTAAATTTTCAAAAAAAATGTACCACCTCATCCCTAAAAATGAAAGCATGGTCAACACATATCTTCCGGAAAATAAATGTAATCAATAGAAAAAAAATAATATTCAACAATGCGCAGCAACATCGATGTTAAGTTTTTTTTCAATTCTACTATAGAAACGCATTAAAAGAAATACATGCCTTATCTCGATTTACTCAGGTGTATACGGATTTTACTCCGGTGTTAAAAATACATACACCATCGGCTGCTCTTCATGTCCTATTGTACATCCCTGATTACACTAAGATAAATGGTAAAATGCCATATGTTTAGATACACAAGATATCAAATTAATGTCAATTTCTGGTTAGAAAGAAACATCTTTTTTTAAAGTTGTAAATACAAGTTAAAAGTATATACGTAGTCATCCATGTTGAATTTTCAAAATGTTATTCTAAGGCTGAGCCATCATTCCACCAGATGTCTCATTTAAATTGCCTAAAGTCTATAAATGATCTTAGTTAGGCACACTGTAGTCCATTCCCGTTAAACCTAAAATAAAGAGATAGACCTTATAAACTGTGTGGCATAGGTCAACAGTATCGGAGCTTTATCTTTGACATAGAACTATATAAACATGATAAAGACCGTTAAGCAATGGCTGTCATTTCTTTTGTGGACAAGTGCTCAAAATAAGCAAAATGCGTATTTCACATAAACAAACAAGATAAAATTGTATTTATTGAGATAATATGAAAATATAATTTAAGATAAAAAATAGATTGAAACATCCATAGCATGCATATTATGACAAGAAAAGCAGGACATGATTCATCGTTTTATAAAAGCTACTTATATATTTGATAACACTTCATTGATACATAAAACGTGTCTTCTAGTTATCAAACATTGTAATATATGTTACTTACATTTCCAAATCAACACCACAGTTTATCTACAAATATAAGATTATGAAATAAATCGAGTAGATTCAAATATTTATTTGTTTTCGGATAATTATTTTGCTTTTGTTTGAAAATAAACAATTCAAACCGATTTTGATTTAGAAAAATACAACTGTGCTTTTGGTTTGATATTTTATATAAAATCAACAATTGTACTCTTTTTTTCTGGTTGTTAGCGGAGTAAAAAGTACGATTGCTTCTCTTTCATTTCTTTTGTTAACAAAAAAAAGCTACATAACAATTAACAGCAATATGTCAAAGTATCTAAGACATTTAAATTGTCAAGCCGATGTTAACTCCATTTCCATGTAAAGACAATAAGTAAAAATGGAAATATCATCGCTGTGCTAAACGTTTTTCCGAAAGTTTCATTTTGTAAACAAAACTTTTAAATACATAGAATAACCAGAGAGGGTACATAATACCAATTGATATTAATAAAAGATTATATGATTAAAAACAAATTATTTTTTAACGAAAAGAAGACAAAATATTTGAAATTCATAAGTCGTACAAGAGAAAAAAATATTTACTACTGCTTATCTTTAACCAGGAAAACCCCGATTCTTTAGTGGTACTGTCGTCTTTAACAGTGCTTCTATTTGTAATTCTATCATTCACTTCATCTATAAATATGAAAGTTGTGTTATTGATCGTTTTCTGTTAAGTATTTTTTTTTTTACTATAGCTTATTATATGAACAGATAATTTACTAAAAAACATTATTTATATGTCTTATCTGTATCTGGGTTTATCATTTGGAATTTTCCGTTTAGAATTTTCTTCGGATTTTTTTTTTTTGTGATTTAACTTTTTTTATAATATACACCAACTATAGATTAACTTTTGCAAATGGTTTCTGAAAAATGAGCTACATATGAAAAAAATTATTCAGATTATTCAATGAACAATTAAATTATTTTATGACATGAACACGTTACGATCATTTCATATACCAAATATTAATGTTATTGACTTATTGCAAATAGTATTTAATATTCGCACTTAAAAACGTAAATTAAACATTTATTACTGTTCCATGAAATGAGGTTACGGTCAATGTACCCGGTCTGACAAACATGAATATCTCTCAAGGAATCGATGTATCAACACATTTACCCTATGGAACATAATAAGAGAAATATTCACATATATATATAAAGAAAAAAGTGTTCTAAAAATTATGAAATGAGGTTAACATGGTTAACAAAATGGGTCTATGCCAGATAGAACTTCCGAACATGATGCATTTGCATACAAAGTATGAAGCGTCAACTTTTTTCCCTTCTGAACTTTAAACAAATACTTAACGCCGTCGCCGCCACGGATTGTTATCCCTATACATCGCAAGAAAGCCAACAGTAAATGTTTGTTTTGCTTTTACTGGCATGATTTTTATTAAAATCAAACATCAATGAAAATTCAAACACCGCATAAAAATGCTTATTAAACATTCTAGTCTAAAAGGAAAGTTAAAATTAAAAAGGACTTAAATTCTACGTGTGATTTCATTTGCTAAACCATTTACAATTTTCTTTACTTACAGGATAAAAAAATGTAGTGTAAAAGACTCATATCCTAATATTAAATGGTTATAACTTACAACCGTAAGCGCAAAACCAACACGAAAGTATAATACTTCAACATATAAGTACATTGTAGCTTTATAAGTCTTTCTTTATCAGCAATTAGTAGTTTTGTTTTGAAAATGATGATCTTTAGAATTCAAACAAAAACAAAAACTTTTTTTTTATAAAATCAGTGATTTCAACATTTCTTTCATGAAATAGAATTAGAAATAAAACTTTAAATCAAACAGAACAAAGATGTCATTTCACATAAGAGGACAACACGTCATGGAATGTATAACAACAAAAATAAAGACTGACCTGGAGCAGTAACATAATTGTTTGAAAAAAGAATGCTAAAATATATTTGATAATGCTAAACTGTTGTCACTACAAGTGTATACTAGTTCTTACCACTCATCACGGGAAAACATCTGCCTCTGCAGTCTATCTGTTTGCGTCCGTTCCGAAAAACATGCCACAATCCACCTATAAGCATGATAAGTAAAGGAGTAACAGTGTTAATTTAAAACACTCAAAGTATCATTAGATTTGGGGAAATAATTACGTCTTTGTTTGAAAACAACCAAACACACTTTTGTTTTAATGCTATGTATTGTTTGTGTTGGTTGTTAGATAGGGCATGTAGGGTACGAGTATAATTACTAGTATTTTTACGATTAAATGATACAAAAAGAAAATTAACAAGAAAAACAATATGTCAAAAAATGTAACGGTCATGTGTAAAATAGTATATAACATCAAACAGTGAATTGTTAGTTTAAGGCATTATCTGATATATTTTTGATTAATTATTTTGAACTTAAGCTACTTTATTTTGACGTTTTCAAAGTTTTATGATTCGAGCTTTACTTCTGGGTTGACATGAACTATCATTGATATGGTTATAATTATAAATTAAATGTTTACAAATCTTTGAATTTGTGAAATACTAAGTCTTTACTTACTCAGAAATATATTACCTTAACTGTGTTTGGAAAAACTTAAAGACATTTTTTTTATCCTGAATGCTCGTCATTGTCGCAATTTATTTTGCTTTTAACTTTTTTTTTCTTATTCGAGCGTCACCGGTGAGTCTTTTGTAGACGAAACGCACGTCTGGTGGATATACTAAATTTAAATCCTGATATCTATGTTGAGTTTATTTAGCAAATTTATTATGTCTCGTTATGTTTAAGTCACTACTTGTTTTATTTTTGGTCTTTCTAACCGTAATTGATTTTCTTTGTCAAGCACTTGTATTGCTTTTACAGTTTCTCATTTCATTGGAGGTAATACACATCTATATATTTCGAACGTCCATATTAACTGGTTATTTAAAAAGTTTGTATAGGCATTGTTAGCTGCTGCATTTGTATTCGTATGAATATATATATATAAACCGGAACAAAACACTTGGAACCAAAATCGCGATAACTAATTATACAGTAGTTTATTCATAATGGAGGTTCACGATTATTGCATTTAATTGCTCTCACAAGATGTTCAATTCTAAACAATGCATGCAGGTTCACATCACAAACATCACTACGACATTTAGGTCCAGTAGAGGTTCATCATGTACATAACACATTCAAATAGTATAATAAATATGCAGTAAGGTAGAAATAAATTTTTCTTTTTTTGTGTTAATGGAATAAAAGCATGTAACATAAATTAAAAGACAAAATGCAAATGATTTTCAGTATTTCTGTAAATACAAATGAGGAAGAAATCATACTAGTTAGCAAAGCAAATCAAATGTAGAAAAATCATTTTGAGATGTCATAGCTTACCGTTCTTCAAACTATTGGAATCTACAAATAAAAATTATATTATATTAAAGACAATAATAAATATTCTAATAGAAAAATTAAAGTGATCACTTTAATTTCAAAGAGAGTATAATGTAGGCGGAAGCGCGTCAGGCGTATGAATTTATAACTATTTACATCACTGTTGATGGACGGTTCGTCCCCGGGATTATCACCAGCCCAGTAGTCAGCACTTAGTTGTTGACATGAATAATAATTATTACTCATTCATTTGTCATTTGCATAAATTTACTTTATGCAAAAGTATGGACTATGCGAAATTCCACGGATTTCTTATCTCATGCATAGATAACCTTAGCCGTATTCTGCACACTGTTTTGAATTTTAGTTCCTCAAAGGTCATGGACTTTGTTCTTGTTTGGCTTTCTAAATATTTTGATTTTAACGTCACATATGAGTTTTTTTGAGACGAAATACGCGTCTGGTGTATTAAAATATGAGCCTGGTACTTTTGATATCTATTTAAATGCAAAATATACATATCCTGTTACATCATGTTTAATGGTGATAATCAACATACCTTAGCCGTATTTTGCACAATTGTTTTGAATTTTGGATCCTCAATGCTCTTCAACTTTTTACCTGTTTGGATTTATAAATATTTTGATATGAGCGTCACAAATGAGTAATTTTAAGACAAAACGCGCGTCTGGTGTATTAAGTTATGAGCCTGGTATCTTTGATAGCTATTTGGATGCAAAATTTAGATATTCTAATGTTTAATAGTGATAATTAACATGATCAACAATCATAACTCTGTTAAGATGCATTTTCTTTTAGTATAATTTATGGAAACTTTTAAATGAATAAAAACGAACAAAGAGGGCACTTCACATAAACTAATAAAAGTCAAGGGAATATATAATACATATCAAATACAGTATTTGCACCTGTCCTAAGTCAGGAATCTGATGTACAGTAGTTGTCGTTTGTTTATGTTATATATACGTGTTTCTCGTTTCTCGTTTTGTTTATATAGATTAGACCGTTGGTTTTCCCGTTTGAATGGTTTTACACTAGTAATTTTGGGGCCCTTTATAGCTTGTTGTTCGGTGTGAGCCAAGGCTCCGTGTTGAAGGCCGTACTTTAACCTATAATGGTTTAATTTTTTAAATTGTTATTTGGATGGAGAGTTGTCTCATTGGCACTCACACCACATCTTCCTATATCTAATTACATGAAAAGCAGGAACTTATTTGTTTTTGTAGAAAAGGAAATTATGAATTTAATATCATTTCACTGTTTCCGACACAAACTATCTTCTTCCTCTTACCTTCCAACCTGGCGGAATAACTCTTTCTGTTATATATAGAACATACATTTATTAATGCGTCCCAGAATATACTTTCATATATAGGATCTACAATATAAATTGATCAATGGTAATTATGGTTTTTTTTTAGTAAAAATTTTAGCTTTTGTTTTGAACATTAGCACTGACAGGTTTGATTTTATTGGTTGTTCTGGTTGTTATCAAATTACACAGCAAGATTGATGGTACTTATGACAATGAATGGGAAAAAGAAATTGTACAACCAAAAACAAAATGTCGTCGGTAGCGTAGATAATGCAATGGCCAAGTGTAAAAATCTAATTACTATCGACAGACTAAACTGCAGTAATCAATTAAAGCCAACGATCAATACAGTGACCAATTTGAATGGTATTTGATAAACATACAGAATACATAAAAGGTAAGCATGAAACTTCATTGCATATGCACACATGGAATGAAGCATTCAAATGTTTTACCATCTCAACTTTTAACGTTTAACAAATTCGTAACTCCGTCGCCGCCGCCGATGCTTGATTGTTATCCCTAAGCCTCGCAAATAAAAGAATCTAAATTTTTCTTGGGAAAAAAGAGTCATTAATTGAATCCCATAAATCAGTTTAAGTATTTTACTTTTAGTGGTTACTTTTTAAATTCATCAATTTAACATTGCCGTATTTCGATAGATAACAAAGGATAATTAACAGACTGAAATTATTCTTTTATTAAGGTCTTACTTTCACTAGAAAGAAAGACCTTACTGTATTTATTCTTCTTATTGTTATAACAATGTATAAGGTATTTCAACTTTTCGTAGAAAGACATTTTTGCTTTTGTTCTGTTTATTTATTTTTGTCAACCCTTACAGGTATTTACTTTCCTTATGAATTTGAAATCAGTAAAATTATGCAACCAAACTGGTTTCTTTCGATTCGAGATCACTGACATATGAACTTGAAATCGAGGTCAAGGTCAAAGGTCAATTTGACTTTCTAGATTTCGGCCGTTGATTAAAATTCTTACTTGTTCTTCATAAAACAATTGAGTCTTCTGCATTTGATAATAGACATTTCATATTGTATTAGGTCGACCGGAATTGACCGGGTTTACTCAATGTTTGGCTTTATAAATATTTTGATATGAGCGTCACGGATGAGTTTTATGTAGACGAAACGCCCGTCTGGTGTACTAAATTATAATCCTGGTATCATTGATAACTATTTACACCACTGGGTCGATGCCACTGCTGGTGGACGTTTCGTTAATATCAATAATGTGGTCTTTTTATAATTTTCCTGTTAAAAAAAACTTTGAATTCATCGAAAAACTAAGGATTTTCTTATCTCAGGCCTAGATTACCTCAGCCGCGTTTTGCACATTTTGGCGGAATTTGGGATCCTCTTCAACTTTTTACTTGTTTTGCTTTATAAATATTTTGATATGAGCGTCTCTGATGAGTCTTATGTAGACGAAACGCGCGTCTGGCGTACTTAATTATAATCCTAGTACCTTTTATAACTATCATGATCTATATTTGACCTTAACATATTATCGAATTTCCTGAATAACCAAAACATTGGCTGAGAAAATGAGTGTCTTAACGATATTTACAATTTGTATGTGAGTCCAAAATTGTTGGACCACATATTACGGACCTAGGGCACCAAAATTGATTTTCGGGGCCCGAAATGAAGATGTACTGCTTATAACGCAAATGAGATTTGAGTCAGAAATAAACTTTGAATTGCAAAAATGATCGGCATGATATAATCTGCAAAGTCAATGTCCGAGGTCAAGGTGCCTAGCAATAACATAAAACAATATATTTTTGAAGGCTATTAATAATATTAAAATGACATTTTTGTATGGAAGTAATATTCTTATCCTTAGATAATGAACAATTGACTTTAAGATAAGTCTTCTTTTTGTAAAGCCATTTGTTTATGACTTGAAACAAGGTAGAATAAAAACAAAAAACATGAGCATGATTTGATTATTTGTGTCTATATAACTTTGGTTGGATAAGTATGTTAAGTGTTATTTCTGCAAGTTCAAAATTCATGGGTGGTTTATGTAAAAATTATTGATACATATACGTATTTATACAGTAATTCATTTTGGTAATAAGTATTTGTTACTTTATAAAAAAAAAATGAAAAAACTTGACATGTGTATTCGTGCGTATTTATTTTCTCATAGAAAAACACTCGTCGCCAAAATTTGAAAAATGGACATATCGCTAAAAAAAACATATACCGTAGTTTGATTGTAATGCCGGAACATGATCACTGCATTTAATTGAATTTACATGTTCAAGTCTTAAAAAATATAAGCAGGTTTACATCACCAAGATGTACTACGACATGTTGGTTCAATAGAGTTAACATCACATTATAATAGTAACTTAAATATTCATTTAAGTTGTAACACAACATTTTTTGTCATTGAAATAAAAGCATGTAATAGACAATGATAGAAATCAACAGATAAAATGCAGATGCTTTTAGTATCTATGTAAATGAAAAAGGAGGAAGAACTCCTACAAATAAGCAAAAATTAAATGTAGAAACGTCAGTATTGGCGTCACAGCGTACAGTTCTTTAAACCAATGGGATCTTTGAATAACAGAAAAGGCAAAGGAAAACATTGAGAACAACTGTTAAAAACATTACTTAAATTTCTTATTGCAACTTTAATATCGTAGATTTCAAATTAATAGCTTGTAGAAGACGTTACTAAGTTGTGAAACTAGTGTCTAGTCGATTTTTCATTTTGAAAATATGTTTAAACTAAAAGTGATATCGTGAATTTCAAATTTTTACATGTTTTAAAAAGAACAACTTTTTAGACCAATATCTTCTAGTTGTAACAACACTGTAATCACAAAAAACAAACACAATTTGTTGTTCACAGGAGACTTATTCCCTCATTTAAAAGTGTATACTAGACAGGTATGATATTCATTAAAATCAAAGACACCAATACAAAAAAAATACACAGCGTAAAAATATCAGGTTAAAACTAAGAGCAGAAAGCTAGTTCCTAACATTTTTAAGGATAATTATCTATATGGAAACGCATTGTTTTAGAATTTCTGTAATAAACCAGTGTCGACAAAAACAATACATACTGTCAGCAATGCTAGGAAAATACAAGATTGACATATAAAGCAAACAAGACTAAACACTTTAATTAATTACTAGTATCTTAAAATCTTAAAACCACAACATATAACAACAGGACATTTTCAAATCGAATGCGTTTACACGAATCATATCTTATATTAGGTTTGATCATCTTTGTATAAACATATGATCGCTTGATTAAAAAGGTGTCGGATAATTAGAATGTTATGATCATGCACTTGGTTTTGTGTTACTAAAGGAATACTGTTCTCAGAATGAACAAACAACTCGTTTTCAGAACCCAAAGCAACACAAAAGCTACTAATTTAATGTTAGTATAATGGCTGATCATTATTTAGATGCAATTTTCCTAACCTCTTTTCCTATAATCTGATAAAGTTGTCGCACGTAAATGAAAACAAACGTGTTTGCGCTTGGTCCATGTGCACGTTGTTGTTTAAATGTTTATTTTATTTTGGAAAACATTTTTTCCACATTTGATTGGGGTGTTCTGTTTCCTAGTCATACCAAACCAATTGGGTTATTCAAACATTTCAACCTAGCCAAACAATCCGTCTATAAAAGGGAAAACTATCAGTAAGAAACATCGTGGGTTGTATGTCTGTTTAATTTTTTTAAAATCAAAAAAATAATTCTTTGTTTTAAATGTCAGTTTGTACAAATGTTGTACATGCAAAATATTTATATCGTAATGTGTATGGTAATATATTTAACAAAACGTAAAACCAAGTTTAATCTGAATATAAAACGTAACTTTTTTTCCAGTTGCGGTTTATTCCTGAACTACCGCCACATGCAATGATTTTGTTTTAAACACGGTTTTCATTCAAATAAGTTATTATGGAAATAACATTGTTGTGATAAAACATCTGTTTTCTTAAATACAATTCATGATTAAAGAATAACTATTATAAAACATATGCAAGTATTTTTTATATGATTATTAGATAAAATATCTGATGTTCGTAAATTAAATTTCCTTTTATCTAGGAACAAAATGACTGAGCATCAATTCTGCCATCCTAAACAGGTTTTCTTATTATTGTTCCATCATTCATTCCATCTATAAATATGATAGTTATGATATTAGGAAAAAAGGACGGAAATGTTGTTACGATGATTAAAACATTACAGTCTATTCCTATATATACGACTTACCTTGATCAAATGTCGGTATATCTATGAGATGAAGCATCCTTAGCAAACAAGGTTCGGAGGATCATAGATGGATGCAATGTTTGTTGAATATTTTTATATGTGAACCTCTGAACCAACTCTGTTCAATTCAACGTATGCGTCACCAACATTTCCATTTAAAATTTCCCAAAATAGATTAAATTCTATTTGACAACTCCTGATGTTTTGATTCATATAATTATATTCTTTGGTCTTATAATTGATGATTAAATATAAACTTCCGCTTTGCAATTATTTTTTAATTGATGATTTTATCTAATATGGAAAAACACAGCCGGAACCATTAATGGAAATTTTGACACAAATTTGAATATGAATGATATAAAATAGAACAAACACTGGACTAGAGGTCATATTGAATCTATCACTATGCTACTGGTTTGAACTACCTCATTGGATTACATCAAATTAATTTCAAAATCGCGAAATTGAATCGCCGCGAAACTGGCAATAAAGGACCAAACGCGAAATACAGTGTCCGCGAAAATAACTTGGTTTACAGTATATCCATCCATGTCAGCTGAAGATATATTGTTCAGTTCACTGAATGCAATATAAACACACCATACAATTATAGCTCTTTATACATACGACATTATGATTTGTATAATTTCGAAACGTTTTTTTTTTTTTTTGGAAAATTGAAAATGATTGAAGATCTGTATTAATAAACATGACTCAATAGGTGATGTAAAAAATGTGGGAAGGTTCAACAATACATTTAAAATATCCTAACCATGTTTTTTTTCTGTTCCCCATCTTTGAAGTTCTATATGTTTGAATTCTCTATTTAAATAATAATTTATAATACAAAGTGAACTTATTACAACCAATTATTTAAACTATATTACAATACTTGTTTATTGGTTTTTAAATAGAGTGAACTTAACTTCCTGCCATGACACTTGTCTGCGTTGTATACGTAGATTGGTGCAAGGAATTTCTTCCAAGGTCATTTCAAGTTGAATGTCATACCTTGCAATTAAACAAAACCTATAACACGCGTTGTTAGTGTATTATATGATTCAACTATGTCCTTCATGGAATTAGGAAACAAAAATATCAATTTGACGTGAGATGATTTACAAAATTCGCAAATCGAAAATAATATAAACGATTTCAATTATTCTTTTAATTTAAGACCACGTTTTTATTCTTCTTCATTCGCCTCTTTGCTTCATTGTTTTGTTTACCCAAAGCTTCGATTATTGTTTGAAATCAAGACAATATATTGTGCAAACTCCAATCGTGTGTTAAACACTGATATTGTATGTATATGCGTTTATTCCATAAAGGAAGACTGTAAGAAAAAAAAATATTTTTTAAAAGGATTTAATATTTTATTTGTCAACACGTTTTTGTGTTCATGTATTCAAAGAATAGTCTGGAGGTTTCCAAAATGATAAATATGATTATTGGAAGTTCAGCTGTATAGATTTGGTAATCACAAGTCCAAAACGATCAATCCAGTTATCACTTAGTCCAAAGTGATAGTTCCGGTTATAAACTAAAATGATAATGCAGGATATCGCTTGTTTAAATAAACTAATCCAGTAATAAGTCCAAAATAATAAACCCGGTCATCGAAAGTCTAAAATGATAAACTGGTTATTTGCAGGTGCAAAATATTAACATATCAAGTTTTAAACAGATACAAGCCAAGCAAGTCTGTGATGATGTTAAAAGACACTTGTTAAACGTGGAAGTATTTTGCTACAGTTAATCATTGTATAACGTCGTTCTCCCACAAGACGACTGTTTGTTAATTGATGGAATTTAACGTCCTCCATCAGGACCAGGATCCATAATGTTTTATAATTATCTGAAAAAGAAAAAAGAAAATTCGGAAACAGATTTATGAAAAGGTTGTTTAAAATATCATATTAAACTCAAATAATTTTTTTTAAATGAAATAGAAAGAAAACACATTGTGTATATGTTGTATTATTTATTTTGCCTATTAAACTTTTTTTTTTATTCGAGCGTCACTGATGGGTCTTTTTGAAGACGAAACCCGCATCTTGCACAAATACCAGAGTTCACTCCTGTTTTCTATGGAAAATGCATCTGTCATATTGGTATACGACACGCATATATTATCTACATCAAAGACATTGTTCATATAACCTGCCAAACACACTATAAGTCTGATGAATACTAATTTTGTTAGTGACAATTAAATTATTATCAACTTAAATTTCGGATTTCTTTACGTATTCCTAAATCCATACAGGACATGGAATACTCAAAATAATTATCAACGTGTGTTTACAAGTATTCAAAACTTAATAAAACACATATCAATGACAAAATGTATTATTATGCTTCCTGTTATAATGCCATATTTCGATTAGCTGATACGCGGGCGTTAATTTACTCTATCACATGACTGAACGGGTGACAATTTTTGTGAATGTCACCCTCTCGCCCAGACCAATCAAAAATCGATAATTTAAAGGACGATAAATTGAATTCACATCAAGTTATTAAGTTCTACGTTTTGGCTAAGATTCTATTATTTGAATGTCAATAAAAAAACAAAAACATCTTGCTTCACTTCTGTTGATTTTTCTAATACCCATAACGTTGTTATGTACGTGACGTCATATAAAATTCTTTCAAATAAAATGTATCTGTAAAAGACAATAATGATAGGACATTTAGCATAATAAATTAAATAACACATATCTGAGAGACTGATAGAGCAGATTGTTACCCCTCGAAAAAACAATGCCAACCTTGGCTACGCCGCGGTTGACCAAGTTTTCTCGGGGTAACAATATTAATCAGCTATGTGTTATTTATATAATGGTAGCATCATTGTTTGATCTCACTGTCTTTTTAAATGGATAGAATTACACTTAATAAAGGCAACAGTAGTATACCGATGTTCCGATGTTCAAAACACATAAAAAAAAATCCGGGTCACAAACCAAAGCCGAGGGAAACGCATTAAATATAAGAGGAGAATGACGACACAACATTAAAGAGTAAAAATTCAGATAAATACACAATCACTTACCTCGAACATTTTCATTTTCTTATTTTTATTAATCAAACATCCTGTAAGAAAAAGTATAGTTAACGTCAGACGTAAATTAACATTTTATTTATATGAGGTTCTTTTTTCGCTTTGCCATGATTGTCGTGATTGACGTACCAATACAGGAATATAGCAGTTGGTATTGAAAAAATGCGTTGCTATGAAAGTTGACGTTTGTTTTTGTTGCAGACAATTTTTCTGTTGTTCTTTCTCTTTAAGTCGATGTGTTTCTCTCGGTTTTTGTTTTTCGAGTTATGATTATTAAACAGAGTTTTACTTCTGTTGTTTTTATTTATTGACGGCACAACTATATTCCAATGTTGCTAGGAATATTAAAAGAAATGTTGCCTGCTCTCTGGGCGGGTTGGTGTCGCATTGGCACATTCCCAATTTCCTTTCTCAATTTTTTTTGCGTTGTTGCTATTACCTAAGAAATTACGTAAAGTCAATTATATTTATCTTTAAAAGGTTCATTGTCATAACACGTGACTGCCTTTTCAATGTGCATTTTATATTCGATTCAAAACATCCAATTTAATAATTACAATCGACATAATCATATCATTCCATGCTCTTTGCTCGTTTTAAAATGGAGAAACAAGTTTCTGCCTGGGGTCACTATTACGCATTTTGCAATGAAATAAAAAAAAAATGGTGCTTATCATTCATTATTTACTAAAGCAATATGACGGTTTGTCTTCGACCCTCTTTTTGATATAGTTTTCTCAGTATTTGTTCTTAATGAGACGACTCTGATTTTGACCTTGATCTCGTCACCCATTACTATTATTATAGAAATAATCAATAATCAGCTGATTGCATGTTTGTGCCTACTCACAAAAGCTTTAACATCACATGTAGTTGAAGCCAAATTGAAAGTCAGTGTATCTAACTCCGAAGTTTATGCATTTGGTGTTTTTTTTTTTTATTCTATAGCTAGTCACCACTTCAGCTTAATCATATATATTAATTGTATAGTCATTTTAAGAAATTTACTTTTGGCAAAATTATGCATTATTCTTGATAATAATGTTTTTGTCTCAGGCGGATAACCATGACCTCACAACTTTTTTTTAACTTTTTGTCCTCGGCGATCTTCAACTTTGTAGTTGTTTTGGCTTTCAAACTCTTTACCTCAGAGCATAGTTGTGTATTGACGTAGCGCGCGTCTGGTGTTTAAAAATATTTGTTAACCTGTGACTTTTTTATGTCTATTATTTGTTTGTTTCTCTGTCCTAAATTGTCTCCCTTTTATCTGTTTATTTACTGTAAACAGATGTCGTGTATTATTGTCATTTTCATTTTATAATTAACACTACCATTAAAGCGGGAGGTTTGGCATGCCACAACACCAGGTTCAACCCACCATTTCTTCAAAAAATGCCCTGTACCAAGTCAGGAAAATGAACATTGTTACATTATAGTTCGTTTCTGTCTATGTTACATTTTGCTGTTGTGTATCTGTTGTGTCGTAGTTCTCTTATATTTGACACGTTTCCCTATTTACAAACTCTCAACTGCATAAACATGAGGGAAATATCATATATTAACCTATCTACGATACATATTATAGTAAGATTGTTACTATGTTTTGAGAAATGAAATGTTGACTAAAGCAAATATTTGATAGAATATATGCGCCGCTGCAAATGAGAGGTAATAATCAGATTTAAAAAAAAAGTATACTTTAATATATGAATATCCCAAGGCAATGTCAATGACGTAGATTTGTGCCTTTTCCGTTTTCATACTTTTTGAAAAACTTTTTAATACTTTTCTTAAAAGTGAGTAACTGGAAATGATATGTTAAGTGAAAAAAAAAAGGTAGCAATTTCAAACATGTTAAAAGTAATTTTTGCATATAATAAGGAATTGTTAATTTTTACGTCAGTTCATGAAATTCAACTACTATTTATACCTTGGCCTCGGCGAATATCATATATTTGCTTTAGTCAACATTTCATTTCTCAAAACATAGTAACAATCTTACTATAATATATATCGTAGATAGGTTAATATATGATATTTCCCTCATGTTTATGCAGTTGAGAGTTTGTAAATATAAATCATCGTCAATTCGGTATAAAAATCAAATTGAGAATGGAAATGGGGAATGTGAAAAAAAGACAACAACCCGACTATAGAACAGACAACAGCAGAAGGTTACCAACAGGTCTTCAGTGCAGAGATAAATTCCGGCACCCGAAGGCGTCCTTTAGCCGGCCTCTAAATAAATATATATACTAGTTCAGTGGTCATAATTACCATTCTAACCTCCAAATTGTACACAAGAAACTAAAATCAAAAATAAGACCTTACCTGTAACGATAAATTGCTGGTAAAAACAGTATAACTGTAAGGGAGCTCAATGACGTGAGAATAATACAGGAATATTTTCCCTCGACTTCTTTTATATGTCGGTTAAATCAATATTAAATGTTGTAATTTTCAATCTTTTGTTTGATTGGTAACATATGCAGTCATTTTAACGTACAAATATTGATTTTATTTTCAGTTACATAAGGTAAAACCAAATCAATCAATTCAGTTCAATTTAGAATATTAATATACTGATAATGTTTTGGTTTGGTTTTACACGAATTTGGAGGATACAAAAATGATGATCGGTATCAATTTTACTTCGACAGTCTGTGTTGATGTAAATGTTTAAACTTCTGTTAACAAAAATATGTTTATCTTTTAAAGTTTTCTTGCGATTGCTTGCTTGACATTTACACAGCTATCACAATTAACATCGTTTACATAGTTTTGTTTTTTAAACGCAAGTGACCAATCTCTAATCTTGCTTTTTACAAATATCGCAGGTGAGTGATTTGATTAAGCGGATCGCAGATTTTGTAACTAAATAAGATGTCCTTTTATGTCTATAGTATGATTTTAGCGATAATATTCATGAAGCAATATCATATTCAATTCATGAAAGTAATTTTTTAAAATTTAATATGATGTAAAAAAAGTGGGGTAACATTTTTTAAGTTAACTAATATTTTTTTTTTAAAAAGCTATTAAATAAATGATTAGATATTATACCTTTCTATCTAAAGTCAGCATAACATTGAATGTCAGTATAATACAAATGTTTCAATAAATATATAATGCAAGTTCTGACCTAAAGGGCGTAAAGACACTCAATTTATCATATATATAATGCAATTAGGTCACAGATTATGTTTTTGGATTCTTAAAATACATAGCCCATAGAATCAAATGGAACTTTTGAGTTAAAAAAAGAAATGATTAATATGACCTAGACAGAACGGTATATATTTTACCTGCAATCATTTGATCAATGAATATTTAACCACATTTCTTTGGTCCATTTAAAGCTTTACAAAAAAGTTTTTAATAAAATTTGCGGTTAACACTCTAAAAATTACCTTGAATTTAATAATAACAGAAATAAAAACCTTATTTTTAGACGGCAACACATTTATAACATTTGTACTTTTCTCACAAAAGAATATCCCTGGAATATATTAACATAAAACTTACAAATAAGTTCTATAAAACATACAGGAGAAACTGTATCGCAATACGTAATATCACGAAAAAACAGGTTATAATTCAATATACCCTGAATAAATAACAAAAAATGCACAGTCAATTGATGTCAAACTAAATATACCATCGTCAATTGAAGTTTCAAAAACACAAGCTTTGCAAAATGAAATCATAATAATATTGATTTCGCAATATAGGTTAATGCAACAATACTGAATAGTTGTTTCGTATTCAGTCAGAGGTCATAGATTTTACAAAATAAGTCAAATGAAGTGATATCTTTTCATTTGATATCACGACGTTTTTTCAAGAACCGGTTGCATTAATTTAAACTAATCGATACTTGGAGAGTTATACCACAAATTGAATAGTCCTGTTCATGCTTATATATGCATTTCAAATTAACATTTTGTATTACACAATATGATAGGTCGAAAGAAAATGTCATCGTAAATATAATTTAACAGATTATACAGATTTTGTTTTATATTACTGTTCATTTTCTATTTTATGGCGAAAATAATGAGAAAAAAGAGCAATCTTTGTTAGTTCTGAAAAGAAAATCTTACCGTTCAACAGTAAAAACTAGCGGAGCCAGTAGGATTTCTTATGTGAATAAGTAAAACTAAGTCAGTAAAACTTTATGCAACCACCATATACTGCGCTGAATATTCTTTTAAAAGTGTATCGCAATGAACGATAAGAGTTACTTAGTCCTTTATAAGGGATTATTTTGGCATTATATTGGAAATGATAACATCGTTTGCCAATGTCGTTATATATACCACATTAACGTCGATAAATCATGTTTGCCTATTTATAAAGTGTGTTTGGATTTAATTATATAACCTTCAGCATTTTTTGAAGGTCATTACGATTGCTAACAAGACAGCGTATAATCTAAATTAAGAACCAAAAAAAAGATTATTTTCATAAAAATGTTTAAAAATATGTGGAAAAAGTATATTGTTACGGTGTTTTTATATGAAGGGGCAAAATAGTTTTTTCAGATTTTATTTTTTTTAATTTAAACATAAAGAAAAAACAGTACAAAGTTTAAGATTTAAAAGGGGCTTATAGATAAAACCTTCTTCCAGAAAGCCAAGATTTAACGTGAATCCAAGAAAACATTTAAATTTTATTTGTTATACGCTACAAGTTGTTCATTTTTTTCACGATAAATGAATAATAACCAAGTGATGTTTAATAGTTCCCTACGTCTTGCTTAAATATAAATAGCGTAAATTATTCACATCTGATATCATTAAAATTGTAAAGCAGACAATTTTTATTTATTTAAAGATAGAAAACGAATAGAACAGTACGCAGCATAATACATGTATAAAAGTTCAATTAATTTAAGAAGGCATTGCATTGGGAGGGTCGTTGTATTTTAGTTGAAAGTGATAGATGCCCTTTTTTTTTCATGAAATATAAACATTAAAAGCGAGACACCCTGACATTTCGACATTTAATCCTATTATTTTGAATTGAAAAGTTGAAAAAAAATGTGCTCGTGGTAGCTTTTTCGCCCCGAGTGCGAAAGACCGTAGAATCAAACTCCGGCCGGTTCAACCAAATGCTTTGAAATCGGTAGCTGTTGTGTTTCTGCGGATTTAATGAGTACTGGTTACATAAGGACAGTTAAGATTGGTTTGCTCGGATTCGGAGTCAAGAGTCCGGGTATGATGATACGTCTTATTGTAAACAGTATACACAAACTTAGTAAAACGGAGACATTCAAACAAAAAATGTGATTTTTATTTCTAAGTTGGAAAAAACGTGTTATCTACTGGCGATATCCTCGCGACATTCTCTTAAAAGTTAATTGTTCGTGCTTTTGTATTAAATTTTTAATACAGTTATATTATTGTACCCTTTTACACTGCAAACTACAATTTAAACTTTTAATGTCAAGGGAATATTACGTATCACTGTCACGTGAGTTATCAGAAATTTACGTTTATAAATAACTTTTAAAAAGTTTAGATTTAAAAATAGATTATGGAATTTATGGTTAAATATAATTAATGGAAATTCCGATTGAAAATATGAATAGTATAATGTATATGTTTTGTTCAAATTATGATTACACTGTTATCACAATGTTAGCACATTCTTACAACTTCTCGTCCAATCATATTGCTTGAACTTGCCTTTTTATTTTCATAGTACATACTTTTCCCGTGTACTAAGTTACTACGCATGAATGACCACAAGGGTAGGATTTCATTGTATTGTAATCAAGATATTAGAACACAAATTGCTACTGGCTATTTTGAAATAAATTCTGTGTTCCAAATTTAACTAAATAGTTTGTAATTCGATTTTTAGCATCCTACTAATCAATCTTTTGATCTAAATTTTGTTTTGACAATTACAAAAGTTTCTTTCATTAAAATAAAGAGTAATAATTATGGTGCTTTAAGGTTTATGTACCCTTCTGTAGCCATTTTTGTACGAACTTTTCAAACTTCAATTGTATCAAAACTACAATTATAATATAAAAATCTTGATTTATTTGCCACAAAGTCCTCTTTTTCTATCAAATGCAATGAAACAGTAAAAAATAATGATTTGCATCAGTTTCCCCTTTGAACATGCACTAAATGGCCTATCTCTATTATTTATTGAAATGAATAATTTCATATTAAAGTTACAAAACATTGTACACGAAATATCCTTTCCTGAAAAGCATCACTAGTATACCGCCGTTCAATAGACATAATATCGATTCAGCAAATACAATTTTCAGGTACATTTGTAACAAACTTAAACTCAGTAAACTGAGAGAAACACTTCACCTATAGGAGAAAAACAACGAAATAATATAATTATAAAAGAAAATTAATTATGTATAATGCTCTAATGCAAAGTCTCAAGATCATAAAGTTGTTACTGTATTGTGTTGTTTTTTTAAATTTCTCATAGTTTATCTTGATGGCAAAAACACAGTACTTTTACCAGCATCTATACTATTAAACGAGAAGACCTCATTTTGGGTGTCGCTTCTTCTCCTTCTACAATAAATTAATCATCATGCCTCAGTGTTCTATAGGTAACATGTATAGTCGCATTTGTCATCCATTCTTATGATCATTCAGTTGGGGTTATTTTGGGATAAAAACGAAAAAGAATGCGTCCGGATATTTTCCCGTCATTGGACAAAACTTTAAGTCAGATTAGACTTCCGGTTTGTATTTTTCTGTACTCTGAACATACAAAGACTATGAATAAAGTATATAAATTTGCTTTCTGCTGTCATTTTGAGTTCTAGCATGTATCATCCTTGCTTAACGTGTTTCAGTTTGGGTTATTTTGGGAGGAAAACGAAAATGAATAATATTTGCTATTCACTATCAATTAGTTTACAGTGGCGGATCCAGAACTTTTCATAAGGGAGGGGGCACTGACTGACCTAAAAAAAGGGGGGGCGTTCCTCTCATGCTTCAGTGATTCCCCATATAATCAACCAATTTTTTCAACGAAATGGGGGGGGGGCAGGGCCTCCAGCCCCCCCCCCCCCCATGGGATCCGCCTATGGTTTATAATCAACGGCGGTCACTGCGGATATATTTCTGTACATACTTACATACATTTACTATGAATAACTGTATTTGTTATAATTTACTATAAATTCCTTTTCTGTACCTTGAACATATGATACAAAGACTATGAATAAAGTATGTAAATTTGCTTTCTGCTATCATTTTGAGTTTTAGCATTTATCATACTTGCTTAACGTGTTTCAGTTTGGGTTATATTGGGAGGAAAACGAAAATGAATAATATTTGCTATTTACTATCAATTAGTTTACAGTGGCGGATCCAGAACTTTTCAGAAGGCAGGGGGGCACTGACTGACCTAAAAGGGGGGGGGGGCGTTCCTCTCATGCTTCAGTGATTCCCCATATAATCAACAAATTTTTTTCAACGCCCCCCCCCCCTTTGGGATCCG
Organism: Mytilus edulis; assembly: GCA_019925275.1. NCBI lineage: Eukaryota > Metazoa > Mollusca > Bivalvia > Mytilida > Mytilidae > Mytilus > Mytilus edulis. The sequence continues at coordinate 108,769,419 of CM034361.1, read as the reverse complement.
CCTATGGTTTACTATCAACGGCGGTCACTGCGGATATATTGCTGTATACATACATTTACTATGAATAACTGAATAACTGTATTTGTTATAATTTACTATAGATTCCAATGGTTATCTTGGGTGGGTGGGGGGGGGGGAGGGTCTCTTTACTATTCATGGCGTTCACTGATGTATATATATATATATATATATATATATATATATATGTGTGAGTACCTCTCCTGAAATTCTCTGTATAGTAATTAAAGTATTTATGCATGTTCAGAGTACAGAAAAACAGAAGGTATAAAAATCGGTATTTGGAAAATAGGGGTGGGCAAAAAAATGTGCCCAGACCCTAAGTACCTTTGACTTTTGATACCTCTCCTGAAATTCTCTGTATAGTAATTAAAGTATATATGAATGTTCATAGAGTACAGAAAAACAGAAGGTATAAAAATCGGTATTTGGAAAATAGGGGGAGGGCAATAAATGTGCCCAGTACCTAAGTACCTTTGACTTTTGATATCTCTCCTGAAATTCTCCAGTCAGTATATCTTTTTACAGTTTACATACGCTCTATTTCCCCGCGATTTCGCGGGTGTGTTCTAGTACTTCTAAAAAACGGATATAATTCGTAATTTTAAATCCAATTCTGATTTCCGGAGATTTCATAACCTATTTAAATAAAGACATAATATGGTCACATCAATGCGTGAGCAGCGCTATAATCCTTATGAATAAGTTCAATTTAAACACCAAAACACTCATCTTTGACTTCGATAAAATAATCATCTGCCTTTTTTCAATCATCCGGTCCATTTTGAAAAATACTAATCTCAGTCAAAAAACTATTGGCAATAGTTTATTGTAAAAGATTAGCCTTTTTTGTTTCATTTAAAACTGTCCCTGAGAGTTATCATTTCTGTGTTTTATGTTACCTTCTTGTGTTTAAAAACGGCAGTCTAATGATTGAAAAAGTATAATGTTTAGATATTTTATTACGGGGACTGATAGAAAAGTATTAATTTTAATGCAATTTGAATGTAACAATTTTTTTCATTGGCTAAAAGTTGCCGTCAAATCCACAGTTGACCAGGCGTAACTAAGGAGGGACCCGCCATTTTGAATTGATGAATCAATAAATGTTCGATTACTACTATATAATAGAAAATAAAACAACACCTACCTCGAATTTGCCGTTTTAATTAAATTCTATTCGAATTTGAAGCGTACAAGTAACTTCATAACCTCCAGATTGTAAGTTTTCATTTGTATGACGTCACCTTTAGCCATGACTTCTTTGTTCCAAAATCATTCAAGTTTCGCGGAATTTTTTTTTATTTGTCAAATTTATACCTTTTTTCAAGTTGTATCGTATTATTTCTTTTTGTAATGCATTAGAATCGGAATAACAGTACTGTATTGTACGCGTCGCCAGTAAAACTGCATTTGCGACCGTCAAATCTACAATTGACGGTGGCAACTCTTCAACTACAGTACTGTTATTCCTTAATTGTTTTATATTGCTTGATTAAGATCGGCCTACTTTTAAGTCAACTGCCTATTGCTGCAGACTGTTTGTGGAGCTTTAGAAATATTCATTGCTTTATGTGATTCCATTTGCTACCGTCTCATTAATTCAGCCTATTTCCTTTTGCTATATGTCCGTGTTTGTAAATGGGTGTCAGTAAAACCCTTTACAAGATTGCAACATGTTAAGAAATGTAATAAGCTGTATAGATTAATAAACATGTGAATTTTAGAGTGTATCTAACTAAAATAAGATTGTCTTCACATAACTTATTTGTTGAAACAGGACCATATCACGGTGTTAATAGATCACTCAGAAAGAAAATGCCAACCCATGTACTTTAAATACAATAAAAGACGAGTTTCATTTTATTTTACAGTGTGATTGTTATAATGCAATTAGGAGGCAGTATGTTAAGCCATATTATTATAAGCGTCCATCGTCATTTAAGCTTATACAGTTGTTGAGCACAGAAAATGTAAAAGACATATGTAACCTTTGTAAATTTCTTTTCCATGCATGTAAACGTAGAACAGACATGTAATAAGTTACCAATACTTAATATAGATTATTATTCTTCTCGGATGTATTCATTTATCAGTTATGTATGTTTTATGTATTTATTTATGATATATTGTACTTGAATATTTATTATATTTGTACTGATGAGCATCATTTGCTTAAAGTAATAAAGAATTGAATTGAGATTTAACTTAAATAAGCCTAATTAGAAAAGTCTCTTGTCCACATTTATGGGTTGACATGAATTATCATTGATATGGATATACTTATTTATTCTCTTTTAACTTATCAATTGTATAATAAAATTATATCATACTTTATCCTTTGTTTTTCTGAGAAATCGTGAAATTATTTATGTGAAACTTAATAAACTTGCTAACGTTCAGCAAGTACTTTATTATTATAAGTGTTTACATATTCTAATGCATGGTAGGGTTGCAATACTCTACTATTGGTTGCTTTGCATTGAATCGTATTTATTCATTTTAAATCGTTCTTAACTACTGAATCAGACGGATGTTATCCAAACATTTTCCCATTAACTGTAAAACAAAACCATATAAAAAAAAAATTTAGGACTTTTAAAAGACTTAATTAAACCATTATCAATTAATCTCTTTATTAGACAACACTTCATTTAGTGTTTGGGCTTACCTTATACCATAGCATGTGGGTTGAAGCCAGCAGCTAAAAACAGTCAAAACTGTACCTACATTTGTACGTGCACTTACTTCAAATATGCAGAAATATTTTCTGTTAATAATTTTTATACCTCGATTGAATCTATATTTAACATAGACATTTTCAATCTGATATTTTGATTTGTTATTTGTGCTGTCACCTTAACCTACCTTTATTGATTTGTTTTATGTTACATTATGTAGAACACTAACGTCAGATTTAGATTTTTTTTTTAATCAAAGTGATCCTTTACAAAGTAGGATTTCTACCTCCCTAGGACGATATACTTGTATCTACGTTGGCCATTCCTTTTCATGAAACAAAGCAATACCAACTCTTTCAATATGTCTTTTAGTTTAATACTGTGGAATACTTGTGTAACGTGTAAACAAGTCAAATGTTATGTATCTTTACTATATACTAGTATGCTAAAAATCTTTCAATAATTTCATAATACAAAATTAAAGGCATATAAACAGTCTTCTACATTATTTCTGTTTACATCAACATAGTTACTGTATTAACATTTTGTTAATATGTAATTATTTTTGAACAATTCTATTTTTAGATTGTGAAATTTAAAAAGAAATACGCTGATAGCTTATGGAAATTTGGAATTAAATTTGAAGTGAATTAAAACATGGAAAAAAAACCGGGATATTCAATGTTATATTAGTTTTCAAATCGTGTTTCTTCACATTTATCGTGCCGTATTGCTTTGAGGGCGTTGGCTTCTCAGTTTCAAAATAATAAACTTTTCAAAACACTAGCAAATATTGATAGGGGATTAATAAAGGAATCAAAAGAACAAAAAACAAATAAAGGTCACCGTGCTTGTTTTCGAGATATTAGCAATTGAAATTTTGGCGGGAAAATGTTCTCTCTTGACTTTTCATACCTTTATCATTGACAAGTTTGAGTCCTCATAAACTATTAAAAAATAATTAGAATTCTATAAGACTTTAACAGACAGTTTATCATTATACATGTTAAAGAATTATAAAAAGAAATATTTGGGTCACCGGGCAAAATTTGTTAAGGCATTCAAATGGATAAACCAGAGAATTCCGAAAATCGGACCAAAATTCCAAAACATGACAAGCGAGCTTCCTGAATACAATTTATGTTCAAAATAAAGGATTGAGCTGGTTTACCTATACATGTTATAGTGCACTCTGACCAGAAATAAGAATTTTATCTTTATAACATTAAGGTACAATCACTTTTATATATATAATTTTTAATATAATACTCTTGGTTAGGATCAACAGTACATTTTTAATAATGTTTGTGTTCTGTAAATCGCTACTTACAGTTAATGATGGTATATTGTAAAAGGACTGCAATTTCCACATCAACACTCATTTCTGCCGTCTTCTAGTAACACATCTCTTGTCGGTTTGTAGAGAGAAACATGTTGTCTGACTAACATTCTGTTGGGTTTTTTTGGTAAATGGAAATGTATGCTAACGATATGCTAAAGTCGTTTTGTTTGTAGACTTGTTAGTAAATAGTTATCAAAGGTACCAGGATTATAATTTAATACGCCAGACGCGCATTTCTTCTAAATAAGACTCACCAGTGACGCTCATATCAAAATATTTATAAAGCCAAACACGTACAAAGTTAAGAAGTATTGAAGACCAAAGATCCCTAAAAGTTATGCCAATTATGGCTAAGGTGATATATTCCTAGGATCATATTGTAAATAAATGTATACACACTGTAGTTATTCATAGATAAATACACAAAATATAGTGTACCCTTTCAGGCATAGATCACCTTAGCTGTATTTGGCAAAACTTTAAGGAATTTTGGTTCTAAATGCTCTCCAACTTCGTACTTTATTTCGCCTTTTTAACTTTTTTGGATTCGAGCGTCACTGATGAGTCTTTTGTAGACGAAACGCGCGTCTGGCGTATATATGAAATTTAGTCCTGGTATATATGATGAGTTTATTTATATATTTCAATTGACAAATACTATAAATCTAAAAAAACATCCCAGTGGATTTAAGATTCCGTCTTTGTTTTAACATTGATAACTATTCGATAAATATAATGATGTGGTGAAAGAGAAAACAGATTATCACCCAGTGCACTATTGTTGGACATATAAAGTAAGCTATATAAGAACAGAATAATCAATTTGTCAACTTTAAATGTTCACATGGCTGGTTCATGTCGAACGGACGACATCAGTTCTTGCCCTTAGAAGTCATGAACACGAAAAATGGTAGATTTGATCCCGTTTCATCTGTACTTATAGCTTCGGTATCTTATATGGAACACAGTTATTTGGAAGGAGTGTGGGATGACATTACACACAAGCAAACTGAGTTAGCTATTTCAACGCAACAAACTGAATATATTTCCATGGGTCAAAACTTGGATGATAAAGATACCCATACCCGTTTTTTTGTTTTTTTTTTATTTGAATATCATACAATATTACCTGTATACATAAGTAAGTAATGAATAATTATCAATATGACTTTTAATTAGTAACATACATACATTTTAATTGTTAATTTGACATCAAATATAATTTTTTTTCAAATAAAGTCTGTGAAAAAAAATGTCTATCAAATTCTTTCATTGATTATTTACAAGTAGTTGTAATTGAATTCAAATAATATACTGTGGGTGCATACATATTCGTGAAATATCTATACTTCTTTTCCATACTAATTACAAAGAAAGGTCTCAGTTTGTTCAAAATAGGCAAACTAAGAAAACCGTCTATATACAAATACAAATATTTTTATTTTTAAATTTATGTCAGTAGGAAATAAAAAAAAATATCGAAAAAGGATAAACGCACAGTATGTTGAATAAGTATATGATATGTTTGTCCTTTAAAGCCAAAAAAAGAAATATCTTCCGTATAAAAAATCTATAATGATAATGAATGATGCAAACAAATACACACACATGACTATATTTACTCATTCACAATCTCTCTCATTTATATAAAAGACATGTACATTTAAGAGAGAAAAAACTAACAAACATAAACCACTCTCCAAGTTCCCTGTTTTCAAAGGACACTTGTGAAATATGGAAAAGGTTGACCTTGAACGACATTTTGCTTATTCTGCTTGTGAACTTTCGGTCCACGATATTGTTTGAAAATCAGTAGTCAGAGACTCGGTACGGACATGATATATAAAAAAGGAATATACTACGCTATAAAAATTATGCGTTTTAACCGCTTTTCAAAATTTTCCTTCATCTGGAACGTTAAAAGTCAAATATTAAAAAAAAACCATAGAAACAAAAGAACTGACACAATTCAAAAGTTTCATAACTGTAAAAAAAAAAAATATAGCCAACTCCATTTATAATTCAACTTTATTTTTAGTTGGAACCTTAGTTTCTAAATATATATAAACGGAGTTTTTTAAGAGAGGCAATCTACTTTCCTTAAATTTTCTTTTGAGACATGAAACAATAATTCTAATGCAATTATTTTGTAACAATTGTTCTGATTGGATGACAGCAAGCGTAAAATTCTCTATCTCCTTGTCTGTAACTAGGGAAGCCGACATTTTGAATTTCGGAATGTATTGACATGCTATTTCTACAAAAAAAAACAAAAAAACTCACTTGTTGCGCCTAAAAATCTTCTTTTTATCAAATTGTATTACATTTTGATGCGGCACAGAAGCCATAAAACGCCCGGTGTTTATGTTTGACGCCGGAAGCATAACTATGACGTCACCTAGTGTAGGGACCAAAGAAGATAACATTTTTTCGCGGAATTTTCTTTAATGAAGATTTAACACTGAAATAATGATTGAAATCTAATAATGAACTTGTTTTGCATTAGAATAGAGATAACTGTATTGTATTTGAAGCTTTGCGGACGTCCATCGGTAGTTTTACTGTCGCAAATACCCGTTTACCTGTCTCCGCTCCGCGTCGCCAGGTAAACTAAATTTGCAACAGTAAAACTACCGATGGACGTCCTTAAAGCTTCAAATACAATACAGTTATCTCTTAAATATAAAACTAAAGTTCTTATCCCCTAAGGTAAAGTTTATTCTACGTTTTTTTTTAATACATTCTATCTCGTGTTTCGATATTTATGTATCGTCCGATATTTTGGCTTTCAGAGTTCCTTGTATCGGTTTATCAAAGTAAGGATACCATTTTCAGTAGAATCTGATAATTCTTTTCTTAGGTTAAACTGTTTTATAAACATAACAAATTACAAATGTTTCGAAACCAACGGTATTTTTTTAACTTCAAATACACAAGTTTTATTGTGTCTTTCAAATAGCTGTTTGACAGTTTTGTTATAGCTAGTTATTTGTTATGATTGAATTCCAATGTGGGAAATATACTGATTTCTATCATGTTCTCAAAGAATGTATTTATCAAAATGTTAACTGAATAACACTTAAAATGTGTTTTTTCAAACAAGTTTTTTTGTTTCTTATCATCTATTGAAAGTTCTGATAAAAAAAGCATTAAAACTTGTTAAAATGTTGAGATTTGTTTGAATAATTTTAGAACTGTTCAGATAATTTTCTTTCAAACAATCTATCTTAAAAAACTGCAACCGAATAGTTTGAACATTACTAAAGTTTGCTGCAGTTTATATATATATATATACGTCGAAAAATTTAATGATTTTGTTTTATCTTATGTTTCAGTCTTTTATGAACTATCCCTTTTATATCAATTTGAATATTGTGTACATATTATGCTAATATTAGTAGAATAAATTGCTGATTGTCTTCTGATGAATAAAAAAAAACATAATTTCCGAAATGGTTAATTTGTAAGAAACATTCACGTTTTGTTTTTGTGTTTTTTAACATTTTAAAGTATAATATCATCAGTGTGAATATTCAAAATGTCATTCATAGGTTGAGCCATCAATCCACCAGATGTCTCATTTAGGACACTGCAAGCCGTTCCTGTGAAACCTAAAATATAAGGAGTGTTGATATAATTAGGTCAACTGTAAAAGCACACAGCTATATAAAAAGACACAATGAGTGTGATTCAGGTAAATCATTTTCTTATCAACTTAGGCCATGTTCACATTGACGTAAATTCGGTGTTGTATAAGTGTAACTATCACGTAAACTATACACAAGTGCGTTCCCATTGATAAAACTCAATGTTTACATGTAGTTTAAATCATATTTTATCTACACACAGTCGATTGTCAATGTAGGCCTTGTGTAGGTTAAGTGTACACAAAACTAGGCATTTAGGACATTAGTTTTACCGTGTATATATTTAAGGAGGAAACTATTTTTGAGTAAAATTGTTATTTTTGATAATTATTAGTATAGTTCTTTATAGAAATTGTTGTCTAAATTTTACACGTACTTTATTAAACCCTGATCAAGACTCAAAGCAGCATCATTGCCGAACCCATAATGCAGCAACCAATTGATTTTTCGGGGGGGGGGGGAGGGGCTATTATAGTTGAGAATTAAACATAAAGGCAAGGGGTGGGGTTGGTGAGCTAGGGATTTTGTTTTGTTTGTTTCACTCTCAGATGCCACTTTAAATAATGCTAAAATTGATTTCGACTTGTCACCAAAAGTTGTCCTAAAAAAAACAATAGCCCACGCCCCTCTAATAAAATCACCGCCCCCCCTCCGACCCCCCCCCCCCCCCCCCCCCCCGGCCTCCCACCCCTCCTAAAAAAATGAAGTAAATAGTTGCTGCCTAATTCATTTGAAAAGGTCTTCCCGAATCGACTTGACGAACACAGAAATATTCGCCACTTGTCTTTACTCAAACAACGATTCACGCATACAAGCATGACTAAAAAAAGTGTGGGGTAAATGACACGTTTGTCTAGTATCTCAGATCCGTTAAATAACACTTAAAATATTCTATTCTTTTACCAAACACTCGTTGGAGAAGAAATACCATTTGAAACAAACAGAAAAGATAAAAATGTAGTAATCCCTAATGTCTCAATCCCTTTTTTCGGCTGTAAGCCCGCTGCTGTAGCTAACGTTTCTGATGCGTAATCGAGACATCTCTAGTATATTCAAACTACTGCAAATTATAAAAAATGGATATCTTAAAGTAGCAACCACATAACTAAAAAAGGGTGAGGGTTGTGTATTTTTTTTATCTGAGTCAGATTTTTTTTTCGAGCGTACGTTGTTATTCCTTTTTTTCGGTGCTGGTGATCAAATACATTTGTTTCAATATTTAACACACTATAATATTTTAATATTTATCATCTGTATGACCATATTTTTTTTTTATCAAAACGGGGATCGGAATATTTCCATTCCCACCACCACCACCCTTTTGAAGTCAAATGGTGGTTCCCTTACCGCTAGAAAAATTGTCCATAAATTTTGAATACAGTTCTATGTAATGAACATTTAAATGACATATAGTTTACAAGTGGGAACAAATCTTATTTGCAGGTAGCTAAACAAGGTGTATAGATGTGAACAAATGTAATGTGAAACCAGTGTACACTACACTAAACTAATTGTAAACATGTTTACTCTACACGGCGTTTGGTGTGTACACGGTCTTAGATTGTAAACCTAAACCTAGACAATTTAATGAAATAACACATGACAAGTATTTACAAAAAGGTACCCAAATCATATCAACCTGAAAACAACCACGCACTAGCTATAATTGGGAAATTATGCTATTCAAACTATTACCCAACAAAATACATGCCTTAACAAGGAAGCTTAATTGTTTTGTCAATGGAAAATCGATACAGTGTGTCAAATAATGTTCCATATAAAGAGTCATTCGTATAGTCATATTATTATGTAAAATAATAACAATAGTTAAAATGTTATTAGTAATGCCACTGTGGTGGTAGTTTCAGCAAAATTTAAAACATATAAGTGCAGGTATACATCAATGGGACGTCATACGACATTATAATCCAAGAGACATTTCGAGGTTTACACACGGATATTTTTTTTTATTAAAACTGTATAGTTTTAAAATTATAAGATAATGTTGTGTAGATTGATATGCATGTTATATCATAATTTGAACATTGTCCATGCATGTACGATCACTAATAGAAAAAATATAATACGGTAGATTGTTAAAACGAAACAAACAAACGTCAAATTAAGTCAGACGATGTTAACTGATAATCGAATCTTTTAAATAGATCAACACGCATTGCCTGTTGCATGTTTAACGTCCAATGGTAGTTAAGAATGAAAGTCTGGAATCTGTAGACTGCCACTGGAAAATTAGGATAATTGAACAGGGAAATTTTGCCTTGCTACAGGCAATCTACGGACTCTGCAAAGAGTTTTTGTTATTGTGCATTCCACACAGTCAAACGGACGCCCAACTTTGACAAGCATGTTCCTGCTTGCCGGAAGAACACATGTAGTTACCATATTCTATTCCACGGTCACCCAGATGTATATTGCACATATAAAGATGAAAATATAAAACAGGTTGGATGGTTGTTTGGCAGGGAAAGTAGGGGTTGAATGCATGTGTTCCTTTTCTGAAACATAGAAACAAGTAAGCTTCGTGTTCTTACAAACGAAGCATTTGGCACTTGTGGTGGTTTTACTACATAATTTATTGCAAAATCAACGCGAAGGGAAGCAATGAAGATCGTCGATTTATTAATAAACGTTATTGCTGTACCAAAGAAAGACAATGGTAACCAGAGGCATTGAATTATTCCAGGAAAGTATAATGAATAACCAAATATATTACAGAAGAAAACATTTACTTTAAAATGTAGCAATTAATGAGTACTTTTTTTTTTACAGAAAACGCTATTTCTCACCTTTAAAACAGGAAGAAAACTATTCTAGTACAGTACAATAGTAAAAACAAGAATCTGCAACTCCAAACCATAATCCACCTGTAAATATAAGCGTTGCGATAGAAATAGATTACTGAATTTTATTGTGCGTATTGTTATGCGTTTACTTTTCTACATTGGTTAGAGGTATAGGGGGAGGGTTGAGATCTCACAAACATGTTTAACCCCACCGCATTTTTGCTGTGCCTGTCCCAAGTCAGGAGCCTCTGGCCTTTGTTAGTCTTGTTTTATTTAAATTTTAGTTTCTTGTGTACAATTTGGAAATTAGTATGGCGTTCATAATCACTGAACTAGCAAAAATTTGTTTAAGGGGCCAGCTGAAGGACGCCTCCGGGTTCGGGAATTTCTCGCTACATTGAAGACCTGTTGGTGACCTTCTGCTGTTGTTTTTTTATTTGGTCGGGTTGTTGTCTCTTTGACACATTCCCCATTTCCATTCTCAATTTTACTGTCATATGTATATGTATATATTTCTTTTCGTGTAATTATTTGCATTTTGTTTGCACTTAATAACGAAAGCAAAGTGGTTGATGCATGTGATATGTCTGTTTTCAAAGACTAAATGATAACAAAACTAATTATCAAAATTACAACAACAGTCCAAATAACAGTCAACTTGGCCGATGGGAATTCACATTATATTCTTCTACATTTAGTTTAACCCGTTGCTATGCCCTGTTTTAGTTTAATGTGTTAAATACATCAGATATTGTTGATTTATTATTATTCGTTTGATACCAAATGTCATGGGTCTCACGAGTACTGGTAAACCACTAATTAAAATGTTCAACGAAATACCAATTTCTTTAAAATTGTATCCAGTCTTTGACAGAACCAGAAAATCAAATATCTACAAGAACTCACGGTTAACACAATCCACGAAAATTGGTTCCCACGTAATAAAATGAATCAACATTACTATCAATTATGATCAATCTTTGACAGATTTAGTAAGTGAACATAATTTTATAGCAAAGGTAAAATAAAAAAGACAAAGCCAGCTTTTCTTCTTCCTTAGTGAGAAGCTCCTGTATTGTGTATACTGTTTTATAGATTAATTATTAAACCGGCAAGACGAGAAGAAAAATGGTTAATATCGGAATATATAAAAAAAGAAGATGTGTAATGATTGCCAATGAGACAAGTATCCACAAAATGCCGACGTTTGGCTAAAAAAAATAACCTCAAATCATACAAAGTATGTTGCCCATTATAATATAAACTATATTGATGATGTCAGTTTCAGAAAACTTTTCATTTGAATCACATTGGTTTTTACAAATAAGACTATTTCACTCCTAGAGTAAGATAGTTAATTATTTGTACGTTGGCCATTTATTTTACATTATAGTTTGGTCAGTTTATTCAAAAGGACTTATAAAGTTAAGATTGCGGTATACAAGTGTTATGTATATAGAAATCAAATGCTCTTGTTCTTCTATGCTATCGAAGAGAAAAGATACATTCAGGTTATGTACTGTTCGGTGTGAGCCAAAGCGCTATGTTGACGACCGTAGTTTGATTTACAATGGATTAAGTTTAGATTTTTTTCTTTGGATGGAGAGTTGTATCTTCTTATATCTTTTAAACATATATCTGACTTTTATTACTAGTGTTCACAATGCCGCTAGGGAGGATTGTTTAACAGTAACCTTAAAACCTTCCATTGAATAATAAAACAACTAATGATACTGACTATAGACGAGGCTTTGTTTAGCACTTTGCAGACCTAAGAATATACCGTTATTTGTAAATACAATAAACATATTTTGAAATAATTGAAAATAATTTGTTGGTAAATTAAGAATAATTAAGACTTGGACTAAATTAGATGTTTGCTCCTTTATATCTCAAACACACAATATTAACTTTGGCAAAATTATAAAAAAAAACGTCCAAAACATTTAAACACATTTGTAAAAGGATTTTTTTTATTGGATCTAAAAAGATTACAGACACCATTATTGATCATTTATAAGCTTATTTCTCTATACTAACAGTCATGACAGTATGTGATAAAAACTTAGAATATATTTTTAAATCCTTTTAGGTGCTCTGTACAACTTGAAATAACTATAAAGTTATAGAGGATGACGGGTTTTCTGACTCAGAACAACATTATTTCAAATCAGCTACATGTATAGGTGCATCGCATCAATGAGATCGATTTGGACGACCGAAAAACCCAATCTTTAACACTTATAAATATGATTTAACATCACCTGGACATATAGTTTTCAACTGTCATACCACATGCATTTTTCGAAGCTCTAATGCCATCATTACAGATAAATATAATGTATTTCGTCTTACCTTTTTTAACAGAAAAAGCTGGAATATCAGTTAAAGACAGTTTCTGATATATGACGGCCTGTTTGTATATATAATACATGTAGAATGTGTTCCAGATGACTTCAAATGCCCACCATAATATAACTACAAATATACATAGAAAACCAGTAAATGTCTGAATATTTGGGTAGTTATGTTGCATTGTGTGTAAAAATGATTTCTGTCGAATATATGTATAAAAAAACATGTAAAAACAGTATATTGATGCTACGACACTTGTCAGTGTTGACATGAATATCAATTATGTGGTCATTTTTATAGATTTCCTGTTAACAAAACTTTGAAAAAAATAATATAAGTATGTTCTTATCCAAGGCATAGATTACCTTTGCCGTATTCGGCATAACTTTTTGGAAATTTGGATCCTCAATGCTTTTTAAATTTGTACTTGTTTGGCTTTAAAAATATTTTGATATGAGCGTCACTGACGATTCTTGTGAAGACGAAACTCGCTTCTAGGATACTGAATTGTAATCCTGGTACCCTTGATAACTATTACACCACTGGGTCGATGCCAATGCTGATGTACGTTTCGGTTCCGAGGGTATCACCAGCCTAGTAGTCAACACTTCGGTGTTGACATGAATATCAATTAAGTGGTCATTTTCATTTATTTTCTAATTACAAAAGTTTGAATTGTTCGAAAAACTTTAGATTTGTTTATCCTAATCGTAAATTACCTTAGCCGGATTTGGTAACCCTTGTACATTTAACAACTAATTACAAACTTATTTATTCACTAAAAACAAGATAATGAAAAGAGGGGAAAACAATTTTTTTGTTGTTGTAAAGTTGTAAATCAAAATGCGTGAATTTCTTTTACTAATTATGTCTGTTTGTTTTGTTCACACATAGTTGTAATTTTTTACCACTGACAAACAGGTGAGATGTTCAGCTAGCTTTAACACCAGGTTTAATCCATCATATTTTACATAAAGGCATGTTTGTATCAGGACAGGACTATGACAACAGTAGTCTTTCATTCGTTTGATGTGTTTGAGTTTTTGTCATGTAATAAAGTAATTCCCGTTTGGATTTTTCCTAAGAGTTTGTTTTTTTACTTTGTTTACGTATAAAAACAAACAGTTTGTTTTATTTAATTTTTAAAATGCTGTATATTAAAATTATTATCATATTATGCAATTACACCCATTACCAATCAACTAAAGTTCTCAACAATCAAGTCACATAAACTTCTAAAAACACTCATACCTTTAATTCTCAAGAAGATTTTATTAAGTCCAGCAAGGCGATCCATCATCCAAGATTGCCGCCAGCAGGGGATTTAGTTTTACATAGGACCCAAATGGGAGATACATTCGAATATTTTCTTTTGGAGAACCACTGAACAGAATCTTAACATAGGTTGAAATTTTCCTAATGAGGTGTTGAATAAATGTTATTTCTTTGTAGCCGATCAATCATATAAGATTGCCACCAGCGGGGACTTAGTAAAACTTAGAACCCTGTAAGACAAATATCTTCTTTGTAGGGAACCACATAATGAAATGCAATATTAATCCAAATTTGACCTCAAACAAATTTTTAAGTATCTGTTACGAATTTATTTTTTCTTATATGATTTCAAAAACCCAAGTACAGTCAGGTGAGCATCTAGTTTATGTAATAGATATATTTTTGTTTGCTTAATGTGTATTTCAACAAAACACAAGTTGTATACTGATACCACTATTTCAATTAACCATGTAAATCATGAACTCATTTAATCATTAAAAAGTCAAAAAGCAAGGAACAACCGGATGTAGGATCACATTAACTGGTAAATTATAAACAGCTTCGTGTGTTTTCGTTTTCATCACTGAAAAATTCGAGTGTGTTCCTTTAAATACTAAATCTAATGAACGTAGATTGAAAAGTGATTACCTTTATTAACAAATGAGTCAAAAGAACGAATGAGTTTTCATGGAGTCTTTCGTAGTTATACGAGTTTTATGGTATCACATCATACTTGAAGATGTTGATTAGCAAAACCAAGGAAATTATTTTGACCATGTGAACAATTTTAAATGAGTTTACTCCATATATATCACCGGCTTTGTCTTTCAGTTTATATGCTTAATTTATCTTATTTCAATTTCCGCCAGTTTCTGTTATTCACAGTATTGTCTATTCACACACGACATGAGACATTGTTTCTGAACAATAGTGCGGTTTTAGCTTGCATCATTTGGTTTTGATTGTAATTACTTTTTTAAGAAAATAAGCTTCAGATAGAAAAATCCGAGATCGTCTTCTACAATGTATTTGTAAGGAAGACGATTTACAACCATATACTGAGAAAAGTCATGGTATCTCTCATGTTGGTTATAAAAATGATACATCAATGCTTATTATGAGAACAGTTGAATACTTAGTATCTTAAGAAAGAAATATATGTTACAAATTACCCACAAACATAGTAGACGTGAGCACAATAGTATTTATTCAGTGGAGAGGAATTGACCCTTGTTTCTTGTGAGAGGGACTAATGGTTGAGATTTTGACCCGGGAATGACTGACGTACCCCTATTTTAACATTTGTACCTATTATATCTGTTTGTTTACGCATCGTTGTCAATATAAGTGACTTTGACGCGACTGTCATACAAGTAAGAGGTTTAGCGCTATACAACCAGATGGAGTACACCATTTTCTTCATAAGAAGATGCCTGTACCAAGTCAGAAATACGATAGTTATTGTTCATTGTTT